>CM024763.1:79718243-80026011 GCA_014218235.1 Colocasia esculenta
CCGAGATCCGTCTCATGTGATTAGTCATGAACCAGTGGAGATCCAGCCAGATCTTTCGTATGTCGAGCAGCCAATAGCCATTCTTGACCGGAAGGTTCAGCATCTCCGGAACAAGAGTATCGCGTCGGTGAAAGTTCTATGGCGGAACTTCTCGCGTGAGGAGGCTACTTGGGAGCTTGAGGATGCGATGAAGAAGAAGTATCCCTTTTTGTTTGTGTAGTGTCGTTCTAACTTCGAGGACGAAGTTTCTTTAAGGGGAGAGGGTGTAAGACCCTCGAATTTCCGTCGTATTTTTTTTCGTATTATGTGTGTATATTGTGTTGAACATGTATGTACGTACTTACGTGGATATTAAAATAGTATGATTTACGTGTGCATGTGTTTATAATAAGATGTAAATAATGCATGTATTAATTGGTGATAGAGTGTGTACAATACTATACACTACTGCATGTATATATGCATCAAGTGCATGGTTTTCTGCATATTTTAGATTCTGCCCGAAGGCCTATTGGCGTCAATAACCTAGCCGTTTACATGGTGTTAGCGTCACACCATGGACGCCAACCCTAATCCTAGCGTCCAGCGATCTTGACGCCAACTGTCTGACCTGCATGCGTTGCAGAGCCAGAAAACCCGGGAGCAAGGCATGGCCACCATTGGGGGATGTCCCCCAACGGCTCTAAGGCTGTCAAATCGGCATGGTGAGTGGGTGAGGCTCTCTCTACATCCTGAACCCGAAATTGGCTCTTCCCACTTCTCCCTTCACCTTGTGAGAGGAGGAAAAGAAGAGAGAAAACCCTAGAGAGCATTCTGTGAGGAAAACCCACTTTGGAACCCTCAAATCCGACCCATTGGAGTTTGTTTTGGAGATCTACTGCATCAAGGAGGGAGCTGAAGCCAAGGAGAAGGCTTCCCCATCATCTCCTCGGCGTGGAGATCACCCAGGAGCTCGGAGGAAGGCGTTCTTGGAGGTGCTTCTGCAACTTCTTGGGACTGCCCAAGGAGGTCTTCTTCGAGCCATAGATCTCTTGGAGGATTTTAAAGAGGCAAGTAACCTATCTATGGTGTCCCGTATGAGTCTAGGAGGTTCTTATCATTTTTATGGAATTTCCCTCGAGTCCTAGACCCTCCATTTCACCCAATTTCAGAGCTCGGGTCTGTGTTTCTGCACAGACCTGAGTAAACGGCAAGGTCCCTGGACGCCTAGGATGAGCTTGGCGTCCATCGACCGTGCCGCTGACTCTGAGTCAGCGGCCAGAGACTGCCGCCTAGTTCTTCAGGACAGAACAGTGAGCTGTTCTGTCCCTCTTATACATTAATTCCGGTATGTTTATACGTTGAGGATATATGGTATCCTATAAGCTATGTATATGGTACATTGTGGTTGTGGATGTATGTGAGTTGTGTGGGTGAATGTGGCTAATGATGTCTTGTAAGCATGTGAGAATAACTTGTAGATCATCTTGCAAAATCCATGATTCATGATTTAGATTAATGTGAATGCCTTGATTTCGGTCTATTCATGAAGAGTTGTGGGACATGTATGTGTGTTCTGAAATTTTGGAAGTTATACATGCTTGTGAAATTGCTAATAAGTCGGTTCGGTAATATGAAAGCATGTAAAAATGGTTGTGGTAAACGATTTATAGATGTATGAATTAGGGAATTTTGTACTCTAAATTCATGTGTATATACTGGTATTTATGTTTAAACAGCAAGTGATAAGTTACATGATGTGTGAATTCCATGTGATGAAAAATGTGAATAACATGCTAATTAGGTGTTTGATTTTCTGTAAATCCTATTTAGCTCAGAAAAATCTGAAAAATTGAGGGTATGATCATGAGCCCAACAGCAGCCTGTGGTTAAATTTCAGACCATTTGGACCCGTAAATAAAGAGTTATGAGTTTTCATGTGAATGTGAATAATTCGTACATATGATCGCAATGTGACTAGTTTTGTTTAAATCAGCATGATTTGGATGTTTACTGTGTGTTAAAGCCTGAAACTCTGTAGTACCATGTTAGTAAAAACAGAGGAGTTCATGTGAGTGAGGGAGTGAATGTGATGGGAAGTGTAAAGTGTGAAACCATGTGTAAAACGCTAATTGTGTAAAAGTGTGCAAATTGTGCCAATGTGATACTGCTTCCGAGAAGGCAGTGGAGCTGTATCAGGGAAAAGTCCCCCTGAGAAAGTTCATTGTGTTAAGTGACCCTAAGGGCATTAGGGGGAAATCCTGGAGGGGACAAGTACCACTGGTTAGGGTGGAGACTTGTTCTCCCGGTCTGCGCAGTCCAAGAGTCACCATTGCATTGCCTAGATGGTGCCTATGTGTTATGTGATGTGAATGTGTCCTTCTTGGTGGTTTGGACTATGTGTCACGGCACTAAAACATGTGTAAAGTGTAATGTGTAAAGTGTATGTGACCATGTGTAAATGTGTAAGCGACATGTGAATGTGTAATGTGTAAAGTGTAACCATGTGAAAGAGGAAATTGTGGAAAAGGAAAATGTGAAAATCTAGATGTGCAATGTGTTATTGAAACCATGTGAGGCTAAATCTGAAACTAGGTGAATTCAGAAAATGCATGTTATCTTCTTGTGTTACGTGTGCAAGTGTTTAGAACCCATGATAGGGACAACAAATGAATATGTGTGCCAGATGGCGTGATTGATTGTTCATATGTTATGTTCTAAGCCACATTGTAGCTTCCATGTGTAGGTTTATAGTCTTTGAACCATATGAAATCAGCAACCTAAAGCATGTTGAAGGTTATGTATGTGCTTAAGGACATGTGAAATCCATGCTAACTATGTTCCCGTGCATGTGTGTAAATTGTCCATGTTGATAACTCTCACGTTTGGTTCTTTATAAGGTTAAAGTTCATAAGTGAATGGATTAGAGACCATGTGGCAGGTGAATGTTATATTTTTGAAATCTGAAAGCATGCGTTATGTATAAAATTGTAGAACCGTCATGATAGGTTGAAAACTTAAATGGACTAGCATGCTATGTGTTGCTAATTGTATGAGCATGTAGAAACCACTAGGACTTGTACGTGTATATCATGCGTAGTGTTACTTGCTGAGTCCCTGGACTCACTCCTTGCTTCGGCGTACAGGTGTAGTTGGTGACACGACACCGTTGGAGGAGACGGTGGAGACGGACTCCGAGCGCGGAGACTAGTTACTTGAGCTTCTTTGTGATTGTGTACTTCGCCGTATGTACTTGAACATTGTATTAGGCTTATCATGAAAAGAATGTAATATGTGGACATTTGTATTTCTATTTCAGCAAATTAAATCATGTGAAATTTTAGTTCCTTTTTGCAAATTGTAAGCTGCATGTATGTTTAATGTGGATGATGAATGAATGGAGATAGTTCTCTTTTACTTCCGCTACTCTGTTATGTATATTCGCATGTATCTCAACTGTTTGTATCGTTGGGTAAATGTCCCACTGTGGCTGGCAGCACTCGTTATATCGACGTGGGTCGGTATGATCGTACCGTATGATGAGGGCCGTCACAAGGACCCATCCCCCTCAGACTTCAAGCAAACATAGAGAGCATTGACCAAATCTGGATCTCACCTCAACAGGGTTGCCAACTTCGTCCAATTCATCCTTTCCATGGCTGCGACGATGCGTGCATTCCATTCTTCTCCAAATCTGCCACGTCCACTGCCTTGTGCCCGACAGCTTGGTCTTCACGGTAGCAATCTTTCTGCTGCTCAGTTGTGAGGAACGCAGCTCCATAACCCCCAACAATGCCAGAAATTTCAGAAACGGCCATGGTTTTGAATGGGGAAAGGTTCTGGATAATTGGAATGAAGATTGGAGAAAAATCCCTCAAGAAATTTCTCACGGGAAAAAGTGAAAGCTTTGAAATCGCGTGAGGTGGATGCCGGAGTCGAAAGGGTTATCGCCACAGGCAAGTTGAAAGAGATGAAGGCGGGATGTGAATCGTTGCAACACATATTTCGGAATATATAGAATAAAGATAAAGCGACTTTTGAGATGCTGATGCCAAAAAGGCAGAAAACGACAAACTACATGATTTCGAGATGAATAAAGAGCTTTAAAATAAGCTAACCGTCTTAAAGGAATGAGAGACAAGAAATGTTGAAAAGAAATTTTGCTTAACTATAGAGGGAAAAATAAATGATATTCAGAAACACATTGTTATTTCAGTTATTTATAAATAAGTCTTTCACAAATTGCACATGCCTTATTCCCTTCTAAGAGAAGTAAATCTCTCTTCAGGTAAAGCCTTTGTGAAGATATCTGCTAACTGATTATTTGTATCAATAAAAGAAATGTCTATATTACCATTAGCTACATGACCATGAATGAAATGATATATAACCTCAATGTGTTTAGTCATTGAATGCTGAACTGGATTCATCGTTAGATTTATCGCACTAGTGTTGTCGCACAGAAGGGGAATTGTCTTTATATAAAGTCAATAATCCTCAAGTTGTTGCTTAATCCACAATAGTTGTGTACAATAGTGTTATTGAATTTTACTTCTTTGAAGACCATGATATCAGACATCCTGCAAGAAATTGACAACAACCACTGGTGTTTTTTCTATCTATTTTGCATCAAGCATAATCAGCATCAGAGTACCCTACTAAACTAACTTTACATGATTTGGGATACCATAGACCTAGATCATGAGTTCTAGCTAAATATCTAAAGATTCTTTTAATAGAAATTAAGTGAGACTCTCTAGGATCTGCTTGATACCTAGCACACATGCATACACTAAACAGTATATCAGGTCTACTTGCAGGTAAATAGAGTAACGAACCTATCATACCTCTATAAAGCTTCTGATCTACTTTCTTACCATCTTTATCACTATCTAACCTAGTCGATGTGCTCATTGGTGTTGACAGTGGCTTGGCATTTTCAAAACAAAATTTCTTTAATAGCTCTTTGGTATACTTGACTTGACCAATGTGTGACCCTTCTTATCCTTGTTTGATTTGCAATCCGAGGAAGTAGTTGAGCTCCCCCATCATGCTCATTTCGAATTCTCCCTGGATAAGCTTTTCAAAATACTTGCAAAGGGATTCGTTAGTAGAACCAAATATTATATCATCTACATAAATTTATACAAGCAATATATGTTTGACCTTAGACATAACAAATAATGTACTATCTACTTGACCTCTAATAAAACCATGGTTCAATAGAAATTCACTTAAACGTTCGTACCATGCTGTTGGTGCTTGTTTCAAACCATATAAAGCTTTATGCAATTTAAATACATGATCAAGAAAATCGATATTATCAAAACCTGGCGGTTGTTCTACATAAACTTCCTCCTTTATGTAACCGTTTAGAAAAGTTGATTTAACATCCATTTGAAATAGTTTTAAACCTAATGCAGATGCATATGCAAGTAAGATTCTTATAGTCTCAAGTCTAGCTACTGGTGCATAGGTTTCATCGAAATCTATGCCTTCCTCTTAGGAATAACCTTGAGCTACTAGTCTGGCCTTATTTTTTTTTTTCGCACCAGCTTCATCCAATTTATTTCTGAACACCCATTTGGTATCAATAACTGGATGATCTGATGGTCTAGGAACAAGTGACCATACATGGTTTCTCTTGAACTGGTTAAGTTCATCTTGCATGGCTAATATCCAAGATTCATCAGTGAGAGCATCATTGACTGTCTTATGCTCTATTTGTGAAACAAAAGCTAGATAGTCACAAGGAATTACATTACCTCTAGTTCTTACCCCAACCGACAGATCACCAATGATGTTGTCTAGAGGGTGATTTTTCTTATACCTCCATTCTTTTGGAAGATTATCATGAGATTTATCCTTTTCTTGCAGGTCTTCCAAAGGTGGATCTTCCTTGTCCTCAATGGATGTATCCTTTAATTTCTTGGACAATTATTCTGCATCATCAATATCACTATCTTCTTCCTCTTTCAAGGAAGGGTTAGTTTCATCAAAAATAATATGCACTGACTGTTCAATTAATAATGTCTATTTGTTAAATACTTTATATCCTTTGGGTTTAGAAGTATACCTATGAATATACCTTCATCTGATTTTGCATCTAGCATACCAATGTCCCTTTTGCCATTGTTGTGGATGAAGCATGGACATCTAAATGTCCTGAAATGACTGATCTTCGGCTTCTTCTCTTTGTATAGCTCATTTGAAGTCTTCTTCAGGATTGGCCTAATCACAACTCAGTTGATGATATAATATGCTGTGTTGACTGCTTCGGCCCAAAAATATCTTGGCAAATCATATTCTGATAGCATTGTCCTTGCCATGTCCAATAGGGTTCTATTCTTCCTCTCAGCAACTCCATTTTGCTATGGTGTCCTTGGTGCTGAGAAGTTGTGCTCTATCCCTTGATCATCACAGAACTTGGCAAATTTCTCATTCTGGAATTCTCCTCCATGGTCTGATCGAATACCAATAATACTGTGTTTTTTATCTTTCTATACCTTCTTGCTGAAGCTGACAAAGCTATCGAATGTATTATCTTTATGCTTCAAGAAAGATACCCATGTAACTCTGGAGAAATCGTCTACTATAACAAAACCAAAATTCTTTCCTCCAAGACTTGTGGTTCTCATTGGCCTAAATAAATCTATATGTAGAAGTTCTAAGGGCTTAGAGGTTGTTACCACAATCTTTGATTGAAGGATGACTTGGTGTGCTTTCCTTTTACACATGGCCCACAGACACCATCCATTCTTGTACTTACTTTGGGTAGGCCTTCCACCAAGCTTCTTTTGATTAATTTTCTCACCCACATCCAGACTGCAGTGGCCTAATCTTCGGTGCCACAGTTCAGTTGACTGCTCTTTACTTAATGCCAAACATATGTCTTGATCCTTTAATTCTTCTAGATAGAGTACATACAGTTTCTTTTCTTTGTTAGCTTCAAAGATGACTGCACCATCCTTCATAATGCTTCACTTTGACTTTTGAAATCTGATCTGATGTCTTGTATCGCATAGTTGGCTGATACTGATGAGGTTGTGCCTCAATCCCTTGATGCACAACACATCTTCAATAATTGCTTTGTCTTTGCTATCTACTGATCCACCGCCTATCATAGTCCATTTTCCATTATCTCCATAGGTGACTGTGCCTTCCTTAGCTTTGAGATGAGCAAATAGCTTCCTATTTCCTGACATGTGCCTTGAGCATCCACTATCTAAATACTTGGATGCTCGAAGGTTTATCTGCAGTAAAAACACTAAACTTTAGGTACCCAAGTTCTTTTGGGTCCTGGTTAGTTAGTATCATCAATTTTTCTTTTAATTATCCATTTTTTGTGTTTAGTTGGACATGTCATTTTAATGTGACCTAACTTGTTACAATGGCTGCAGCAAGACATTTTAGTTATCGTTTCAGCTGGAATGTATTTGAAATTTCATTTATGTGATGTGTCTTGTTCAGGTGCAAATTTAGGAGTTGGATATATTTTAGGATATACTATTGTTCCCCATTATCTGGAGGAGTATAGCCTAACCCATGTTTCTTTTTACCTAATCGTCTAGCACCTTTTAATATTAATGTTGTTTTGCCATTAGTAAATGTTTCTAGTGTGCTTGACAATTTTTCATTTTCTGTTGTTAAATCATTGACTTCTTGTCTTAAGTTATTCATAGTTTCTTGGTTTTCTAGAATTGCTAATTGTTCGTTTTTATTTTTCAAATCATCACATAACAATTCATTTCTTCTTTTTAGTTTCGTAATTTATTTTTCCATTTGCTCATTTTCAGATTTTAAGTCTGAATTAGTATTTTCTAAGCATGCGAGATTTTTCTTATTGGCTTTTAGTGATTTACATACTTCTTTATATTTACAGTACAGTTCATTAAAAGCTTCTTCTAGGTTGTCAGAATCACATTCATTACATGAAGAGAAAGATGAGTCTGATGTTACATTGTCGTCGACGTTGGCTATGAATGCCAGGTTGGCTTCTTCTTCTTCTTCATTGCTTGAGCTTGACTCGCTGTCCGAGTCACTGTTGTTATCCCACGCTGCTGCCATGGCTTTCTTCTTAAATCTTCTGGGTTTTCAAGAACTGTTTTTCTTTTTGAACTCATTTTTCTTGAGCTTTGGACAATCTTCCTTGATGTGTCCAGGCTTCTTGCATTCATAACAGATTGGTTCATTTTTTTTCTTTGAATCTTTGACTTTAGACCTTTTGAAGCCTTTCCCTTTCTTGAAGTATCTTCTCCCGGACTGATACTTCTTTTTCTTAGCTAATTTTCATTGTAATCTTCTGGACAACATTACTTCTTCATCTTCACTGTTGTTCATGCTTTCTTGGCTGTATGAGCCTTCTTCTGATTCGTCTTCTTCTACCTTGAGTGTGTTGGAGGACTTTTTTCTACTAGAAGATTCTCCCAACCTTTCCATGTTTATCTCATGGGCCATGAGGGACCCAATGTGCTTCTCTAATGACATTATCTTCAAGTCATTAGCCTCTTCTATTACTGTAACTTTTGGTGTCCATGAGGCAGGTAGGGATCTGAGTATCTTCCTCACCATGTCTCCCATCTGATATGTCTTACCCAGACCAACTAACCCATTTATGATATCGGTGAATCTGTTGTACATCTGAGTAATGGATTCTCCTTGCTGCATCTGGAACCTCTCATACTGTGTTACCAGAATGTCTATTCTTGTTTCCTTAACCTTGTCAGTACCTTCATATGTGATCCTTAGCTTTTCCCACATTTCCATAGCGGATTTGCAGGCTGATATGCAGTTGAATTCCTTTTTGCTAAGGGCACAACATAGGATACTCTTGGCCTTGCAGTTCAAAGAAACCTTCTTCTTGTCATTTTTCGTCCATTTATCCTTTTCATTTGTCACCAGGAGATCTCCTTCTTCAACTATCGACCAGATCTGATAGTCAAGACCTTGTAGAAAGAACTCCATCCTTGTTTTCCAATATGTGTAGTCTTCACCATCGAACAGTGGTGGCCGGTTTTCTGACTGACCTTCAAAGTGACTTTGGGCTGTCATTTGATCTTTTCTCTTCAGATCGTTGGATCTTCTTCTTTGTCGAAGAGACTAGCTCTGATACCAGTTGTTACCCAGCTAGCAAGCCCAGGGGGGGGGGGGTGAATGGGATTCTTTAATAAATTTGATTATCTAAAAACCTGTCCACAAAAGTATTTACACAACAAGCACTTCGAAGATTGTTAGTGTTAGTGAAAAGTAAACAACAAGCACAAAGCAAGCAATCACACTACACAAAATTTTATCTTGGTTCGGACTTCCTCTCCACAAGAGTCCTACGTCCAGTCCCTGAGCAACAACTCAGGATTCTACTACCCAAGGGTACAGTCCCCCTCAATGACACTTACACACCCAGCCGCAGCTAGTCTTCTCTTCACAACTCGAAGAGGAAATACAAAACCCTAGATCCTACCAGGTCTTCCTTCAACACGAAGGGAAACAAACACTCTGGAATGTGTTTAAGAAGACAAGCCCCTAGATTAGGCTTATAGAACAATGCTCAATCTGAAGCTAAGACTGAGAGGAAAGGTTATACAATGAGGAGCACTCTCAGTACACAAAAGCTCTCAAGGCTAACACCAAGAATGCAGAGAGCTAAGAGCTAGACAAAGCAAAAAGAGTGAAGCTTCTCTCTTTCAGATGCTCGCAGAAGGTTTGTAAAAGATTGTTGTAAGCACTCTATTGTTCTTGAGCAACAAGCTTCTATATATGTTTTCCATTTGGAAATTGAACGTTGAAGTAACCATTGTCTTTAAGTGCTGGTGTACGTTAGACTATATGGGCTTCAACAGATCTTTACGTACCATGCAAAGAGAAGATCTTCCTCGATGTCCTTTTCTCTTCGATTTGTCCAACATTGTATTGAGATGTGCTTGCAGAGACCTACACACACTAAATGCTAAAATGTAGACAGCTAAGTTGTCTCTTATTGTCAGTCAACGTTAGAGTGAGAATACATCAAGACAGAAATTTCTATTCTATCTTTCCAAAAAGATATTACATGTAGGAGCATAACAATAGAAGATATTTGGACATGCATCGTGCAGAGAAATGTACAGTTGTATTTAATGCATGGATAACATAGAAATACGCGGGATGACTTTGACTTGTCAAGATATTCAAATATCAAGTCGTTATAGCTTATGAAGTCGATATGAACATGACTTATAGAATCATTGTGAATGAGTCATTGTTCATGTGAATCGTTGCTCATTCGGAAACAAATCGTTGTACGCATAAATCGTTATGCATTCATAACCAAATCGTTATGAGCAAGTCGTTATGACCAAATCATTATAACACTATAAGCAAATCTTTATGAGTAAATCGTTATAATCAAATCGTTATGAGCAAATCGTTATGAGCAAATCCTTATAACCAAATCTTTGTAAGTAAATCATTATGAGCAAATCGTTATAACCAAATCGTTATGAGTAAATCATTATAACCAAATCGTTCTGAGCAAATCGTTATAACCAAATCGTTGTAAGCAAATTGTTATAACCAAATCGTTATGAGACTATAAGCAAATCATTACGCTCACTTACAAAATCGTTGTGAGATTGAAATCGTTATACTCACTTGTCGAATCATTATGAGAGCAAATCATTATGCTCACTTACGAAATCGTTGTGAGATTGAAATCATTATACTCACTTATCGAATCGTTATGAGAACAAATCGTTATGCTCACTTACGAAATCGTTGTCAGATTGAAATCGTTATACTCACTTACGAAATCGTTGTGAGATTGAAATCGTTATACTCACTTGTCGAATCGTTATGAGAGCAAATCATTATGCTCACTTACGAAATCGTTGTGAGATTGAAATCGATATAATCATCAAATCGCTAAGGCACAAAGTTGCTCTGTTGGCTTATTGAATCGTTATGATGTCGAAGTCGTTATGCTCACTTTAACGAATCGTTATGAGAGAAAATCATTATGAAATAGACTTTAATAGAATAGCGATGACTTATGAAATCGTTATAGAACCAAAAATCGATGTGGATGAGGAAATTGTTATGATTTTGAGGAAATCGTTGCAACAACTAGAAAGTCGATGTGTACTTAGAATATTTCATGCTTTGAACTACAAATGCGACATGATGATAAATACTTACTGATTTTACTTGTATTTCCTTAATTTATTTCTTCTGCTTAAATCTCATAGAAATTATGTTAGAGTAAACTTTATCACAGTTTTGTTAATCACCAAAATAGATATGTAATTTATTTAAATTACATTGGGGATAATCTGATCATCATGTGATAAATTTTGTATAAAAAAAACAAGCTAGATATATAGTAATGTGTTATAATTGCATGTGAAGTGAGTTAGAAATCATGGTAGGAGTGCTACCTATCTTGCACATGTTTCCATGACTAAATTATAGAATTGTGTAATGAATTGAATAAAGTATGAAAACATGTGAGTGTATGTTTGTACTTATGTAAATGATACCATGTTATTAGTAATCATGTTTAGATTATTATTTTACATGTGTTAGAATAGTTGTTTAATACGATTCCATGTTAATACATTTATATTATGGCATGAGCATGTATGACTTTAATAGCTGAATTTTAATAGTGTTAAATTGTTAGAAAGCACGTGTGATAGGTATATAGTTTGAATTTTAAGTTACTTGCTGAGTCTATTATGTAGACTCACCCTTGCTAAACATTTCAGGAGATTTAGTAGCTGAGGACTTGGCAAGATCCGAAGAGGAGCGCGAAGGATAGATTGAAGATTGTAATTTATTTTCCTAGTATGTAATTTGAAATTTGAATTGTGGATATGTAATTGAAGCTGGCTACATGTAGGTGAAATTTATGTTATGTCTTTTCTTTATTTGACTATATAGGCTGTGGTATGTGGATTAAAGTTGATGGAATAAGAATTTGTTTAAATTCCGTTGAAATAGTGTTCTCTATTTATGTGTATCTCAACCCATTTGTTACTTGTTGGCGTTTTCTCCCCTGTAGCGGCTTGCTCTCATCCGATGTAAGTTGGTATAACCGTACCGAGTGGAAGTGGGTCGTTACAATTAGAGAAGGGGTTCATCAGACCAAGTACTTCCCCATGGGGAGCACTTGTGCTGTTCGTTAAGAAGAAGGATGGATCGATGAGACTATGCATCGACTATCGTCAACTAAATCAGCTAACCATCAAGAACAAGTACCCATTACCCCGGGTCGATGAACTATTCGGCCAGATATCTGGAGCTCAATATTTCTCCAAGATTGACCTTTTATCTGGCTATCATCAAATGAGCATCAAGGACGACGATATTTACAAACGGCTTTCAGGAGCAGTTATGGACACTATGAATTTGTCGTTATGCCTTTTAGCCTTACCAATGCTCCTACAACCTTTATGCAACTCATGAACAGCATATACCAGTCATACCTTGACAAGTTCGTGGTCGTCTTCATCGATGATATCCTCATATACTCCAAGACCAAAGAAGATCATGAAGAACACCTATAGATTGCACTACAAGTCTTGCGAGACAACAAACTATACGCAAAGCTGAGTAAGTGTGAATTCTTGCTCGAAGAAGTGTCCTTCTTGGGCCATGTCATCTCCAAGGACAACATGTAAGGCCCTCGAATTTCCGTCGCATTATTTGTATTTGTGTGTGTATATTTGTGCTTGTGTATGTATATACATATTTACGTACGCATTAATTAGTACAATTACGTGTGCATGTGTTTATACTAGATGTAAATAATGCATGTATTGAATGGTGATAGTATGAATACACTACCGTATACATATAGCATGTATATAGGTGTAAAAGGTGCATGGTTTCTGCATGTTTTAGACTTCTGCCCGAAGGCCATATTGGCGTCAATAGCAGGACGTCGATGGGGTGTCAGCGTCCACCCATGGACGCCAACACTAATCCCAGCATCTAACGATGTGGACGCCAACTTCTCAGGCATGCATGCGCAGCAGAGCCGGAAATTCTGGAAACAAGGTAGCTCACCCATTGGGGAGATGTCCCCAACGGTCTGAAACACATCTTGTCACCCCATGCGTGGGAGAGAAGCCTCTCCCATATGTCTAAACCCGAATCTGCTTCCCCAACCCCTCTCTTCACCCTTTTGCAAGAGAGAAAGAAGAGAAGAACCCTAGTTTCTGAACTGAGGAAAACCCCCACTTTGGAACCCAAAATCCCTCAACCTGAAGATTGTTCCGGGGATCTACTGCTTCAAGGAGGTTGCTGGATCGACGAGGAAGGCCTCCCCGACCTTGGAAGGCACTAGAGCTCGCTCAGGAACCCGGAGTCAAGCATTTCTAAGAGCTTCTTGGGACAGCCCAAGGAGAGCTTCACCGAGCCCTAGATCCGTTGGTGCATTTTCCTAAAGGCAAGTACCCCATTCATAACGTCCCCGTATGTGTCTAGGTTGGTTTTACTATTTTTGTACATTTTCCCTCGTGTCCTAGACCCTCAGATTCACCCTATCTTGAGAGCTCGGGTCTGTGTTCTGCACAGACCTGCATTGACGACAAAGTCCCTGGTCGCTAAGATCATGCTTAGCGTCCATCGACTATGATGTTGACCTTGAATCAGCGGCCAAAGACCGCCGCCAAGTTCATCTGGATAGAACAGTAAACTGTTATGCACTCCTATACGATTATTTTCGATATGTTTCACGATGAGGATATACTGTAAATCATTTATATGTATGTACAATGTTGAGGTGATGGATGTGGTGTGTGTGGATGGATTATCATGAATGTTAGGACTTAATTAATTCATGAAAATATATGTGTGATGAGTTTTAATCGTGTTAAACCACGTTTGTATGATTTAGGACAAGTCTAAATGCCCTAATTCGTGAGGATTGTGCATGTGAAGTTCAGTCCCTGTCCTAAAATTTTGAGATTATCTTCATGCTTGAGTGAATTATTGCAAATTTGTTTAGGAAAATAGGGATCATGCTAGGTCTTGATAAATCTTCCATAAATAAACGAATGGTCCAATAAATTCGGGAATAATTCTGTAGTTCCATGCCTGTTAGGCTTCAGACAGTGAGTGGATAAAACTGTGTTTGTGTTTAACTCCATGTTAAATCGAATTGTGCATAGTATGTGAAATTAATGTTAGATTTTCTGTAATTCCGTCTTAGTTCAGAAAAATCTGAAAATTTGCATGAGGAATCCTAACTCGAAATCAGTCTGTGGTTAACATTTCAGGCCATTTGGACCAGTATATGATGCAATATCAAATTTCCATAAATAAAATGTGAAACTATTGCATGCCTTGTAAAATAATTCGATTTTGTATGTGTCAACTTGATTTGTGAAATCTCCTGAACATTAGATTTCTGTGATTATAGTGACATGTCAGGAAAACAGAGCACCATGTGTGTAAATGAGTGAATGAGTAAAATGTAAATGTCATGTGCTAAACTAAGTGCGTAAATCGGTAAGATGTGTAATGTGAAAATTGTGCCAAGTGTGACATTGCTTCCATAGAGGGCAGTGGAACCGTATCGGGGAAAAGTTCCCCTGAGAAGGTTCAAAGTGTAAGTGACCCTAAAGGCATTAGGGGGAAATCCTGGAGGTGGACAAGTACCACTGGTTAGGGTGGAGACTTGTTCTCCCAGTCTGCGCAGTCCAAGAGTCGCCATTGTATTGCCTAGATGGCGTCTATGTGATGTGATGTGTTTGTGTCCTTCTTTGGTGGTTTGGACTATATGTCACGACACTAAATGTGAATGTGTAAATGTGCATGTGTTCATGTGTTAATGTGTAAGTGAACAATGTGTAAGGTGTATGTGTAAAGTGCAATTTAAGTGAATTGGAAATTCGTGTAAAGAAAATGTGAAACCAAAAATGTGAAGATATGATATTGTAAATCCATGTTGTGACAAATCTGAAACCATGCTAAATCAGTATCTTCCTTATGTTATGATCATGTTTACATGTACAAGTGTCTAGAACCCATGCTAGGGACAAATAAATGAGTATGTGTACACAATTCCATGTTCGGTTGTTCACATGTTGTGTCTTAAATAACATTGTAGCTCTCATGTGTAGGTTATGGTTACTAAAGCATGTGAAAACCAGCAAGCTTAAGCATGTGAAAATGGTTATGTATATGTATAAGAACATGTAGATTCCATGCTAGTTAGGTTCCCTCTCATGTGCGCGCGGAATTCATGTTAATGGCTTTCATGTTTTGGTTAAAATGCAAAGTAGAATTTCATGAGTAGGAATGATTAGAGAGCATGTGTTAGGAAATTTATTTGGTTAAGGAAATCTGAAAGCATGTATCATGTGTTTACTGATAGAACTATCATGATAGATTGTGCATTTCAAGGTTTAAGCATGCTACATGTTGAGTCTTTTGCAATTGTGTGTGTAGAGCCTACCATGACATGTACGTGTATGGTATGAGTGGTGTTATTTGCTGAGTCTTTAGACTCACTACTTGCTTCGGCGTACAGGTGTAGTTGGTGACGTGGCACCGTTGGAGGAGACGGTGGAGACGGACTCCGAGCGCGGAGATTAGACTGTTGGAGCAGTTGTACCCTTTTGTGTTTTCATAGTATGTAAAAGTGACATTGTACTAGAACTATCATGAGAAAGTTGTATAAGTGTGGACATCTATGTATTTAATTTTCAGCAATTTAAATCATGTGAACTTCTAAGTTCTTAATGTTATTGAAATTTCGAGTATGCTAAATGTGGATGATGAATGAATGAAGACAGTAGTTCTTTTTACTTCCGCTACTCTATTCTATATTCACGTGTATCTCAGCTGAATGTACCGTTGGGTAAATGTCCCACTGTGATGACCCTTGCTATACCGACGTGGGTTGGTATAACCGTACCGGTATAATGAGGGCCGTCACAGAGATTGGTATCAGAGCAACCGGTTGAGATTGCACATGAATATACATAAGTCATCATCCCCATTGCATGCTAAGTATGTCCACATGTGTAGAAAACACTAATAAGAAGTGAAAGATAGATAAGAAAATGGTTAGAAAACTTAGTAACCTAGCTCTAATGGTGGCTGAAATTTTATTACAGCCATGGCTTCGAGAGGTAGGTGTGGCGGAGCGTCGGCACGTGAGGACGAGCCGCGACGTGATGAGCGGGCGGAGCAACAGGCCCCGGCACCGCAAGGCCCTGTACTTCCCCCACCGCCGCCTGTGGATTACGGAGTATTCATGCAAGGTCTGGTGCAAGCCATGCAGACGCAGGCTCATACCCAGGCAGTACTCCAGGCACAGTTGGAGGCTCAGGTTAGACTAATGAAATGATTAATAGTCTATTTTAATTGCTTATGTGATATTATGTTGATTGTATATTGCTTGATGTGTGATATAGCAGGCTCAAGGACCAGCTCAGGACCATGGTGGACCTTCTACCATGGAGAGATTCAAGAGGATGACCCCACCCTCTTTTAAGGGGGAGAGTGATCCATTAATGGCAAAAAGATGGTTAAGGGAGACAGAGAAAATCTTCCGAGCCATCAGGTGCCCTGATGAGGATAAGGTGACATTAGCCACCTACATGCTACAGGTAGGCTTTTAATTTTGTATGTTTGTATGTTCTGCTTAAGTTAGAATTTGTTAGTTGGTGCTTATGAAGGTGTATTGCAGGAGAGAGCGGATGTATGGTGGTCCTCCCTACTACGTACACGCTTTGAGGACGGAGCAGTAGACGTGACGTGGGACGCGTTCGTGAGGCTCTTTCGATCCAAGTTTGTCCCAGAGCATGTCCAGGACAAGATGGAGCAGGAATTTCTCTCCCTGACGCAAGGCTCCATGACTGTGCTGGAATACGAGGCAAGGTTTTCTGAACTTTCTAAGTATGCACCGCATATCGTAGAGGATGAGCGCAGGAAGACGAAGAAATTCGTGATGGGACTCAAGCCATCACTGCGGACGAGACTCATGGCGTTTGACCACCGCACATTGGACGAGGCCCTCAGCGCTGCCTGCAGGCAGGAGGGAGAGATGGAGCAATATCTGGAGGAAAAGAAGGCTTCGCAGAAAAGGCCAGCAGCGACATTCCAGCGGCAAGACAAGAAGAAAATGTTGTACCAGACACCGCAGCGATCCGTGACAGTAGCAGCTCTCAGGTACCTTCTGTACGTTCCCCTGGTGTGAAGAAAGAGTGTCCCCATTGCGGGAAGACACACGGTGGTTCCGAGTGTTGGTTGGTAGCTGGTAGATGCTTGAAGTGCGGGAGCAGCGACCACAAGATCAAAGATTGCCCAAGACTTCAACAAGGAGCTCAGCGTGGAGCCCAGCCCCAGTGGTAGCGGCAGCCGCGCCAGCTACAGGAAGACCAGGAAGGCCTCGAGCCCCAGCTCGAGTGTTTACTTTAGCTCGTGAGGATGCCGAACTGGCGGAGCATGTCACCGAAGGTACGTTTTGCTTTTAGGTGTGCACGCTCGGGTTTTGTTTGATATGGGTGCTACTCACTCGTTCATTTCCGAGCGGTTCGCTAGGCAGTTAGCCCTAGAGTCAGGCATAAAGTCTGAAGAGTTAGAGGTCCCTTTGTCTGTGCACACCCCTGCGGGTACGGTATCGACTAGGAAGTGCATTCCGTCGTTACTGTGTGCATTGAGGATAGAATCCTAGATGGGTGTTTCTTCTTGCTAAAGATGAAGGACTATGATGCTATTCTTGGTCTGGATTGGCTAGAGGAGCACTATGCGTTAGTGGATTATCGTCGGAAAAGGATCGTTTTCCGCATTCCTGGTGAGGATGAGTTCTCTCACCCCTTGCCAAGGAACTGGGCGGGAAAGATGGTCATCTCTGCCATGAAGGCGATGCGCATGGTAAACAAGGGTTGTGATGCTTTTCTTGCCAGCGTGGTGTTAGTGCCAGAGGCTGATGAGTCACCTACTCTTGCGGAGATTGAGGTAGTGCAGGATTTTCCAGATGTCTTTCCTGATGATTTGTCTGGATTGCCACCGGATAGAGAGATAGAGTTTACCATAGAGTTGCTTCCGGGCACCTCTCCTATCTCGAAGGCTCCATATCGGATGGCACCTGCGGAGTTAGCCGAGTTGAGGAGGCAGTTGCAAGAGCTGCTTGATAAGGAATTTATTTGCCCTAGTGTTTCCCCTTGGGGCGCACCTGTATGTTCGTCAAGAAGAAACATGGGTCACTTAGGTTGTGCATTGACTATAGGAAGTTGAACCAAGTGACTGTGAAGAACAGGTATCCCTTACCTCGTATTGATGATTGTTTGACCAGTTGTGCGAGGCATCAGTCTTTTCTAAGATTGATTTGCGATCTGGTTATCATCAGTTGAGGATTCGGAGTGAGGATGTGTCCAAGACGGCGTTTAGAACCGTTATGGACATTATGAGTTCTTGGTCCTTCCTTTCGGATTGACCAATGCCCCTGCAGCGTTCATGGATCTCATGAACCGGTGTTTAGGCCTTATCTAGATAGCTTTGTCGTAGTGTTTATTGACGACGTGTTGGTCTACTCTCCGGATGAGGCCACGCACCGTCAGCATCTGAGGTTAGTGTTAGAGGTTCTTCGTGAGCACAAGCTGTATGCAAAATTCAGCAAGTGCGATTTTTGGTTGCACGAGGTTCATTTCCTCGGGCATGTTATCTCCGGCGCTGTGTGTAGCGGTTGATCCAACAATGGTCCAAGCAGTTATGGATTGGGAGATTCCCCAGACTCCTTCGGAGATTCGTAGTTTCATTGGGTTAGCTGGTTATTATCGGCGATTCATTGAGGGTTTCTCATCCATCGCCGCCCCCTTGACAAAGCTGACCAGGAAGGGTGAGAAGTTCGTATGGTCTGAGGCATGTGAGCGTAGCTTCCAGCTATTAAAGGCTAAGCTTACTTCTGCTCCGGTATTGGTATTGCCTCGTGGTCTAGAGGGCTTTGCCATTTATACGGATGCGTCTCAGATTGGTTTGGGCTGTGTGCTCATGCAGCAAGAAAGGGTAGTGGCTTATGCTTCTCGTCAATTAAAGGAGCATGAGAAGAACTATCCGACTCATGACTTGGAGCTCGCAGCAGTGGTTCATGCACTAATGATCTGGAGGCACTATCTTTATGGTGTCAGATTTGAGGTGTTTACCGACCACAAGAGCTTGAAGTATCTTTTCTCCCAATAGGAATTAAACCTGAGGCAGAGAAGTTGGATTGAGTTCTTGAAGGACTATGACTTCGACCTTCAGTATTACCCTGAG
Source organism: Colocasia esculenta (assembly GCA_014218235.1). NCBI lineage: Eukaryota > Viridiplantae > Streptophyta > Magnoliopsida > Alismatales > Araceae > Colocasia > Colocasia esculenta. The sequence goes on from CM024763.1 coordinate 79,737,468, forward strand.
AAGGCGAATGTCGTAGCGGATGCTGTTAGTAGAAAGAGGTCTTCGCTCCAGCAGGATTGGAAGATGTTGGAGGATGCGGCGTACTCTATGACCGAGTTAGAGCCATCGCTGTGTCAGGCTTTTGTAGCTCAGCTATCCCTTAGATCCTCTGTTTTGGATGAGGTGATCGAGCGACAGGGAGCCGACCCTAGATTGTTAGAATTAGTGGGTAAGGCAGGCATTCCCGTGATGAGGACGGTGTGATTAGATTTCAGCACCGTGTTTGTGTTCCTGATTTAGTAGATGTCCGTGAGCATGTGTTAGCGGACGCTCATAGATCGCGATTCTCTATTCATCCGGGTAACACTAAGATGTATCAAGACCTGAAGAGATCATTTTGGTGGTCCGGCATGAAGAAGGATGTTGCGGATTATGTGTCTAGATGTCTAGTATGTCAACAAGTGAAGGCCGAGCGACAGCGACCATCTGGCCTTATGCAGAGGATGGATATCCCAGTGTGGAAGTGGGAAGCTTTCACTATGGACTTCGTTTCGGGTTTGCCTCGATCTAGAAGAGGCAATGACTCGATTTGGGTAGTTGTAGATAGATTCTCGAAGACTGCTCATTTCTTCCCCATAAAGAAGAAGCAGTCAGTAAAGAGTTTAGCTAGATTGTATGTTAGTGGCATCATTAGATTGCATGGTGTGCCGAAGTCGATCATTTCGGATCGAGATCCGAGATTTACTTCGAGATTGTGGAAGGGTCTTCAGGATGCTTTAGGTTCGGAGCTGAAGCTCAGTTCGGCGTTCATCCCCAGACCGATGGACAGTCCGAGAGGACTATCCAGACGCTCGAGGATATGTTGAGAGCGTGTGTTCTGGATTGGAAGGATGATTGGGAGCGTCATTTACCTCTTGTGGAGTTCGCATACAACAACAGCTTTCATGTGAGTATTGGTATGGCTCCATTCGAGGCGTTGTATGGTAGGCCCTGCAGATCTCCGTTATGTTGGGAGGAGACTGGTGATAAGCAGTGATCGGACCGGAGTTAGTTCAGGAAACTTCGGATAAGATCCAGCTTATCAGAAAGGGGCTTGTTGCGGCACAGGATAGGCAGAAGAGCTATGCCGACAACAGGAGAAAGGATTTGGAGTTCGAGGTTGGCGATCATGTCTTCTTGAAGATATCGCCTACTCGAGGTGTTGTCAGATTTGGCAGCATAGTAAGTTGAGCCCCAGGTTCATTGGCCCATATGAGATTCTCAGACGTTTGGGCAGCGTGGCATATGAGCTAGCATTACCCCCAGCCTTAGCTAGCATTCACCCTGTATTCCACATATCTATGCTCAGGAAATATGTCCGAGATCCGTCTCATGTGATTAGTCATGAGCCAGTGGAGATCCAGCCAGATCTTTCGTATGTCGAGCAACCAGTAGCTATTCTTGACCGGAAGGTTCAGCATCTCCGGAACAAGAGTATTGCGTCGGTGAAGGTCCTATGGCGGAACTTCTCACGAGAGGAGGCTACATGGGAGGTTGAGGATGCGATGAAGAAGAAGTATCCCCTTTTGTTTGAGTAGTGTCGTTCTAACTTCGAGGACGAAGTTTCTTTAAGGGGGAGTGGGTGTAAGGCCCTCGAATTTTCGTCGCATTATTTGTATTTGTGTGTGTATATTTGTGCTTGTGTATGTATATACATATTTACGTACGCATTAATTAGTACAATTACGTGTGCATGTGTTTATACTAGATGTAAATAATGCATGTATTGAATGGTGATAGTATGAATACACTACCGTATACATATAGCATGTATATAGGTGTAAAAGGTGCATGGTTTCTGCATGTTTTAGACTTCTGCCCGAAGGCCATATTGGCGTCAATAGCAGGACGTCGATGGGGTGTCAGCGTCCACCATGGACGCCAACACTAATCCCAGCGTCTAACGATGTGGACGCCAACTTCTCTGGCCTGCATGCGCAGCAGAGCCGGAAATTCCGGAAACAAGGTAGCTCACCCATTAGGGAGATGTCCCCAACGGTCTGAAACACATCTTGTCACCCCATGTGGGGAGAGAAGCCTCTCCCATATGTCTAAACCCGAAATTGCTTCCCCAACCCCTCTCTTCACCCTTTTGCAAGAGAGAAAGAAGAGAAGAAACCCTAGTTTCTGAACTGAGGAAAACCCCCACTTTGGAACCCAAAATCCCTCAACCTAAAGATTGTTCCGGGGATCTGCTGCTTAAGGAGGTTGCTGGATCGACGAGGAAGGCCTCCCGACCTTGGAAGGCACTGGAGCTCGCTCAGGAACCCGGAGTCAAGCATTTCTAAGAGCTTCTTGGGACAGCCCAAGGAGAGCTTCACCGAGCCCTAGATCCCTTGGTGCATTTTCCTAAAGGCAAGTACCCCATTCATAACGTCCCCGTATGTGTCTAGGTTGGTTTTACTATTTTTGTACATTTTTCCTCGTGTCCTAGACCCTCAGATTCACCCTATCTTGAGAGCTCGGGTCTATGTTCTGCACAGACCTGCATTGACAGCAAAGTCCGTGGTCGCTAAGATCATTCTTAGCGTCCATCGACTATGACGTTGACCTTGAATCAGTGGCCAGAGACCGCCGCCAAGTTCATCTGGACAGAACAGTAAACTATTTGCCCTCCTATACGATTATTTTAGATATGTTTCACGATGAGGATATATTGTAAATCATTTATATGTATGTACAATGTTGAGGTGATGGATGTGGTGTGTGTGGATGGATTATCATGAATGTTAGGACTTAATTAATTCATGAAAATATATGTGTGATGAGTTTTAATCGTGTTAAACCACGTTTGTATGATTTAGGACAAGTCTAAATACCCTAATTCGTGAGGATTGTGCATGTGAAGTTCAGTCCCTGTCCTAAAATTTTGAGATTATCTTCATGCTTGAGTGAATTATTGCAAATTTGTTTAGGAAAATAGGGATCATGCTAGGTCTTGATAAATCTTCCATAAATAACGAATGGTCCAATAAATTCGGGAATAATTCTGTAGTTCCATGCCTGTTAGGGTTCAGACAGTGAGTGGATAAAACTGTGTTTGTGTTTAACTCCATGTTAAATCGAATTGTGCATAGTATGTGAAATTAATGTTAGATTTTATGTAATTCCGTCTTAGTTCAGAAAAATCTGAAAATTTGCATGAGGAATCCTAAACCCTAAATCAGTCTGTGGTTAAAATTTTAGGCCATTTGGACCAGTATATGATGCAATATCAATTTTCCATAAAACAAATGTGAAAAATTGCATGCCTTGTAAAATAATTCTATTTTGTATGTGTCAACTGTTTTGTGAAATCTCCTGAACACTAGATTTCTGTGATTATAGTGACATGCCAGGAAAACAGAGCACCATGTGTGTAAATGAGTGAATGAGTAAAATGTAAATGTCATGTGCTAAACTAAGTACGTAAATCGGTAAGATGTGTAATGTGAAAATTGTGCCAAGTGTGACATTGCTTCCACAGAGGGCAGTGGAACCGTATCGGGGAAAAGTCCCCTTGAGAAGGATCAAAGTGTAAGTGACCCTAAGGGCATTAGGGGGAAATCCTGGAGGTGGACAAGTACCACTGGTTAGGGTGGAGACTTGTTCTCCCGGGCTGCGCAGTCCAAGAGTCGTCATTGTATTGCCTAGATGGCGTCTATGTGATGTGATGTGTTTGTGTCCTTCTTTGGTGGTTTGGACTATATGTCACGGCACTAAATGTGAATGTGTAAATGTGCATGTGTTCATGTGTTAATGTGTAAGGTGTATGTGTAAAGTGTAATTTAAGTGAATTGGAAATTCGTGTAAAGAAAATGTGAAACCAAAAATGTGAAGATATGATATTGTAAATCCATGTTGTGACAAATCTGAAACCATGCTAAATCAGTAGCTTCTTATGTTATGATCATGTTTACATGTACAAGTGTCTAGAACCCATGCTAGGGACAAATAAATGAGTATGTGTACACAATTCCATGTTCGGTTGTTCACATGTTGTGCCTTAAATAACATTGTAGCTCTCATGTGTAGGTTATGGTTACTAAAGCATGTGAAAACCAGCAAGCTTAAGCATGTGAAAATGGTTATGTATATGTATAAGAACATGTAGATTCCATGCTAGTTGGGTTCCCTCTCATATGCGTGCGAAATTCATGTTAATGGCTTTCATGTTTTGGTTAAAATGCAAAGTAGAATTTCATGAGTAGGAATGATTAGAGAGCATGTGTTAGGAAATTTATTTGGTTAAGGAAATCTGAAAGCATGTATCATGTGTTTACTGATAGAACTATCATGATAGATTGTGCAGTTCAAGGTTTAGCATGCTATATGTTGAGTCTTTTGCAATTGTGTGTGTAGAGCCTACCATGACATGTACGTGTATGGTATGAGTGGTGTTATTTGCTGAGTCTTTAGACTCACTACTTGCTTCGGCGTACAGGTGTAGTTGGTGACGTGGCACCGTTGGAGGAGATGGTGGAGACGGACTCCGAGCGCGGAGATTAGACTGTTGGAGCAGTTGTACCCTTTTGTGTTTTCATGGTATGTAAAAGGACATTGTACTAGAACTATCATGAGAAAATTGTATAAGTGTGGACATCTAGTATTTAATTTTCAGCAATTTAAATCATGTGAATTCTAAGTTCTTTAATGTTATTTGAAATTTCGAGTATGCTAAATGTGGATGATGAATGAATGAAGACAGTAGTTCTTTTTACTTCCGCTACTCTATTCTATATTCACATGTATCTCAGCTGAATGTATCGTTAGGTAAATGTCCCACTGTGATGACGCTTGCTATACCGACGTGGGTTGGTATAACCGTACCGGTATAATGAGGGCCGTCACACAACATCTCCGTTGATCCCTCCAAAGTAGAAGCTGTACTCAAATGGGAGAGACCAACCAACATCACAGAAATCAGAAGCTTCTTATGACTGACTGGATACTACAGGCAGTTCATAAAGGACTTCTCCAAGATCGTTGTTCCTCTCATGCGTTTAACACGAAAGGAGAATCCCTACTCCTGGAGTAAAGAGTGTGAGAAGTGTTTTCAAACTCTCAAAAACTGTCTTACCTCAGCACCAGTTCTCGCTCTACCAATAGAGGGAGAAGGTTTCTTTGTCTACACTGATGCTTCAGGAATTGGGCTAGGCTGCGTATTGATGCAGAAAGAGAAAGTCATTGCCTATTCTTCAAGCCAACTGAAGACGCATGAAGTCAACTACCCTGTGCATGATTTAGAGTTGGCCTCCGTGGTCTTCGCCTTGAAAATCTAGAGACATTATTTGTATGGCGAGTAGTTCACTGTCTACTCAGACCATAAGAGCTTAAAGTATTTATTTTCTCAGAAGGAACTAACATGAGATAGAGGAGATGGCTTGAATATCTAAAGGATTTTGATTTCAACATCCAGTACCATCCATGGAAGGGAAATGCTGTGGCTGATGCTCTTAGTAGAAAGTCAATGGCATCGCTATCAAGTCTAGTCCTTGGCGAGATGCAACTACTAGAACAATTCGCAAGGTTAGACTTGAATATTAAACATAGGGATGATCTAGTCTTGGTTGCCAATATCTAGATTCAATCTGACATGATAGAAGAGATCAAAGCTCAACAGGATAGCGATCCATTCTTGGTTCGCATCAAGGAAACCTTAACTGAAAGGCCAGACTTTGCTATGATCGAGGATGGAAGGCTCGTATTCCAAGGAAGAACATGTGTCCCAGATAATGAAGAACTGAAAAGGAAATTAATGGATGATGCTCACAAGATGAAGTATACCATTCATCCTAGAGGTAGCAAAATGTATCAGGAGATGAAAATAACGTTTTGGTGGCCGAACATGAAGAGAGAGGTGGTCGAGCATGCTGCTAATTGCCTTACTTGCCAACAGGTAAAGGCAGAACACATGCACCCTACTGGCGTACTTAGACCTTTAGATATTCCAGATGGAAATGGGAAAGCATTGGCATGGACTTCATCATGGGTTTACCCAAGACTCGTGGTGGACTCGACGCCATATGGGTCATTGTCGACCGATTCACCAAATCCGCACACTTCCTACCTATAAAGAGTAAGTGGTCGGTGGAGGTATTAGATACCTTATATGTCAAGGAGATCATGAGATCGCATGGAGTTCCATCATCCATTGTCTTGGATCGAGATCCGAGATTCACCTCTCACTTCTGGAAGGGACTGCAAAGTGCACTTGGTACTAAGCTCAACTTTAGTACCACCATTTTACCCACAAACTAATGGGCAGACTGAGAGAACCAACCAAATTCTTGAAGACATGTTGAGAGCTTGCACCATAGACTTCCAAGGTTACTGGAATGAGCACCTATCCATAATTGAGTTCGCCTATAACAACAGTTACCAGGTGAGTATTAAGATGGCACCATTTAAGGCACTCTATGGTAGAAACTGTAGATCTCCTGCATGCTGGAATGAAGTTGGAGAGCAGCAATGGCTAGGCCCGAACATGGTATAAAACACAACTAGATATATACATGTGATTCGAGATCGGCTCAAGATTGCTCAGTCCAGAAAAAAGAGTTATGCTGACAAGAGAAGGCGAGATCTAGAATTTCAAGTGGGTGACTATGTACTCTTAAAGGTGACACCTACTCGAGGTATCCAAAGATTTGGTGTAAAAGGAAAGCTCAGTCATAGATTCATCACCCCTTTTGAAGCGCTCGAAAGGGTTGGTGAGGTTGCGTATCGACTGGCGTTGCCACCGAATTTGACATGCGTACACAATGTGTTCTATGTCTCTATGCTTAGGAAATATGTGTACGATCCTACGCACATCATTCGCCACGAGAAGTTGGTGCTGAACAAAGACATGACATACGAGGAGAAGCCAGTCAAGATACTAGAACGACAGGTGCAACAACTCAGGAACCGTCCTATTCATGTGGTGAAAGTTCTGTGGAATAACCGTGGAATGGAAGAAGCCACCTGGGAACCTGAAGGGATCATCAGGCGAAATTATCGTGATCTTTTCGGTAAGACATTCTCTCCATTATGGTCATATCAATTTGGGGAACAAATTCTTTTAAGAGGGGGAGGATGTAGCAACCTATATTTTTGGAAAAAAATAATAAAAATTTAATAATATTAAAAATTTAGTCAATTAGAAAATCAAAGAAAAGAGAATTAATTCAAACCCATTAAACGAAAAAGAGTAATGGGCTTTGTTAAATGGACCCTCTAGAATTTATTGGGCCAAAATAAGGATTTTTAAAAGGAGAATAATAGAATAATACCCGAAATTTGTATCTTAAATATTACCTAAATAGAAAAGGGGTATTAAAGTATTAAAATAAGTAATTTGGGTTGGAATTGGATTCCTAGCCCTACCCTAATTAGTTGGCCACAAAATTGCATCCCAACCTAACCCTAATAGGAGTTGGCAAGCTTAGAAGGAGGAAAGAAATATAGAAATCTCGGAATTAAAGGGGAATTAGAGTCCCATTAGGAAATAGCAACCCAAGGAGCTTAAATACTCCTTAAACCCTCCACGGCCGGCCATAACTCGTTGCTGGGGCTTGCTGGACGTGGAGAAGAGGCCAAGGAGAAGAGGAACTCGTGGGGAAAAGGCTGGACCGAGCTCCAACCTCTACACTTCGAGTTATAAACCCTAGAAGTTCAAACAAGTCAAAGGTAGGCATTCTCACGAGTAAAAATCAATTAATTTCGTCTGTAGATTGTTCCATACATCAGGAACAAAACCCCTATTGTTTCATAATTTTTCATTAAGCCAATCTTTTATTCTTGATTTTAGAAGTTCTGTAAGCACCATTACCCCCGAACCTTCATCTTAATTCTAGATCTCCATGTATACTCGACCCCATACCATGAAGTTTTAACTAGAGATACTGATGGATGTTAGGCATCATTTGCCCCTAAAAGTCCTAATTTTCATCCATCCTACTACTCAAATTAATTCTTTTGCCACAACTGTGCACTGTTCCATGTTCTTTGTGAATAAACTTCATTGAAACACGCCGAGGCCATGTTCACTTTCAAATTCCTAATTTTAGTAAGTACTCTTACATGCCTAGATCCATTTAAAACTATTTTCATGAATTTTCATCATCTGTGCAATTAGTTTTTTATTTTTGAATGACCCTATGTCAAAACAGGGAAGGCTTGGACCACAATCCAAGGCCTGTCCTTTTTCGGCTTGGACCCAGGCACAGGACTTGAGAACGCGATGGCCCGATAGGCCGCATTCTCAGGGCCGATCGCGTCACAGTACCTGTCACATTCTGAACGCGACAGGCGGTACCGTTGTGTTCTAGTTCCTTGACCTGACAGACCATCACGCTCTGTGAAGCACCCAGTCGCATTCTGATCAGACCCTGTCGTGACCCTTATAGGGGTACGTCGCGATCTGGTGTTTTACATGTAAACCCATTGACCCTTATAAGGGTACGTCGCGATCTGGTGTTTTACATGTAAACCCATAATTTTTTCTGCTCTAACTTTCTACAGTGTCTATACTTCTTGTTAACAGTCACCAACGCAGCAAATAAAGTTGTCATAAATCAAACATGTGTTATGATTTAAAAGACCTACACTTGATCTTTCCATCTATGATTTCTTTCACACATGCACACACGAACCATCCATTATGGCTTAGCTTGGCATGAAAATATCTCATAATACATCTGGTAATTTATTTCAATTATATATTTAAATTACCCTCTTTTTAAATGAACTTGTCTTCTTTTCTTGCAATGTTTTGGGAATACCGTTACCAACGCTCCACTGTTCTACAATTCCTCTGCAATGTCGAGCACTTGTTTCTATATACACACTTTCTCTTGACTTGGACAAACTCTCTGTCGGATATTCCTTCTTCCGGACTAGTGAATCCTTATTCAAGGCCTCTGTAAGTCTTCTCTGTCCATGGATTCCCACATGGTTAACGAGCTGGTTGTACCCTAAAGCCTATGATACCCTTTAGGGATCAATATGATCCAAATGGCTATTAGATGTTCGATTTTATCTTCAATCATGCCAGACCTCTAGACTTGTGCATAACATGGCCAGTGGAAGGGTAGTGAATTCCTCCTGACTGCCAACACCAAACACGCGTGTTGTGCAACTGTTACTTTCGCCCGTTTAATCGTCGTTCCATGTGCATTGACATATAGTTCTCATCTATACTCTACTCGCTCGTCTATTCACACTCGCTCTACTATCTCGTCTATTCATCTAGTACTCTCATCTATTTCTTGGTACTCTCTATTGGCCATTTGACTGATTGTCTAAAGATAAAAAATATAACTAATGTCTGGCAATATATAATGGGCCCGGTCTGGTCCTGGGAGGTGCTCCCAAAAGTGCTATTTACTCGCGGGAGTTAATTGAGCAGAGTGTTTGGCATTACACTCACGTGCTATCTATCTCGACTATCTAAATGACAATCAAAGTGGTATACTATACTCGTTGTGCTATTGATATACATTGTGCTATTGGTGCTATGGCCATCCTTCTCTTTGTGCTATACTCGACACTTATGCTATATTTGGAAACTTGTGCTATTTCTATCAGATGTTATCGTGCTATCTCTTACGTTACTTGACTCGCGCTCTTTACTTAGTTACTCTGCCATTTAATACATTAATCATTTAAAGCATACTTAATCCCGAGATTTAAGTCCTATTGGGCATTATCGCTCACGTTGCGTTATTGGTTATGTGTTCTCAGATGAGACCGAGGATGACACCTACACTCAAGAGGACATGAATGACCAAGAGTGAAGTCAAGAGTACCCTAGCATCATAGTATTATGTTAGAGTTGAAGTTTAGTCTTTTGGTTTATTCAATGTAATTGGGCCCTATAGAATGGCTCTGATATTAGTGGTTGTAACTAGACATTTGAAGAATTATTAATGAGATGCATTTGTTTCAATATTTATTCTTGTCTAATGGTTTGATGTCTAGTACTCTGTACCCGTTTACATGCAACTGCCTCGGGTTCTGATATTCTGCGTCTGGACATGTAACCATTTGGTCGCAATTTCGATCACTAGTTAGTGATTGAAATTGCGACCGTTAAATATCTACTGCAGAATTCAGCTTAGCGACCGAAAGAATTCGTTTGCATTTTCGGTCACTAATTTGCAATTGAATTATTTCTGTCACTAATCAGTATCTTAATTTTTGTTTATTTTTTTTAAATTAACATAAAAATAAAGAAAATTAGTTTTACAATAAATATGAAAATACAAAACACACAATCAATAAAAGACAACAGTACAAATAAATGTCTACAACAATAAAAAGAAATCACACATGGGTGTCCACATCCCGTCATCCTTGTCTCCTCCAACAGCACCCATTTGAGGAACCTACAAAGACATAATAAAGATAGAAAAAAATAAAACTAAATATTAAAAGAAATCAATTATTTATTTTTTAAGAGCATTTTTAATTTGGACCCATAAATTTGAGTTCCCATGGTTTCAAACTATACTAATTTTGTAATAGTATTTGAGCGTCGAGCTCAAACTGAAATTCCAATTTGAACTCCGTCAGTTTCCACAAGTCATTCTCTTCGCCCCGGTTATGTTGAAATAAATAAGAGGCTGATCAGATAAGTATTTTAAATGTTGATCCCCCAAACTTGAGTTCTGATGGTTTCAAACTAAACTAAACTGATTATTATGTGCTTGAGTGCCGAGCTCAAACTCAAAGTCTGTTTTAAACTCTGTCAGTTTCCACAAGTCATTCTCATCATCCCGGCTGTGTTGAAACAAATCAGAGGCCGATCGGATAAGTATTTCTAATTTTGGACCCCCAAGCATGAGTTTTGATGGTTTCAAACTAAACTAAATTCATTATTGTCTATTTTAGTGTTGTGCTCAAATTGGAACTCAGATTTGATCTTTGTCAGTTTCCAAAAATAATTCTCATTGCCTTGACAATGTTCGAATAAACCGGTCACCGATCGGATAAGTATTTCTAATTTTGGACCTCTAAACCTGAGTTCCAATGGTTTCTAACTAATTAATTTGGGGACTGCGCATTTGAGCACCTAGCTAAAACTGGAAGTCCGATTTGAACTCCGTCAGTTTGCACAAGTCATTCTCATCGCCTCAATCGTGTTGGAAAAAAGAGATTGCCGATCAGATAAGTATTTCAAATTTTGGACCCCTAAATCCGAGTTCCGATGGTTTCAAACTACACTAAATTGATTATTGTGTATTTGAGTGCCGAGCCCAAACTGGAAGTCCAATTTGAACTACGTCAGTTTCCACAAGTCATTCTCATCGCCCGACTATGTTGAAACAAACTGGAGGCTGATCCGATAAGTATTTCTAATGTTGGGCCCCCAAACCCGAGTTCTGATGGTTTCAAACTAAACTAAATTAATTATTGTATGCTTGAGCGTTGAACTCAAACTGGAAGTCTGATTTGAACTTCGTCAGTTTTCACAAGTCATTCTCATCGCCGTGACTATGTTGAAACAAACCGGAGGCCGATCAGATAAGTATTTCTAATTTTGGACCCCCAAACTTGAGTTCTGATGGTTTCAAACTAAACTAAATTCATTATTGTGTATTTGAGTGCGGAGCTCAAACTGGAAGTCCGATTTGAACTTTAATAGTTTCCACAAATCATTCTCATCGCCCCGACCATGTTGGAACAAATTGGACACCGATCTAATTAGTATTTCTAATTTTGGACTCCTAAACTCAAGTTCCAATGGTTTCTAACTAATTAATTTAGGGATTGCGTATTTGAGCATCGAGCTCAAACTGAAAGTCCGATTGCCCTCCGTCAGTTTCCATAAGTCATTCTCATTTCCCCGACCATGTTGGAAAAAATCGGATGTCGATCAAATAAGTATTTCTAATTTTGGACCCACAAACCCGAGTTCCGATGGTTTCAACTTAGTTATTAACAAAATTGATTCTTCTAATCGAGAAATTAGTATATCATCAATTTACTCACATGAGGGGCCCATACTGTGGCTGATGGCGCTGCCTAAAGAGGAATCTCAGTCTAGAAGAGGGCCTGGGATAGAGCCTGGGAGAGCTAGGATTGGATAGCGTCGAACACCACTATCCACGTCGTGTGGACCAGACTAGTCTCTAAACTAGTGATCTCATCTCGAATAAAGGCTATCACGTCACTGGGAGTAGTACCCAGAGGTGTGGCATGGTGAATGTGATGAACAACCTATCTCTATAAATATATATATTTTTGTGATAAACAAAACCATGGAAATATTTAACTAACATATTTTTCTGAAGTTTTTCAATAGGTATCAAATAAAAAATAAATTCTGTAAAGTCGTTACACTCATTTAATTTTGAAGTCAAATGCATATGATTTATCTAAGTCTACATTGACTACTATTGTAAGTTCACATCGAATACTGTTTTAACAACACATCGATTACAGTCTACCTACACAACGACTATGTTTCAACATCAATTACTTTTACATCAATTACAATCTACTTAAACATCGATTACTCTCACATCGATTATGTTTTAACATCGATCGATTATGTTTCAACATCGATTACATTTAAACATCGATTACATCTCAACATCGATTTCACTTAAACATTGATTACGTTTCAACATCAATTTTATTTAAAAATCGATTACATTCAAACATCGATTTCACTTTCTACATTGATTTCATTTAAACATCGATTACATTTCGACATCGATTTCATTTTAGCATCGATTACATTTCAACATCGATTTTACTTAAACATCGATTACGTTCAAACATCGATTATGCTTACATCGACTTCATTTGAACATCGATTACGTTTAGACATCGACTGTCTTTTGAACATCGATTCCCTATGAACATCAATTATGTTTAGACATCAACTGTCTTTGAACATTGACTCCCTATGAACATCGATTATGTTTAGACATCGACTATCCTTTGGACATTGACTGTCTCTAAACATCAACTCTCTATGAACATCGATTATGTTTATACATCGACTATCCTTTGGACATCGACTATCTCTAAACATCGGCTCTCCTCAAACATCGATTATGTTTTGGACATTAATACCTTGATAATGACCTTTACAATTATTATATTGATTATGGTTTCAAATAAGGTCACATTAAATATGAAAAAATTGCGTTAATCATATTTTTGCCTCACAGTTCCTTTCAAATTAATTTTGAATGCTAAGCATTTCAAATCTCCCCGCAAATTGTCATGTATCCTTTGCACTAAGGCATTTATTGTTTATCATGGGTACAGTATCATTGCACGTCATCTTTTACTGGTTATCACTTTCATGACATATCATCTAGAACTTTAAATGATGACAAAATAGCGTTTCGTCTTTAGTGTATCATCCTGTAGTATGGCCAGTGACATTGACTGACAGTTTAGATATATTTGAGTTGCCTATCTTCCAGCATTTATTGTCTGTAGGTTTCCGGTAGTCACACACATTTACCATGTTTGACACATCATGTTGACTGGAACGAAGAAGATATCCACATTATTCCACATGATCTCTGTCACTCCCCGATGCGAAATATGGGAACACGAGGCAGTTGCAAGGAAATTTATAGAGCGAGTACTAGACATCAATCTATTGCACAATGAATAATACTAAAGCAAATTCATTTCATTAATAACTTTCCAATATCTAGTTACAACCACTAACATCAGAGCCAATCTATAGGGCCCAATTACATTGAAATAAAGCAAAAGACTAAACTTAGTTACTACAATGCTAAGTATAGGGCTAGGGCGCTAGGGTACTCATGACATCACTCCAGGTCGTTCCCGTCCTCTTAAGTGTATGGTTCATCCTTGGTCTCACCTGAGAACACAACGACAAATAACGCAGGGTGAGCGAACATCGCCCAGTAGGACTTAAATCTTAGGCTCAAGCAGACTTTAAGTAATTAATGCTTTAAAGGCAGAGTAACTAATGATAGAACGGGAGAGAGAGTCATGTAAAAGATAGCAGGATGGTACGTGAACGAAATAGCAAGACTTTCCAAATATAGACTTTCCAAAAATAGCACAAGTGTCGGGAATGGCACAATAATAGCATGATAGCACAATGTCAAGTATAGCAAGATGGCCATAGTACAAATAGCACAACGAGTATAGCATAGCACAATGAGTATAGCATAGCACTTTGTTGTCAATGGACAACGCGAGAATATAGCACTTTTGATTGTCATTTAGATAGTCGAGATAGATAGCACTTGAGTGTAATGCCAAACGCTCTGATCATTTAACTCCCATGGACATTGGCACTTTCGGGCGAACATCCCAGGACCAGATCGGGCCCTTTATATATTGCCAGGCATTGGTTATATTGTTTATCTTTAGTCAATCAGTCAATGGCCAATATAGAGTACCAAGAAGTAGATGAAAGCACTAGATGAATAGACGAGATAGTAGAGTGAGCGTGAATAGATGAGCGAGTGGAGTATAAATGAGAACTAGTGGACATTGCACGTTACACGTCGAGTAAACAGGCGATGGTAACAGTTGCACAACACGCGCACGTGGTGTTGGCAGTCAGGTGGAACTCACAACCCTTCTGCTGGCCATGTTAAGCACAAGCCCAGAGGTCCGACATGATTCAAGATGAGAGCGAACTTCTAATAGCCGTTTGGTTCTTATTGATCCCTAATGGGTGTAATAGGTGTTAGGGTCCAACCGGCTCGTTGATGGGAATCCATGGACAGAGGAGACTTACAGAGGCCTTGATCATAGACTCACTAGTCTGGCAGAAGGAGTATCCATCTGAGAGTTCATCCAAGTCAAGAGAGTGTGTATATATAGAAACAAGGCTCGACGATCTAGAGGAATTCTAGAACAGTGGAGCGTCAAGATCGGTGTTCCAAAACAACGTGAGAAACGAGAGCAAGTTGATTTAAAAATTTCGATAATTACCCGATGGGTTATGTATCATATTCGTGCCAATTAAGACTTATTTGGATGGTTCAAAGTGTGTGCTTGTGTCGTAGAAATCATAGATAGAAACTAGTCACTTGTATGTATTTTAAATCACCTATAAGTGTTCAATTTATATTGAATGAATTTACTGCGGGTATAATTGGCATTAAAGGGTATAAAGACAATAGATGATTAGAGCATTGCAAATCAGGGGTTTTTCTGTAAAAACCTGTGAACGCGACGCACCCCAGTAAGGGTCGCGACGGGTACAGGCATGATCGCGACAGGTATTTAGACGGATCGCGACGGGTCTGTCAGACCAGGCACAATGATCGCGACGGTGATGCCTGTCATGTTCAGAACGCGACTGGCAGTCTGTCGCAACCAGTCACCAGATCGTGACCTATCGGGTCGTCGCGTTCTGGAGGTCTGTACCCGAGTCCGACAGGATTCAGACATGACATTGGATTGCGGGCCAAACTGAGTGTACTTGATACAAGAGACTTTAGAAAATAAGAACAATTAGCACAGTCGATGAAAAATCATGAAACCAATTTTAGTCATCTCTTGACATGCAAGGGTACTTCCCATAATTAGGAATTTGCAAACAATGAAGGTTTCAATATGGTTTAATCAAGGTAATCATGAAGCACATAGAACAGTACACAGAGGGGATCAAGGAATTAATTCACATGATAGGATGGACGGAAATTAGGGCTTTCAGGGGCAAAAGAAATGTAACATGTATCAGAACATCCAGTAAAAATTTCGTGCCCTGGGATTAAGTATACATGAAGTACAAGATTAATGATGAAGGGTCGGGGTTATGCAAGTTGCAGAACCTCAAAAATTCATAACAAAAGATTGAGGTGATGGAAAATTATGAAATTGCGAGGCATGGTTCCAGATGATGGAAAGACCATACAGTTAATGTTATACGAATTATGCTTGTAAGAATGCCTACCTTTGATCGTTTTCCTCTTCTAGGGTTAAGAACTTAAAGAACTCGGGGAAGAACATGGGAGATCCCTCTTCTCCACGAATTCTCCTCCTCTTGCCTCTCTTCCTAGTCCAGCAACCTCTTGGCACGAGCTAGGGCCGGCGATGAGGGTTTAAGAGATGTAATTAAGCTTCTCTCTATTCCCTTTCCTAGTTTAAGTCTAAGTCCTATTAAATACCGAATTTCCTATTTTCCTCTCCCTTTTTAAGCAAGAGATCTCCTAATTAGGTTAGGATGGGAGCTAATTTCGTGGGCAACCCATTAGAGTAGGTTTAGGAATCCGATTCCAACTTAAACTTCCTTTTTAATACATTAAATGCTTCTTTTATAATTAAGCATTATTTTAGTTTACGAATTTAGAGTAATGTCCCCTTTTAAAAATCCATATCTTTGCCCACTAAATTCTAATAGGTCCCTTTAACAAAGCCCATTACGAGTTTTATTTAATTCCCTTTCCTTTCATTTTCTATGTCATTTATTTTCCTTTAATTGATTTTCTATCAAATTTTAATATTATGTAAATTTTTAATTTTGTTCAAAAATTCAGGTTGCTACATCCTCCCCCTCTTAAAAGAATTTGGTCCCCAAATTCATATGATCATATAAGAAAGGATGTCTTACCGAAAAGATCGGGATAGTTCCGTCTGATGATTCCTTCCGGTTCCCATGTGGCTTCTTCCACCCCATAGTTATTCCATAAGACCTGCACCATGTGGATGAGACGGTTCCTAAGCTGTTGTACCTTCCATTCCAGTATCTTGAGTGGCTTCTCTTCGTATGTCACATCCTTGTTCAGCACCAACTTCTCGTGGCGAATGATGTGTGTGGGGTCATACACATACTTCCTGAGCATGGAGACATGGAACACATTATGTACACATGCCAGATCGGGTGGCAATGCCAGTCGGTATGCAACCTCACCAATCCTTTCGAGTACTTCAAAAGGACCGATGAATCTAGGGCTGAGCTTTCCCTTTACACCAAATCTTTGAATACCCCGAGTAGGTGTCACTTTTAAGAATACATGATCACCCACTTGAAATTCCAGATCTCGCCTTCTTTTGTCGGCATAGCTCTTCTGTCAGGATTGAGAAATCTTGAGTCGGTCTCTGATTACCTGTATGTCCTTTGTGGTACGTTGCACCATGTGTGGGCCTAGCCATTGCTGTTCTCCAACCTCATTCCAGCATGTAGGAGATCTACATTTCCTTCCGTAGAGTGCTTCAAACGGTGCCATCTTAATACTCGCCTGGTAACTGTTGTTATAGGCGGACTCAATTAGGGGTAGGTGCTCATTCCAATATCCTTGGAAGTCTATAGTGCAGGCTCTCAACATGTCTTCAACAATTTGGTTGGTTCTTTCTGTTTGCCCATCAGTTTGTGGATGAAATGCAGTACTAAAGTTGAGTTTAGTACCTAGCGCACCTTGTAGTCCTTTGCAAAAATGAGATGTAAATCTCGGATCTCCATCTGAAACAATAGATGATGGAATGCCATGTAGTCTTACAATCTCCTTGATATATAAGGCAGCTAGTACCTACACTGACCACTTACTTTTTCTGGCTAGGAAGTGGGTAGATTTGGTTAGCCGGTCAACAATGACCCATATTGCATCGAGTCCACCATGAGTTTTGGGTAACCTCATGATGAAATCCATGCCAATGCTTTCCCATTTCCATTCCAGAATATCTAGCGGTCTGAGTACACCAGCAGGGCACAGGTGTTCCGCTTTTACTTGTTGGCAAGTAAGGTAGTGAGCGGCATGTTTAGCTACCTCTCTTTTCATGTTCGGCCACCAAAACGTTCTTTTCATATCTTGATACATTTTGGTACCTCCTGGATGAATAGTATACTTTGTCTTGTGAGCTTCATCCATTAGTCTTCTCTTTAGTTCTTCATTGTCGGGAACACATGTCCTTCTTTGAAAGACAAGCCTTCCGTCTTCAGTCATTGCAAAGTCCGATCTTTCAGTTAGAGTTTCTTTGACATGAACTAAGAATAGATCATCGTCTTACTGAGCTTTGATCTCCTCTAGCAGATCAGATTGAATCTTGATATTGGCAACCAAGACTCGATCATCTCTGTGTTCAATATTTAAGTCTAACCTTGCGAATTGTTCTAGTAGTTGCATCTCGCCGAGGACTAGACTTAAGTCAGACGCCATTGGCTTTCTACTAAGAGCATCAGCCACAGCATTTCCCTTGCCTGGATGGTATTGAATGTTGAAGTCGAAATCTTTCAGATATTCTAGCCATCTTCTTTGTCTCATGTTGAGTTCTTTCTGGGAGATTAAATACTTCAAACTTTTATGGTCTGAGTAGACAGTGAATTTCTCTCCATACATGTACTGTCTCTAAATCTTCAAGGCGAAGACCACATCAGTCAGCTTGAAATCATGTACAAGGTAGTTGACTTCTTGTGTCTTCAGTTGTCTTGAAGAATAGGCAATGACCTTCTCTTTTAGCATCAGTACACACCCTAGCCCAATTCCTGAGGCATCGGTGTAGACAGAGAAACCTTCTCCCTCTATAGGCAGAGTAAGAACAGGTGCTGAGGTAAGGCAGTCTTTGAGAGTTTGGAAACTTTTCTCACACTCTTTACTCCAGGAGTATGGATTCTCCTTTCGTGTCAGATGCGTGAGAGGAATGGCGATCTTGGAAAAGTCCTTGATGAACCGCCTGTAATAGCCAGCCAGCCCAAGAACTTCTGATTTCGGTGACGTTGGTTGGTCTCTCCCAGTTGAGTACAGCTTCAACATTGGAGGGATCAACGAAGATGCCTTCTATGGAGATGACATGGCCCAAGAAGGACACTTCTTCGAGCCAGAATTCGCACTTGCTAAGCTTTGCGTACAGCTTGTTGTCTCACAAGACTTGTAGTGCTATCTTCAGGTGTTCTTCATGCTCTTCCTTGGTCTTGGAGTAAATGAGGATATCGTCGAGGAAGACGACCACAAACTTGTCAAGGTATGGCCGATATATGCTATTCATGAGTTGCATTAAGGCTGCAGGATCATTGGTTAGACCGAAAGGCATAACGACGAATTCATAATGTCCATACCTGCTCCTGAAAGTTGTTTTGAAAATATCGACATCCTTGATCCTCATTTGGTGATAGCCAGATCGAAGATCGATCTTGGAGAAATATTGCGCTCCAAATATTAGGTCGAATAGTTCATCGACCCTAGGCAATGGGTATTTGTTCTTGATGGTGAGCTGATTGGGTTGACGATAGTCGATGCACAACCTCATCGATCCATCTTTCTTCTTAACGAACAGTACAGGTGCTCCCCATGGGGAAGTACTTAGTCTGATGAACCCCCTTTTCTAGTATCTCCATCAGTTGCGCTTCTAGCTCTTTGAGTTCGGCACCAGTACGGTTGACGCGATACTGGGGCAGCTCCAGGGATCAACTCTATGGCGAAGTTGACATCACATTTCGCGGGAATCCCTGGCAGATCTTCCGGGAACACATCGGGGTAATCCTGAACTATGTAAATGTCTTATATCTTAGCACCCTTCTTTTCCACAACTACGGCTGCTAGGAAAGCAATACAACCTTTCCTTATCATGTTGTGGGCTTTTATGGCGGAGACTAGAGACATCCGTCTCCTATGTCTAATCCTAGAGAATGCCAATTTAGGAAAGTCACTAAAGGTAACCTTCCCTTTCTTACATACGACATTTGCCCCATGTGCAGACAACCAGTCGGCTCCCAAAATTACATCATAGCCTTCCATGGGCATACACACCAGGTCGGCTTTTAGGTTATGGTCTCCGATCATTACATCGGCAGAGGGAAAATATTTGTTCAATTTCTCCTTTTCCCCTAGTAGCGTTGTGACAGAGAACTCACAACCTATGGATATAGGTTTAGCATTCACAGTAACAACAAAGTTTTGAGATATAAATGAATGAGTGGCTCCAGTATCAAATAAAACAAATGCTAATAATGAGAAAACTTGAAGGGTACCTTCTACCATGTCACCCTCCATAGCAGGTTCCTCATCATGCATGGCTTGTAGTCGGCCCTGTTTCTTAGGCGCATTAGGGTGCCTTTCATTCTCTTTCAGTAGCGGGCACTCGGGGATGCAGTGCTCGCGACTTCCGCAGCGCAGACACGCTCCGGCTTTCCTCAAGCATTCATCAGCTGTGTGACCAGGCTTGTCACAATGTTTGTAGTGGCTCTTTGTTGGAGTGTTGGGTACGAAAACCTTCGGTTTCCTTTCTTGGCTGGATCCCTCCGTGATGTTGAAGGGACGCTTCTTGCCATTGGTAGGCTTAGCAGATGACTGACCCGAGGTCACTTCCTTCTTGATGAACTTCCCTTTGATACAGTCTGTGAAGTCCGTAACATCTTCCAGTAGCTAAGCCTTCTTCACCATCTTGGCGTAGGTTTAGATGTCGAGAGGTGCCAGTTGAGTGATGTAGTTGGGCTTAAGGCCGTTTAGAAAATGCTTAGCCTTCATCCTTTCAGTGTTCACTAGATGTACAGCATAGCGAGCCAGCCTAGAGAACTGGGCTTCATATTCGGCCACAGTCAAACTCTGTTGTTTAAGAGCAGCGAATTCCGCAGCCTTCCTTTCTTGAACATGCTCGGAAATGTACTTGGAGTTGAAAGCTTCTTTAAACTCGTTCCAGGTGAATTTCCCGTTCTCTCTAGTAGCTTCTACTGACTCCCACCAAGCGTGGGCGTCCTTCTCTAGTTGAAATGTAGCCAGTAGCAGCTTATCCCCGGCTGCGCATTGCATGACATGGAAAATCCTTTCCGTTTCTTTCAGCCAATGCTCAGCTTCATCTGGATCTATGGATCCACTGAACCTAGGCGGGTTCAGACTTCTGAAGTTACGATACAGATCGCCTGCACCGACACCGATTACCCCCACCTTGGGTAGCTTGCATGATGGCACGAGTCAACTCTTGGATGGTTTGTTGCATGCCCCTCATTTGAGCATGTTCAGCAGTCATCTTGATGGCTTAGTTCCTACAAAATAATATTTATTGTCATGATATCGATGTGGAATTTAATTCATGCGTGTGTGAGTTCATTTTAGCTAGTTACCCTTAGCTCTAACCACAACTCACATAGGTAGGATAATTGACTCTAGTTGAGGCAGGTTAACCTAGATCATCCTATACTTAAGAATAACCTAGGCTCTGATACCACAAAACTGTCACGCCCCGACGCAGAATATCGAAACGTGAGGCAGTTGCAAGGAAAGGTATAGAGCGAGTACTAGACATCAATCCATTGCACAATGAATAATACTAAAGAAAATTCATTTCATTAATAACTTTCCAATGTCTAGTTACAACCACTAATATCAGAGCCAATCTATAGGGCCCAATTACATTGAAATAAAGCAAAAGACTAAACTTAGTTACTACAACGCTAAGCATAGGGCTAGGACGCTAGGGTACTCATGACATCACTCCAAGTTGTTCCCGTCCTCTTGAGTGTATGGTTCATCCTCAGTCTCACCTGAGAAGACAACGACAAATAACGCAGGGTGAGCGAACATCGCCCAGTAGGACTTAAATCTCAGGCTCAAGCAGGCTTTAAGTAATTAATGCTTTAAAGGCAGAGTAACTAATGATAGAACGGGAGAGAGAGTCAAGTAAAAGATAGCATGACAGTCCGTGAACGAAATAGCAAGACTTTCCAAATATAGACTTTCCAAAAATAGCACAAGTGTCGAGAATGGCACAATAATAGCATGATAGCACAATGTCAAGTATAGAAAGATGGCCATAGTACAAATAGCACAACGAGTATAGCATAGCACTTTGTTGTCAATGGACAATGCCAGAATATAGCACTTTTGATTGTCATTTAGATAGTCGAGATAGATAGCACTTGAGTGTAATGCCAAACACTCTGATCATTTAACTCCCATGGGCACTAGCACTTTCGGGAGCACATCCCAGGACCAGATCGGGCCCTTTATATGTTGCTAGGCATTGGTTATATTGTTTATCATTAGAGAATCAGTCAATGACCAATATAGAGTACCAAGAAGTAGATAAAAGCACTAGATGAATTGACGAGATAGTAGAGTGAACATGAATAGATGAGCGAGTGGAGTATAAATGAGAACTAGTGGACATTGCACGTAACACGTCGAGTAAACAGGCGATAGTAACAGTTGCACAACACGCGCACGTGGTGTTGGCAGTCCGGTGGAACTCACAACCCTTCCGCTGGCCATGTTAAGCACAAGCACAGAGGTCCGGCGTGATTCAAGATGAGAGCGAACTTCTAATAGCCGTTTGGTTCTTATTGATCCCTAAAGGGTGTAATAGGTGTTAGGGTACAACCTGCTCATTGACCATGTGGGAATCCATGGACAGAGGAGACTTACGGAGGCCTTGATCACAGACTCACTGGTCTGGCAGAAGAAGTATCCGTCGGAGAGTTCGTCCAAGTCAAGAGAGTGTGTATATATAGAAACAAGGCTCGACGTTCTAGAGGAATTCTAGAACAGTGGAGCGTCGAGATCGGTGTTCCAAAACAACGCGAGAAATGAGAGCAAGTTGATTTAAAATTTTTGATAATTACCTGATGGGTTATGTATCATATTCGTGCCAATTAAGCCATATTTGGATGGTTCAAAGTGTGTGCTTGTGTCGTAGAAATCATAGATGGAAACTAGTCACGTTAATGTATTTTAAATCACCTATAAGTGTTCAATTTATATTGAATGAATTTACTGCGGGTATAACAGGCATTAAAGGGTATAAACACAATAGATGATTAGAGCGTTGCAAATTAGGGGTTTTTCTGCAAAAACTTTTGAATGCGACGCACCCCAGTAAGGGTCGCAACGGGTACAGCGAAGATGGCGACAGGTATTTAGATGGATCGCGACGGGTCTGTCAGACCAGGCACAGTGATCGCGACGGCGATGCATGTCGCGTTCAGAATGCGACTGGCAGTCTGTCACAACAAGACACCAGATCGCAACCTATCGGGTCATCGTGTTCTGGTGGTCTGTACCCGAGTCCGACAGGATTCAAACATGACTTTGGATTGCGGGCCAAATGGAGTGTATTTGATATAGGAGACTTTAGAAAATAAGAACAATTAGCACAGTTGATGAAAAATCATGAAACCAATTTTAATCATCTCTGGACATGCAAGGGTACTTCCCATAATTAGGAATTTGCAAACAACGAAGGTTTCAACATGGTTTAATCAAGGTAATCATGAAGCACATATAACAGTACATAGAGGGGATCAACGAATTAATTCACATGATAGGATGGACGGAAATTAGGGCTTTTAGGGGCAAAAGAAAAGTAACATGTATCAGAACATCCAGTAAAAATTTTGTGGCCTGGGATTAAGTACACATGAAGAACAAAATTAAAAATGAAGGGTCGGGGTCATGCAAGTTCCAGAACTTCAACAATTCATAACAAAACATTGAGGCGATGGAAAATTAGGAAATTGGGGGGCATGGTTCCAGATGTTGGAAAGACCCTACCATTAAAATTATACAAATTATGCTTGTGAAAATGCCTACCGTTGATCATTTTCGTCTTCTAGGGTTAAGAACTTGAAGAACTCGGGGAAGAACTTCGGAGATCCCTCTTCTCCATGAATTCTCCTCCTCTTGGCCTCTCTTCCTGGTCTAGCAACCTCTTGGCATGAGCTAGGGCCGGCCATGAGGGTTTAAGAGAAGTATTTAAGCTTCTCTCTATTCCCTTTCTTAGTTTAAGTCTAACTCCTATTAAATACCGAATTTCCTATTTTCCTCTCCCCTTTTTAACCAAGAGATGTCCTAATTGGGTTAGGATGGGAGCTAATTTTGTGGGCAACACATTTGGGTAGGTTTAGGAATCCCATTCCAACTCAAACTTCCTTTTTAATACATTAAATGCTTCTTTTATATTTAAGCATTATTTTTGTTACGAATTTAGAGTAATTTCCCATTATTCCCCTTTTAAAAATCCATATCTCGGCCCACTAAATTCTAATGGGTCCCTTTAACAAAACCCATTACGAGTTTTATTTAATTCCCTTTCCATTAATTTCCTATGTCATTTATTTTCCTTTAATTGATTTTTCTAACAAATTTTAATATTATGTAAATTTTTAATTTTGTTCAAAAATTTAGGTTGCTACAATCTCCCTCTCATCGTGTCTCTATCTAACCATTTATTATCTGCAGATTTTTCGAGTTTCTTATGATAGACCTGCTACAACTGTCAGGAGACACGTTTCAAGATGAGAGACAATAGACACTTCAACGGATACTTCCTCGAGAGAAGATAAATAGAAGTGTGTTGACGCTATGGAACATTATCTTTTCGGATAGAAAGATAGAAAAGCTCAATCCTTCATTCAGAAAAAGTCGCTTGCCTTAGCTTCCCACAAAGCATTGCTTCTCTGTTTCTTCTTGAGTGTGAGAGCTTATTTTAGATTTGAGAGAACCTCTTCTTAGTATAATTCATTTTGTCTCTCAGTTTCTGCCTCAGATCAAGCATTGTATTGTTTCTATTAGCTAGGTCTAGGGGCCATCACCTCTTTACTCATCTTTGAGTGCTCCTCTTCATTTGTGAAGAGAGGATCTGCTGTGGCGTGGGTGGTTTCTTCCCTATTGTAGAAAGGAAGACCCGTGGTAATAGGTGGTGTATTGCCTCTTCGTGGAGTGAAGAGAAGGCTAGGTGGTGCTGGATGTGTAAGTGTCATTGAGGGGGACTGTACCCTTGGTTGTTGAATCCCAGGTTGTTGCTTGGGGACTAGACGTAGGACTCCTTGTGAAAGGAGATCTGAACCAGGATAAAATCAATGTTGTTAATGTGTTGGCTTTTATCTCCTTATCCACTACTCATTAAATCTAACTGTTTCATTTAGTATTTATAATGTTATTTTGTCTCCGAATATTTCTAAGATAAATTTTGTCTCCGAATATTTCTAACACGAGAGTGATGTATCAGACACTTCATGATGATTCTCAGCCTTTATATGATGTGTGCATTTGAGATTTGCAACAAAAATGCGAATTTTTAAGGGTTCTGTGCAAAAATTGAGAAAGCGACAGCCCAGGCGTCGTGATCCTGAATGCGACCAATCAACGGTCGCTACCTTGATTGAGAACACGATAAGAAGCCTGTCGCAACCTAAAATGAACACGACAGGCTTCTTGTCGTGACCACAGGCCCGAGGCAGTTTTGAATTCCAGCCCCATGCAACCCCTCTTCTTTTCCTCCTTTGCTTCTCTCTCCTCTTTCCCCTTCTTTCTCCGGCGACAGAGTGTCACGCCCCGATGCGGAATATCGGAACGCGAGGAAGTTGCAAGTAAACGGGTATAGAGCGAGTACTAGACATCAAACCATTGGACAAGAATAAATACTAAAGCAAATTCATTTCATTAATAATCTTTCAAATGTCTAGTTACAACCACTAATATCAAGGCCGTTCTATAGGGCCCAATTACATTGAAATAAAAAGTAAAAAACTAAACTAGGATTCTAACATAATGCTAGGATGCTAGGGTGCTCATAACATCACTCCTGGTCGTTCCCGTCCTCTTGAGTGTATAGTTCATCCTCGGTTTCACCTGAGAACACAACGACAAATAACGCAGGGTGAGCGATAATGCCCAGTAGACTTAAATCTCAATAGCCAAGCAAGCTTTAACTGATTAATGTATTAAAAGGCATAGTAACTAATGATAGAGCGAGTGAGTCAAGTAACGTGAGAGATAGCATGATAGCACGTGAACGAAATAGCACAAGTTTCCAAATATAGTACGAGAGTCGAGCATAGCACAAATAGCAAGATGGCCATAGCACAAATAGCACAAAGTATAGCAATAGCACAACGGGTATAGTATAGCACTTTTTATCAATAGACAACGAGAGAACATAGCACTTTTGATTGTCATTTAGATAGTCGAGAAAGATAGCACTCGAGTATAATGCCAAACACTCTGATCATTTAACTCCCATGGGCACTATCACTTTTGGGCGCACATCCCAGGATCAGATCGGGCCCTTTGTATATTGTCAGACATTGGTTATATTGCTTATCTTTAGACAATCAGGCAATGGCCAATATAGAGTACCAAGAAATAGATGAGAGTACTAGATGAACAGACGAGATAGCAGAGTGAACGTGAATAGATGAGCGAGTAGAGTATAGATGAGAGCTAGTGAACATTGCACATAAAACGTCGAGTAAACAGGCAATAGTAACAGTTGCACAACACGTGCACTTGGTGTTGGCAGTCAGGTGGAACTCACGACTCTTCCAATGGCCATGTTAAGTATAGGTCCAAAGGTCCGGCGTGATTCAAGATAAGAGCAAACTTCTAATAGCCGTTTGGATCATGTTGATCCCTAAAGGGTATCATAGGTGTTAGGGTACAACCGGCTCATCGACCATGTGGAAATTCATGGACAAAGGAAACTTACAGAGGCCTTGAACAAAGACTCACTAGTCCGATAGAAGGAGTATCCGACGGAGAGTTCGTCCAAGTCAAGAGAGAGTGTGTATATAGAAACAAGTGCTCGATGTTCTAGAGGAATTCTGGAACAGTGGAGCGTCGATAACGGTATTCCCAAAACAACGCGAGAAACGAAGACAAGTCTTATTTAAAGTATGACAATTTAATTACATAAATTACCCGATACATTATGAAATATTTTCATACCAAATTAAGTCATATTGGATGGTTCAAGTGTGTGCACGAAATTGTAGATAGAGAATGATCATGTGCATGTATTTTAAGCACACATAGAGGTTTAATTTATGACAAGTGTAAATTTCGATGTGTATGACTGTTAGCAAAGTGTACAAGTACTGTAGAGAGTCAGAGCATCGAACTTTGGGGGGTTTCATGCAAAAACTCTTATCGTGACATACCTTAATGAGGGTCGTGACGGGGTCAACTGAGATCGCGACGGGGTCTTGTACAGGTTGCGACGGCTCATTGGTTCAGGCAGACAGATCGCGACGTGCTCGTCAGACTGGGCAGCAGATCGCGACGACAGGCCCTATCGCGATCAGATCGCGACAAAAGGCTCTGTCGCGATAGCCCTATGAACGCGGCCTATTGGGCCATCGTGTTCACAGGGTCTGCGCTCGAGTCCGACCGGGAAAGGCCAATCTAGGTTGCTACATCCTCCCCCTCTTAAAAGAATTTGGTCCCCAAAGTCATATGATCATTCAGGAGAGAATGTCTTAACGAAAAGATCGGGGTAGTTCCGTCTGATGATTCCTTCCGATTCTCATGTGGCTTCTTCCACTCTGCGATTATTCCATAAGACTTTAACCATGTGGGTGGGACGGTTCCTGAGCTGTTGTGCCTTCCGTTCCAGTATCTTGACTGGCTTCTCTTCATAAGTCACATTCTTGTTTAATACCAGCTTCTCGTGGCGAATGATGTGTGTAGGATCATATATATATTTCCTGAGCAGACATGGAGCACATTGTGTACACATGCCAGATCCGGTGGCAACGCCAGTCCATATGCAACCTCACCAATCCTTTCGAGTACTTCAATAGGACAGATAAATCTAGGACTGAGCTTTCCTTTCACACCAAATCTTTGGATGCCACGAGTAGGCGACACTTTTAAGAATACATGATCACCGACTTGAAATTCTAAGTCTCGCCTTCTTTTGTCGGCATAGCTCTTTTGTCTAGACTGAGCAGTCTTAAGCCAGTCTCTAATCACCTGAATGTCCTTTGTTGTTCGTTGTACCATATCCGGGCCTAGCCATTGCTGTTCTCCTACCTCATTCCAACATGCAGGAGATCTACAATTTCATCCGTACAGTGCTTCGAACGGTGCCATCTTGATGCTTACCTGGTAACTGTTATTATAGGCGAACTCAATAAAAGATAGGTGTTCGTTCCAGTATCCTTGGAAGTCTATAATGCAAGCTCTCAACATGTCTTCCACTATTTGGTTGGTTCTTCCAATTTGCCCATCAGTTTGTGGATGGAATGCGGTACTAAAGTTGAGTTTAGTACCTAGTGCACCTTGCAGTCCTTTACAAAAATGAGATGTAAACCTCGGATCTCGATCCGAGACAATAGATGATGGAACACCATGTAGTCTTACAATCTCCTTGACATATAAGGCAGCTAGTACTTCTACCGACCACTTACTCTTTACAGGCAGAAAATGGGCGGATTTGGTTAGTTGGTCCACAATGACCCATATGGCGTCGAGTCCTCCATGAGGCTTGGGTAAACCTATGATGAAGTCCATGCCAATGCTTTCCCATTTCCATTCCGGAATATCTAGCGGTCTGAGTACACCAGCAGGGCGCAAGTGTTCTGCTTTTACTTGTTGGCACGTAAGGCAATGTGAGGCATGTTCAGCTACCTCTCTTCTCATATTCGGCAACCAAAATGTTCTTTTCATGTCTTGATACATTTTGGTACCTCCAGGATGAATAGTGTACTTTGTCTTGTGAGCTTCATCCATTAGCTTCCACTTCAGTTCTTCATTATCGGGGACGCTTGTCCTCCCTTGGAACACCAGTCTTCCATCCTCAGTCATAGCAACGTCTAGTCTTTCAGTTAAGGTTTCCTTGATGCGAACTAAGAATGGATCATTATCTTGTTGGGTTTTAATCTCTTCCAGAAAGTCGGATTGAATCTTGATATTGGCAATCAAGACTCTATCATCTCTATGTTCAATATTTAGGTCTAACCTTGCGAATTGTTCTAGTAGTTGCATCTCGCCAAGGACTAGACTTGAAACAGATGCCATCAGCTTTCTACTAAGAGCATCAGCCACGTCATTACCCTTGCCTGGATGGTATTGGATGTTGAAGTCGAAATCCTTCAGATATTCTAGCCATCTTCTCTATCTCATGTTGAGTTCCTTCTGGGAGAATAAGTACTTCAGGCTTTGATGGTCTGAGTAGACAGTGAACTTTTCACCATATAAGTAATGTCTCCAGATCTTCAAGGTGAAGACCACGGCAGCCAACTCAAGATCATGCACGGGGTAGTTGACTTCATGCGTCTTCAGTTGTCTTGAATAATAAGCAATGACATTCTCCTTTTGCATTAATACACAACCTAGCCCAATCCCTGAGGCGTCTGTATAGACAGAGAAACCTTCTTCCTCTATTGGCAGAGCAAGAACAGGTGCTGAGGTAAGGCAATCTTTAGGAGTTTGAAAACTTTTCTCACACTCTTTACACTAGAAGTAGGGATTCTCCTTTCGTGTCAGACGTGTGAGAGGAATGACGATCTTTGAGAAGTCCTTGATGAACCTCCTGTAGTAGCCAGCCAGTCCTAGGAAGCTTCTTATCTCGGTGACGTTGGTTGGTCCCTCCCAATTGAGTACAGCTTCGACTTTGGAGGGATCAACAGAGATGCCGCCCTTTGAGATGACATGGCCCAAGAAGGACACTTCTTCGAGCCAGAATTCGCACTTGCTTAGCTTTGAGTACAGTTTGTTGTCTCGCAAGACTTGCAGTGCAATCTTCAGGTGTTCTTCATGCTCTTCTTTGGTTTTTGAATATATGAGGATGTCATCGATGAAGACGACCATGAACTTGTCAAGGTATGGCTGATATATGTTGTTCATGAGTTGCATAAAGGCTGCAGGAGCATTAGTTAGACCAAAAGGCATAACGACGAATTCATAATGTCTATACCTGCTCCTGAAAGTCGTTTTGAAGATATCGTCATCCTTGATCCTCATTTGGTGAGAGCCAGATCGAAGATCGATCTTGGAGAAATATCGAGCTCCAGATATTTGGTCGAATAGCTCATCGACCCTAGGCAATGGGTATTTGTTCTTGATGGTGAGTTGATTGAGTTGACGATAGTCGATGCATAGCCTCATCGATCCATCTTTCTTCTTGACAAATAACACAGGTGCTCCCCATGGGGAAGTACTCAGTCTAATGAACCCTTTCTCTAGCAGCTCCATCAGTTGCGCCTTTAGTTCCTTGAGCTCGGTAGGTGACATCCAGTACGGTTGATGCGATACTGGGGCAGCTCCAGGGATCAACTCTATGGAGAAGTTGACATCACATTCTGGGGGAATCCCTAGAAAATCTTCAGGAAACACATCGGGGTAATCTTGGACTATGTGGATGTTTTCTATCTTAGAGCCCTTCTTTTCAACAACTATGGCTGCTAGGAAAGCAATGCAACCTTTCCTTATCATGTTGTGGGCTTTTATGTCAGATATTAGAGCCATCCGTGTCTTATGTCTAATCCCAGAGAATGCCAATATAGGAAAGTCACTAAAGGTAACCTTCCCTTTCTTACAGTCGACACTTGCCCCATATGTGGACAACCAGTCGGCTCCCAAAATTACATCATAGCCTTCCATGGGCATACACACCAGGTCGGCTTTTAGGTTGTGGTCTCCGATCATTACATCGGCAGAGGGAAGGTATTAGTTTAGTTTCTCCTTCTCTCCTAGTGGCGTTGTGACAGAGAACTCACAACCCATAGATATAGGTTTTGCAGTCAAAGTATCAGCAAAGTTTTGAGATATTAATGAATGAGTTGCTCCAGTATCAAATAAAACAAATGCTAATGAGGAGAAAACTTGTAGAGTACCTTCTACTACGCCACCGTCCGTAGCGGGTTCCTCATCATGCAGGGCTTGCAGTCTTCCCTATTTCTTAGGCACATTAGGGCACCTCTCATTCTCTTTTAGTAGCGGGCATTCGGGGATGCGATGCTCGCGACTCCCACAGCGCAGACATGCGCCGACTTACCTCTAGCATTCATCAGTCGTGTGACCTGGCTTGTCACAATGCTTGCAGTTGCTTTTGGATGGAGTGTTGGGTACGAAGACCTTGGGTTTTCTATCTTGGCTAGACCCCTCTGTGTTGTTTAAGGGACATTTCTTGCCATTGGTCGGCTTGGCAGATGATGGTCCAGAAGTTATTTCCTTTTTCATGAACTTCCATTTGATATGGTTGGTAAAGTCCGTAGTATCTAGCAGCTGAGCTTTCTTTACCATCTCGGTGTAGGTCTGGATGTCAAGAGGTGCCAGTTGGGTAATGTATTGAGGCTTAAGGCCATTGAGGAAGCGCTTAGCCTTCACCAGGTGTTCAACATACCTTTCCAGTCTAGAGAATTAGGCCTCATACTCGGTCACTGTCAGGCTCCTCTGCTTAAGAGCAACAAATTCAGCAGTCTTCCTTTCTTGCACATGCTCGGAGAAGTATTTGGAATTGAAGGCTTCTTTGAATTCGGCCTAAGTTAACTGACCATTCGCTCGGGTCGCTTCCACAGACTCCCACCAAGTGCGGGCGTCCTTTTCAAGTTGAAATGTGGCTAGCAGCAGCTTATCCCCCGCTACACATTGCATGACACAGAAGATTCTTTCCATTTCATTGAGCCAGTGCTCGGCTTCATCCGGATCCATGGATCCACTGAACCTAGGTGGGTTCAAACTCCGGAAGTTACGATGTAGGTCACTTGTACCACGATTGCCACGTCCTTGGGTAGCTTGCACAATTGCGCGCGTCAGTTCTTGGATGGTCTATTGCATGCCCCGCATCTGAGCACATTCAGCAGTCATCTTTGTTGCTTAGTTACTACAAAAATAACTTATTGTCATGTTATTGATGTGAAATTTAATTCGTGCGTGTGTGAGTTCATTTTAGCTATTTACCCTTGGCTCTAACCACAACTCACATAGGTAGGATAATTGACTCCAGTCGAGGCAGGTTAACCTAGATCATCCTATACTTAAGAATAACCTAGGCTCTGATACCACAAAACTATCACACCCCGGCGTAGAATATCGGAACGCGAGGCAGTTGCAAGTAAACGGTTATAGAGCGAGTACTAGACATCAAACCATTGGACAAGAATAAATACTAAAGCAAATTCATTTCATTAATAATCTTTCAAATGTCTAGTTACAACCACTAATATCAGAGCCGTTCTATAGGGCCCAATTACATTGAAATAAAAAGTAAAAGACTAAACTAGGATTCTAACATAATGCTAGGATGCTAGGGTGCTCATAACATCACTCCTGGTCATTCCCGTCCTCTTGAGTGTACAGTTCATCCTCGGTCTCACTTGAGAACACAACGACAAATAACGTAGGGTGAGCGATAATGGGTAGGACTTAAATCTTAATAGTCAAGCAGGCTTTAAATGATTAATGTATTAAAAGACAGAGTAACTAATCATAGAGCGAGCGAGTCAAGTAACGTGAGAGATAGCATGATAGCACGTGAACGAAATAGCACAAGTTTCCAAATATAGCACGAGAGTCGAGTATAGCACAAATATCAAGATGGCCATAGCACAAATAGCACAAAGTATAGCAATAGCACAACGGGTATAGTATAGCACTTTTTGTCAATAGACAACGAGAGAACATAGCACTTTTTATTGTCATTTAGATAGTCGAGATAGATAGCATTCGAGTGTAATGCCAAACACTCTGATCATTTAACTCCCATGGGCACTAGCACTTTTGGGCGCACATCCCAGGACCAAATCGGGCCCTTTATATATTGCGAGGCATTTGTTATATTGTTTATCTTTGGACAATCAGTCAGTGGCCAATATAGAGTACCATGAAATAGATGAGAGTACTAGATGAATAGACGAGATAGTAGAGTGAATGTGAATAGATGAGCGAGTAGAGTATAGATGAGAGCTAGTGGACATTGCACATAACACGTCGAGTAAACAGGCGATAGTAACAGTTGTACAACACGCGCACTTGGTGTTGGCAGTCAGGTGGAACTCACGAATCTTCCAATGGCCATGTTAAGCACAGGTCCAGAGGTCCAGCGTGATTCAAGATAAGAGCGAACTTCTAATAGCTGTTTGGATCATGTTGATCCCTAAAGGGTATCATAGGTGTTAGGGTACAACCGGCTCGTCGACCATGTGGAAATCCATGGACAAAGGAGACTTACGGAGGCCTTGAAGAAAGACTCACTAGTCCGACAGAAGGAGTATCCGATGGAGAGTTCGTCCAAGTCAAGAGAGAGTGTGTGTATAGAAACAAGTGCTCGACGTTCTAGAGGAATTCTAGAACAGTGGAGCATCGATAACGATACTCCCAAAACAATGCAAGAAACGAAGACAAGTCTTATTTAAAGTATGGCAATTTAATTACATAAATTACCAGATACATTATAAAATATTTTCATGCCAAATTAAGCCATATTGGATGGTTCAAGTGTGTGCACGTGTTAAGAGAAATTGTAGATAGAGAAAGATCATGTGCATGTATTTTAATCACACATGGAGGTTTAATTTATGACAAGTGTAAATTTAAGTGTGTATGACAGTTAGCAAAGTGTACAAGTACTGTAGAGAGTCAGAGCATCGAAATTTGGGGGTTTTTATGCAAAAACTCAGATCGCAACATACCCTAATGAGGGTAGCGACAGGGTCATCTGAGATCGCGACAGGGTCTTGTACAGGTCATGACGGCTCATTGGTTCAGGCAAACAGATCGCGATGGGGACGTTTGAAGGTCGCAACGGGCTCGTCAGACTGGGCAGCAGATCACAACGATAGGCCTTGTCGCAATCAAATCGCGACAATAGGCTCTGTTGCGATGGCCTTATGAACGAGGTCTATCGGGCTGTCACGTTTACAGGGTTTGCGCCTGAGTCCGACAGGGAAAGGACATTACATTGGATTGCGGGCCAGAACTTACCCTATATGACATAGGGTGATTAAGAAAATCATAACTAATGGTAAAAGGGTTGAAAAATCATGAAACCAGTTGCAAATTGATCTAGACATGCATGGATACTTACAATAAATAGGAATTTCAAAACAAACTTGGTTTCAGCATGGTTTAATCATGATACTTCACGAAGAACATGAGACAGTACACAGTTAGGGTAAAAGAATTAATTCACGATGTAGGGTTGATGAAAATTATGGCTTTCAAGGGCAAAGACACCTAACATCCATCAGTTCTTTCAGTAAAAATCTCACGGCATGAGGACACGTATGCATGAAGATGTGAATTTAAGAAGAGGGTTCGGGGCCATGAAGTTCACAGAACTTTGAAAATTTAGAACTAAAGTTTTGCTCGATGGAAAAATATGAGACGAGAGGGCTTTGATTTCTGAGGTTTAGATTAACCTACATATGAAACTAATTTAGTTTTGCTCGTGAGAATGCCTACCTTTGGACAATTTCCTCTTCTAGGGCTAGAACTTGAAGAACGAGTTGATGGCTTGAGATCTCCTTCTCCCCACGAGTTCTCCTCCTCCTTGGCATCTCCTCTTGGTCCAACAAGTATTGGGTACGAGCTAGGGCTGGCTATGGGGGATTAGGAGTTTTAAAGTCTCTTTGGTTTCTATTTCCTAATAGGACTCTAATTACTACTTAATTTCAGGATTTCCTATTTCTCTCATCCTTTCCAAGCTTGAGACCTTCTAATTGGGTTAGGATGGGAGCTAAATTCATGGCCAAGCCATTAGGGTAGGTTTAGGAATCCCAATCCAACTCAAACCTCATTTTAATGCATTAAATACCTATTATCTATTTAAGTAATAATTCAATTACGAATTTAAGGTATTTTCCTATTATTCTTCTTTTAAAAATCTCTATTTTGGCCCACTAATTTCTAATGGGTCCATTTAACAAAGTCCATTACTTCTTTTCGTTTAATAGGTTTTATTTAATTCTCTTTTATTTGAAATTTCTAATTAATTTAACTAGTTTTTATTTTTATATTATTATATATTTTGTTATTTTTTGAAAATTCCAGGTTGCTACACAGAGACCCTCGTCTCTTGACCTCTTCCTCCGGCAACCTCCCCTGCCGGCGGCGGGCTTCCCCCTCCCTTTCTCTTCCTTCCTCTTGCTTCCTCTTCCTTCTCCCTCCTCTCTCTTGCTTCTCTCTTTTCCTCCCCGGTGGTCGAGGCAATGGAGGGCGATGGAGGCCACGGCGGTGGTGTTGGCGGGGACCGGCCAGCGAGGTCCAAATAGACCATCAGCCGGCGGCGGGCGGCCGAGTAGGAGGCCCCGGCCCTCCCCATGGAGGTGGACACCCTAGAGATGTCGGGCGAGGAAGAGGCGGCTGGCCCCAAAAAGGTAGGTGACCCAAACCCTATGCGATTGGTAACATCGGTTGTGTAAATAAGGTGCTAGGCACCAATGTAGGGCATTTTTCCCAAAGTGAAAGTCACTGGGGAACGTCCGTTGGCCATCCTCGGTCACCCTGTGAACGCGACAGGTCTCCTGTCTCATTACCAGGGAGAATGCGACATACTGTGTGTCGCGTTCAGAAGGTGACGGAAAGACCCGTCGCCTTCACGAACTGAATGTGATTCCCATTGTGTCGCTTTTAGAAGGCGACAGAGACCTTGTCGTGATCTGAACAGACTGCTTATTTTGTGGACTTCGACTGATTTTATGCTTTTTATGCCTGTTTTGCAGAGCGAGCTGCGGTCCCGACTGGGATGGGCCGTCGTCCGGGCAGTCTACCAGAGACTGCCCGACTTCCATAGGACGCAATTAGAGGAGATGGGGTTTGGCCCCTTTCTTAGATTACATGAGCTCACGCCCGATGTGGCGCTGATCTAGGCATTGAAGGAGAGATGGGACCCCAAGTGCCATGCTTTCCTCCTCCTGTGGGGTCACATGATCCCCATACTAGAGGACGTAGCATGGATCACAGGCCTGATGGTGGATGGCCAGGCGGTGACAGGGGTGACCTATACCTGCTATCAGAAGATGGTGGAGAGACCCCTAGGGTTGGAGGTGACGAGGGAGAGGTCGTCCCTCGTGCCAAGGACGAAGCTGCAGGCGAGCCTAGGAGTGGTGGATGCTCACCACCAGACTGGAGAGGGGCAGGCAGAGTACATGGCCCGGTTGACGGAGGATGCCAGAGTGGCGCTGGCGAAGGAGGAGGGAGTGGCAGCGAGTCGAGACTTGAGGCGCTTCCTGATCCTCGTGATCAGGAAGCTCATCCTGGGGACCAGAGGGGACCTAGTGAGCTGCAGGTGCCTGCCCCTACTGGAGGACTTGACCCAGGTAGGGAGTTATGCTTGGGGTGCGGCCCTTCTGGCCTACTTCTTCGATAGCCTGGGTACCTCTGGCAGGGAGATAGGGGTGGCCGGATTCTTCCCATTTCTACAGGTATGTTCCTCACCCTTACCCTTTTTTGCTTTTTCCTGCTTATTATAATTGATTGTGATACTGACTGTGTTGTTTTGCAGGTGCGGGCATACTACTACCTCCCCTTGCTTGGTTGGAGAGTGCCGAGGCGGCCTAGTGCTGTACCGCTCCTGCAGCGCTGGCGGTTCTGCTGCGACGAGCAGTTCCTGCACCTGCAGGTGACTCTCATTCAGGATGCTTTGGACACCATCCCCTTCAGACATGTGAGTACTTCTTCACTTGCAACCATTCCTTTCTTTATCACTGACAATCGACTAATGAATTTCTATATGTGATGTGCAGGTCGAGTGGACTCCCTATGCTGGGGACGAGGACGCCGACCAGCAGTGGGTGGAGCAGGGCCACCCCTACTTCGGTAGGGAAATCTGGATGCATGCCTTCAACACGGTGGTACCACTCCACCTACGGTTGGTCATGCGGACGCTGGGGCTCCATCAGGCAGTGGTTGTAAGACAAGGCTTCCCGGCTTTCTATCCGGTGTCTGGGATGATTGGCCACTAACGCATCCAGGCTGGGTGATGCATTAGTGTCGCGTCGTGGTTGTGCGACGCGATAGTCATCCTTGTCACGATGAGCTTGTGCGTCGCGTTATTGTCGTGCCCGGCTTCTTCGTTGCATCTTGGTATCGCGCTCGGTCAACGGGTCGTGACAGCTTTCTGTCATTTCAGTCGTCTGATGCCTGTCAAGGTGGCAGGCATGTCAGTACAACCTGTTGCATTATCGCGGCATCCTTGGGGGACGTGTTCTTGTCGCGGTGTGTTGACCCATCGCGTTACGGTCTTTAACGCGATGCGTCGCCCCGTCGCGTTAACACGATGCATCGCCCCGTCGCATCTTGGGTGCCAAACGCATAAGGCCTTGGCTGGCGACCCCTTCCTGCTCTCCCTCTTTCCCCTCTCTTCTCCCCCTTCGGCGGTGCTCCGCCTCCCCCTCTCCCCTTTGTGTGTTTCAGGCGAGGAGGAGGGCCGTGCTCGTGTTCCTGGCATCGTGGAGTTTGCATGGAGTGAGGAGGAGGTGGCCAATCTAACGTGAAGGGCCCTATTAGGGTTCGTTCTTCGTTTAAGGTAGGGATTGATTGAACCCTTCTCGATCCAGGTGGATTGGGAGCCCCTCGGGGTTTGTAGATAATGTTTCTATCCCCTCCCCCGTGTGGTATGTGTGTGGTTTGTGGGCGGCCCTGGGATGGAGCATCCCATCGGTCTACCTCTCTGTTGGTGTCGCGACCGCTGTGTGCATCGCAACACCAGAAGAGGCATCTGCCCGGTCGAGTGCGACCTTATCGTGACATGTTTGCCTGTCGAGATAAGGATCACTGTCACGACACGTTTTCCTAGCGCGACAGGGTTGCTGTCGCGTCGCGACACTTCACCCCGTCGCAACAAGGTTACTATCACGGTGCCTTTCCTCGTCGCGATGGTATCACAACGGCCTTGGAGGTCGCGACTTTACCCATGTTGTCTCGGGTGTTTTCGTGGCCTTGGTTGGCGTGTGCCCCAGGGCAGGCTTTGCCCTTAGGACCTTCGGGTGGGGAATGCGGTAGGTTACCTCCCTGCGTTCAGTGACTGAAGGTGACACCTTCGTGGCCTTGTCCTGGCAGTGGTGCCAAGAGGGTCGTGTCTGCCTAATAATCGATTGACTAGCAATCAATCGATTATTAGCAGAACAACGGATTTTCCTTACCGATTGGTGGTGTTCCGCGGTTCTAGCTCATCCGTGCATGCCTCTTGCTTGTTGCGCTTGTCGTGGGTTAAAAGCCAGCGGTTCGGCGTGCTTCTTGTTGTGCTTGCCCCGCCTGTTCACCCGGTGCTTGGCACTTGAGGGCTTGTCTCGTTCAGAGGTTGTCTCCATTGCCTGGGACCCCATCCTCGGGACCCTGTAGAGGGAGTACTCTAGGCTACGAGCATGCTCGTGTTGGCAGCCGATTTGGCAGACTCTAGAGCGGAGGGGAAAACGAGGTTTGGACAGCGACGCTGAGTCGTTTGTAGAGCTCTCTTGTTTGGGGTGGGAGGCCGAGGTTGTCGAGGTGTTTTCTTCCCAGCGCGGCCCAGATACTCCTTTGCCTCACTGCCTCTCTCTGCATTGGTTCCGGAACCACGTAGTGGTTCTAGGCATGGGGCCGCAGCTTGGCCAGGCTATGGTGTTGTGTGCATTTGTGTGTTTCCGTGGTGGCTCTGTCTCACTCTTCTACGAAGGGGAGGCAGGAGCTAGGCTGGTGAGCAAAGGGTGTGGACGGCGTGTCCCCCTTTTGGCTACTAGTGGCGGTGGCATGGTTGCTGTTGTTGTGACGGTGTTCCCTCATGACGTTTCCAAGTATGACTCGTTGCCTGAGCTTGCACGATGGTTATAGCCTAGCTGTGCCTAGTTTCCCTGGGTGTCGTTGGTCTGGCCTTGTGCAGACCCGTGCTTCTGGTGGTTTCCACTTTAGTGTCCTATCAGTTCCGTAGTCCAGTTCTTGGTTGCCAGTCCTTGGTGGCACCGGCGTGTGTGGCTTCCTGACCTCACGGTGTGTCCGGGGATCGGGGTGGTTCTGCTTGTGGGCCATCGATCTTGTGGAGGTCTGAGGTGGTCGTGCTTGAGGTGAGACGTCATTCTCACTTGGTTGTTGCATGGTCTCGGAGGGTGTACAGAGGGTTGCTTCCGCTTTGTGCTCGACTCCGTTGGTTTCTGGGGGAGTCATGTGTGTGTCACGACCTTGGTTGGTGGTCGTGGCATAGCATTATTATGTTCCGCTGCTTAGTAGTACCCTGCTGTAGGTGTTCCTCGCTTTACAACTTTCTAGGGTAGTTTCCTATTTTCAGAGTTCCTACTGCTTTGGCCGGTGAGAGACTGGTAATCCCTACTGGGCCTTGTTCGCGAGGCTCACCCCCCTACTTCCTTCATCTAGGGGCTCGTCGTCGCGGGAGCTCGGTGTCGGACGGGTTGCGGAGGCGGCTGTGGCGCCGTGTGTTGTCAGCAGCAGTGAGAGCGAGTGTTGTGAGCTCTTGTACCTGAGTGAGTTGAGAGCTGTGCTTTGCAAGTTCTCGGGGTATGCCCCTTAAGGACTGCACCTTTCTGCTTATGCATGTGCATTTACTTGGGACACATTGTATAGTTGTTATATTGTTATAGTTATTTAAATTTAGTACATATTTCACTAGACTATTTCTTCTAACCCTTCCAGGTCTTCGGATCCGTGGGTGGCGAAGCGAACTTCGGGGTCCCTGGCGAAGGTTCGGGATGTCGGGTCGTTACAGTGGTGGAGTTCTTGACCCAGCAGAGGCTGTGGGAGAGGCCGGGTCACAGCTTCTGGGGCATCCAGAAGACCACGGACTGGAAGGAGAAAGCCAGGGATCAGCTTGAGGACTGGCGGCGGTGGGGCCGAGTGGTGATCTCTGAGGCCACCAGTGATGAGGACTACTTCCGTGTGTACGCACAGAGGTACGGGGCACAAGTGTACAGGGAGACCCGACGACCGGTGAGTGTTACTACTACCTAGCTTTTTCTAAATATTCTATTAATTCCTTGGCTTACATGATTTCTATTTGCAGCTCGACCCCGAGGGTCGGATCACCTCCCTCGATGGCGTCCTCCACTCCATGATCCAGCAGAGGGATGACCTCTAGTGGACCGTGACCGAGCTGGTGAGTGCTCTGCTTCTTGTTTCTTCTAGTCTTATCTTCATTTAACTGACTCTTGTGTTCTCCCTTGTAGCGCGTTGAGCTGGAACGAGCGTAGCAGATGGTGGGGGGTGCTTCCACCTCCCGAGACAAGCCTGGCCGCTCCGTGCTGGAGGGCCAGTTGGCAGCAGAAGTGGCACGGGCGGAGGAGGCTATGGGCCAACTATGCGAGCAGGTGAGTTGTTAATTACATGCCCCCTTGCACCTTATTTCACCTATTGACACATGTTTTGACCTGTAGGAGGAGGAGCTGAGAGACTCTCTAGCGCGGACCGTGGCACTAGAGATAGAGATGGCTGAGGTGCACCTACGCCCTCAAGCGGATGAGGCGACAGGGCTACGCTGGGAGATGGATGAGCTCTGGTCGTAGTTGGGGAGTGAGCGACAGACCGTCTTGGTGCTCAGGGCGGAGATGAGGGGGCTGGAGAGAGCCTTGTCCTTGGTTGGCTGCAGTCGCTCATCGGCCAGCATGAGCGGTGCCCCTAGTGCCTCAGCGGGGCATTATTTGACGGGTTCCTCCAGATGATGGAGGAACGAGGAGGAGGGACGACGGTGTGAGAAAGCGGCCGAGGGGAGCACGACAGGGCCGAGGGAGATGGCCCCTGCACCCTCTTGCCCGCCTGAGGGTACAGGGCAGAGCGGTTGAGGACTTGTACTTTTTTGCCTTTTGTTCATGATGTATTATGATGATGATGTAGATATGGAATGGAATGGAATCTTTTTGTTTATGGAATGTGATTGTGTGACAGTGACGAGCAAGATATGAGTGCCGCTTTCTTTCTTCTACTGCGACCTGCACACTTAGGACAACCATGAAGACAAGTTAGATCCGTTCTTCCACTTAGCCCCTTGCCTTAAGCGTGACATGTAACCAATCTTGTAAATGGTCAAGGGGCTAAGCCTTACTAAATAGGTGAAAAGACATAAGTAAATAAATGACATGCATGAATGAATGAGTAAAGTGTTTTTGGGATTTTGAAACTATTTTTTTGGAGTTTTGAAATATTTGATTTTTTTGGAGTTCTGAAATATTTGATTTTTTGGGTTTGGAATATTTGATTTTTTTGGGTTTTGAGATATTTGATTTTTTTTGGGGTTTCAAATATTTGGTTTTTTTTTGGAGTTTTGAAATATTTGACTTTTTTTTTTAGTTTTGAAATATTTGATTTTTTTTGTTTTGAAATATTTGAATTTTTTTTGGAGCTTTGAAAGACGCCTAAAGCCGACGTTAGCCCTTCCTAAAACAAGATGCATGAGACAGAAGATACTAGCCCTTTTGGGCCACAACATGTAGACCAATTCATACCGCTGGTTAAGAGTCTTGGTCACTTCCCCTTCTTGCCAAAGGCTTTACTAAGGTAGGGCGTGCGTTTAGGGGTGACATGCCATGGGTGACTGCCCCTAGTTGATAGTGCGGCTAGTTAGGCCATACCTAAGAGATGACCCGATCTTATAGAAGGAAATGGAAGACTATTTAAGGAAAGTCTAATGCAGGTTTAAGGGACGTTGGGTTCGGCTTCTTCCCGCGGCATACCCTTCAAAGATTAGGTCTGTTGCGTAGGGACTTTGTGGTCTTTTATGGATTTACACTGTCTGGGACATGCGTACGACCGGGCTCATGAGTGTCCCGTGGGGACTTTGCCACTCTTTGCCATGCCCCTATTCTATTCATGTATCTTTCTATTTTTTCTTTTGCTTCTTTGCCTCTTTGCCTTTGCTATTTGACCATCCCTGTTTGAGACTTCCTCTCGTCAGGGTATGCTTAAGGTTGACAGCCTCGCCTCCACGACCCTTGCCCCTACACTTGACCGATTTGGGGGAGAATGACCATTATATCGCTAAAGTAGGTCCTACATAGCCACAATATCTCCTAAGCACAGTCGCCCGGGCTTGCCGTGTGTGTGTGTTGGTCCTACCTCAGAGCACCCTGGGTGATTGGGGAAGGGACTTCGGATTCTTACCACGGGGTTATCCCTAATCTAAGTGTTGCGGCCTCACACCTATAGACCTAGGGATAGAATCTTTTGAGGTACAACCCATTCCATGGACGTGACAATTCTACACCCTCAGCATTGACTAGGCGGTAGGCATTTCTCGGATACACATCCTTCACAACGTATGGACCTTCCCAATTTGGTTGTAATTTAGACCTTGGACCTCCAAGTTTGATAAAGATGCATTTTAAAACCATATTGTCCTCTTGGAATTTTCCTTCAATTACCTTATTTTCAAAAGACCTTGAGATTCGCCTTTGATATGAGAGTACATGATCGGCCACTATTAGTCACCTTTCATCTAAGAGTTCCAACTAGACTAGCAACAACTCTCGACGTTCGTCGAGATTAAGTTCCTTATCAAGTTGGACTCTTAGCGAAGGGATCAAGATCTCGTATGGAACTACCGCCTCCATCCCGTAAGTGAGAGCATACGGGGTCTGCCCCGTGGGAGTACGGACAGAGGTACGGTAAGCCCATATAGCCTCTATTAGCTTTTCTGGCCAATCAGCAAATTTATGTGATTCACAAGTTTTCTTCAGGATTTTAAGAAGGGTTTTATTAGTTGCTTCAGCTTGGCCAATGCCTTGGGGGTAATATGGATATGAATGATGCAAAGTGATATTGTATTTCTTACAGAGGTCCTGAAGTTCTTGTGACATGAATTGCGGCCCGTTGTCTGTGACGATGCTGCTTGGCACTCCAAACCGCGAGATGATATTCTTCATGATAAAGCGGCACACTGTGGATGCTTTGATTTCTGCGAACGATTCTACTTCTGCCCACTTGGTGTAATACTCAGTTGCTGTTAGGATAAAAGATTTTTGTTTGGTTTGAGCATTAGGATCACCAAGGGGGCCGACAATATCAAAAGCCCACATGGAGAATGGCCAAGGTGTGGAGAGTGGATGAAGTGAGGATGAAGGAGCATGAATTTTATCAGCATGGAGTTGACATTTGACACACCTACAGATGTAGATGGCGCAATCTTCTTCTAGGGTTGGCCAGTAGTAGCCCTGTCTAATGATCTTCCTAACAAGCATTTGACTATTGACATGCCCTCCGCATTCACTAGCATGAGCCCCTTCCATCACTTTCCAAGCTTCGTCATCATTAAGACATCTCAAAAGAACTCCATTAAGAGCCCGCCTGTACATGACTTCCCCGACGACTGTGTACCTCAGGGCGGCTCTCCTTATGGCCTTGTGATCTTCCGAATTTGCCCCTTTGGGATATGACCCATCCTTATAGTACTACTCGATCTCAAAATACCATGGCAATTCCTCTTCATCAAGAATTTCCTCAAACTCAGCCAACATGATTTGTTGCGCTCCTCTCTTCCTAGCCCTCTCTTCTAAGGTTGTCCTAAGGTTGTTGAACCAAGGATCCAGGGTAGATGGAACATTGAGCCGTTGGACGACGATTGTCTTGGTCCGGTGGCTCAGAGGGAAGGATAGAGAAGAAGCTAGTGATGCCAAGGCATCAACCAAGATATTTTGTGAGCGAGGAGTCTAGACATAGATAAGCTTGCGGAATTGCCTTGCCAGCAATGTGACCAAATCTTGATATGGTTTAAGCTTTGGGTCACGAGTGCGGTAAGTTGAGAGCACCTGCCGCAAAACAAGCTGAGAATCTCCTATGATTCTAAGGTGGGATGCACCCAAGATATAAGCACGTTTAAGACCAGCGAGGAGAGCTTCATACTCAGACATGTTATTAGTGGCGGAGAAGGTGAGTTGAAAAGCGATGGGGATGGTAATACCCTCCGGGGTAAGCAGCACGGTTCCAATGCCCCGTCACTGAGAGTTGAGCACACCATCAAAATGAAGGGACCGGAAGGGATCTTTGGAAATGACCGAGAGCTCTTCATCGGGAAATTCCTCTCGGATGGAATCACTGTGAGGAAGTG
The DNA here is from genome assembly GCA_014218235.1 of Colocasia esculenta. Lineage (NCBI taxonomy): Eukaryota > Viridiplantae > Streptophyta > Magnoliopsida > Alismatales > Araceae > Colocasia > Colocasia esculenta. Next base: position 79,781,076 of record CM024763.1, read on the forward strand.
GCAGATGGGCAAGGTGCTTGGCAATGGCATACCCTTTGATGGCCTTTTGGGCCACAAAAGAGATGTCGAATTGGGAGAGGAAACTCTGCCAGCACGCAAGCCGATCAGAGAGGATAGGTTTTTCTAAGAGGTACCTTAGTGGATCCATCCTCGAGATCAACTTGACCTCGTAGGCAAGAAAGTAGTGCTTAAGTTTTTGTACTACCCACACAAGTGCAGCACAAGTTTTGTTTGCGGTGGTATATTTGGATTCTATGGTGTTGAAAAGTCTAGAAAGATAGTATGCTGCCCTTTCTTTTCCAAATTTTTTGTGTTGTGAAAGGACAGCATCTAGAGAGTCCTCAATGACTGAGAGATATAAGATTAGTGGTTTCTCGGGTACAAGAGGTTGCGAAACTGGGAGATTCATGAGATACCTCTTTAAACCATCAAAGGCCTCTCGGCACTTGTCATTCCATTCGAACTTTGCCTCTCCATTCAAGAGATTATAGAATGGGCGGCATCTTTGTGAATGCTGCGATATGAATCTTCTAATGAATTGCAGACGCCCAATCAAACCACTTAGTTGTGAAATATTCTTTGGGGGCGGCATCTCCGCGATAGCCCTAGCCTTGTTTGGATCGATCTCAATTCCCCGCTTACCAACTATGAAGCCTAGCAACTTCCATGATGATACCCCAAACACACATTTCTTTGGATTCATCCTCAGTTGATACTCCCTCGACCTTTGCAACACCTTGGCGAGGATCTTGGGGTGTTCTCTCCTAGTTCTTGACTTCACCAAAATGTCATCCTTGAACACTTCTACATAGACGTGCATCATGTCGTGGGAGATAGCCATCATCGCCCTTTGATAGGTAGCCCCGACATTCTTTATCCCAAATGGCATGACCACATAACAGTATGTACCCCAGGGCGTGGTGAAGGACGTGTTCTCTTGATCTTTAGGAGCTAGACGGATTTGGTTATAGCCTGAATACCCATCCATGAATGAGAGGGTCTCATACCTAGTAGTGTTATCAATCAATACGCCAATGTGAGGAAGCAGGAAGTCGTTCTTTGGACATGTCTTATTGAGGTCCCGGAAGTCAATACAAATTCTTACCTTTACGTCCTTCTTCATGACCAGGACTATATTTGCCACCCAGTTCGGATAAAGCACTACCCTGATGAATTTAGCTTTGTTGAGTTTGTCCACCTTGTCTTTCATCTTCAGAGCCATAAGTGGGTGGAACCTTCTTCATTTTTGCTTTATGGCCTTTGCCCCTTCTTTCAACACAAGTCAATGCTCTACTAATGAGGGGTCTAGACTAGGCATGTCCTCATATGACCAGGCGAATGTGTCTTTATAATCCCTCAGAATTTGCACCAGTTCCTCTTCTTCATCAGGAGGGAGGTTTGTTGAAATCATCACAATCCTGGGATCTTCTTCTGTTCCAAGGTTGACTTCCTTAGTAGGTTCATCCACTGTCATTGTAGGCTTATCAAATCTTCTTACACCACTAGCGTACATCTCAGCAGTGTCTTCTACTTCGCTGTCCTCTTCATCGATTGGGTCCTCATCATTCATGATCTCGTAGACACCAAACCCGTCGTCTACAAACACCCCATCCTGCTCGATTTCTTCTTCTAACCCAATGCTTCTTTTGTGAACTCCTCTATTAGAAATAGTGCTTGACATTGCCACGCTAACTTTTGAAGATATCTTCGGGCAATAGCCTTGCCTTGTTGCTTCCTAGGGCGATGTTTGGACTTTGTGGGCATTTGGTTGACCTGACTCTCTACCCTGAACTTGCCTAAACTAAGTCTAGCCTCTCCTAACCTAGACGATTCTACTTGACTAGACGACTCTACAGGACCAGTGGAGGACATGGGGTCCTCGAAGAGAATGGCTCCTAATGAAGGAGCGGAAGGGGAAGCCCCAATGGAGGGGCGCCCCTGATCAGAAGGGTGAAGGAGGTATGTTGGCTCCTCGACCTCCATGTGCATTTGAAAATCGACATTTTTTTTGGAGATCAGTGGAGAGCATGCAACACGAGAGAGTGATCTCGTGGTCGCTTGGATCAGATTACAGAGTAACGAGGACTGAAGGTGGGAGGTCAGGAGTGAGGATGCTATGCGCAGCTGTCAAGAGTTGGGGAGACAATTCGATGACTAAAGGAGGGGATGAAGGAACAAGACTTGGAAGGAGGGAGCACAGGAGTGATGGGTGGATGGCCAGGGACGTGCCCCTCCACAAGTCGTCCACTGTCTTCCCTTCTTCATAGGGAATGTCCTGCGCTCCCACATCTTTGGTCTCACTCATCAACTTCCTCTTGGATATGATGGATGCGTGACACTCTAGCAGTTCAACTGTAGCTAGTGGCCATGTTCTTTCTTCTTCCCAAAACAGACGGCTGACGGCTATGGTGATGTCTTCCATGTCGAACCAGTGGTACCATTCTACCTCGGGGTCTCCTATCATCCTTCTCTTTCCTGGGCGGAGTGTTTCTAGTGCTTTATACGTGAGCATAGGGGCCATGTGTCTAGAGAAATTTCTGCCATATACATCATGTTGTGAAAGCTCTGCTTCGACCACCACAGTATTATACCCATGTTGAGTTGGCCCCTAGTAAAATGACACCACAGTGTCAATGTGAGTGGTTAGTGGTTGGCCTTGAGAGTGGACGTGCTAGATGACCACGGCTTGGACATCTCCCTGTAACCAAGTCCCCATCAACTCTTCATTACAATGTCTGGGATAGGCTTGGTAATGCCTTGTAGTTCTGCCCCTAGGCCTTTTCCTTCTTCATAGCCTAGTTTCATCATGATTTGCCACCCTTTAGTGCTTAGTGGCTCCTTCCTCTTGACCGCATTGACTTGCACAGGACTGGCCTCTTGTTTGGAATGGAAGGAGTAGGCCCAAGGATAGTTGGTGTTCAGCACTAAGACGACGAGCTTATTGGTGGGCCATACAGCTGGAAGAAGAGTATCGTTGATGGCATCGACTGTGTGAGCAGTGGCTATGCTTTTGACTTTGATAACCCGTCCTTGGAAAGGGAATTTAAACATTGGTGTGTAGTAGACGAGACGGCTCCCAGTGCTTCTAACCATGGGCGCCCCAGGATGGCCTTGAACATGGGGTCGATATCAAGCACATAGAAATTGACAGTGATAGCTAGCAGCCCCAGTTCATCTTGCACAGTCACCATGCCGTGGCAAGATCTCCTGGAGTTGTCATATGCGGCTATGGTGGTTGGTGTCGAACTTTGCATCCCTTCCGACACATGACATGCCCTCAGAGTGCTCAGCGGGCAGACATTGATTGACGCCCCAATGTCGACCAGTGCTGCGCCCACTGCTACTTAGTTGATGACTAGGGTGACACAAAGTGGGAGCCTCCTGGCTTCTGGGGGTGCTAGTTCGTTTTCAGCAAATGAAATGGCCGGCCCACGAGTTACCATGGCTAGTGCACTTGGTAGTTTGTCAGCAAGCATGTCCTCATTCACCACTACCCTTTGCAAGAAATTTTTCAATGCTTCTTGGTGCTCTTTGGATCTCTTTATCAACTCTAGTATGGAGATCTTGGTCAGCACATGGTCAAGATGTTTGAGGATATCATAGGGTGTGCCGGGCAATGGCTCAATCACCCTCTATTCTTGTGGTTGCTATTGAGGTGGTTGCAGGACCTGTTGAGGATTGTTTTGGCTGGTGGAGGTTGTGGAGATGGGTGGATACGGGCGACGGAAGACCCGTCCGCTTCGTAGGGTAGTGGGTTCGTTGATGGGTTGTCGGGTGGAGGATAAGTTGGCGGCTGAAGGTTGGTCCAGCCCAGGTGGTGGCAAGATGATGGGTGTGGGAGTGGTTGTGAAGGGTGGTAGTAGCGTTGTAACAACCCTCCTTATACTGGTACAATTATACCAATTCACGTCGGTACAAAGATTGCCGTCACAGTGGGACATTTACCAAACATTAACATTAGACTGAGATGTACACGAATAACAATAGATTACAATGGAAATAAATGAACTAATCTTATTTCATTCCATCATCATCATCAAATATCCACAGTCTGTATAGCATAATGAAAATACAAATGTCCACATAATACAACTTCAAGATAAACACATTATTTATATGACATACATTACTTAATGATTACATACTTATGAAACATGAAAGTACAATGTCGAAATCTCCACTACACAAGCTATTCCTCGTGCTCGGAGTCGCTCGTAGCAATGTCCTCCTCAAGTGTGGGGACACCTGTCACATCTATACGCCGAAGCAAGAATGAGTCTAAAGGACCCAGCAAGCAAACTAGGAACACAACCATACACATATCACCTACACATGCTAGTTTTCTAAACATCGAGGATAAACATGGTACATGCTTCATATTATTTACACAACTAAGTATAAAACCTATATCATGCTTTCTACACTTGTATCCAACATAATTCACATGTTTAAATTTCACTTGATTCATTACACAATTTAACCCAACTATAGCATGGAATTATGAACATGGTAAACAACGCACCTAGCATGGATTCTAATCATTTCTCGTGCAATTATTACAATTATAAATACATTTTACTTGCTGTTTTAACATAAATTAAACATAATTACATGGGTTTACCCTTATTCACATATTAGCACATTCACTTAACAAATTCACAAGCTCATATTTCACATTGCACAATTCACATGATCATATTCACATATTCACAATTTTCACTTAGTTGTCGTGACACATAGTCCAAACCACCACTAGAAGGACACACATATACACATACACTTATCCATCACCTAGGCAACATAGTGATAGATCTTGGATAACTGTACAGAACTGGGAGAAGCACTCTCCACCCTAACCATTAGTACTTGTCCACCTCCAGGATTTCATCCTAATTGCCCATAGGATATCACACACATTAAACCTTCTCATAGGGACTTTACTACAGTACAGTTCCACAGCCCTCTATGGTAGTAGTGTCTCTACGGCACAATTTACACATTTTGCACTTTATCACATATTGTATTTACATATACATACACTTGATCCCTTTTTACATGCACTTGAAACAACATGCATATTTTAGATTTTAGAGCTTAACCTTACTGTTCAACAATGATATACAGATCATAACAGAGCTCTAATATGCTGCTAAACACTGAATCATGCATAATCAAATTTAACATACTTCATATAGACATTTTTCTTGTATTACATCAGTAATAGTACTTACTGTTATTAAAATAGAACAAAATTTTTATTGCAGGTTCTAAATAGACAGTATGTTACATGCTCAATTTTCCAGAAATTTTGCATTTGTAAACTAATTATAACAATCAAAACAGATTACATGCATATTTATCACTAATTTCACTTAATTAGGTTCCACTGTAAACCAGTGATACCCAACAGTGCCCACATCTGTATACAGTTATCATACTATCATGGAAATATTATGAAACCCTAAATCTCAACAAATCTATTTATACAAGATTAAACATGGTCGTATTATGCTTACAGTACAATTACAAAAATTTTAATAATTAACACAAATTGCGGAAATTCGGTATGTCCTCAAGATATGACCTATTGATTGAATCTGACCCAACATAAATTTTATAGTATGCATAGGCAACCACAAGTCCGGATATGATTATTCAGATGTGAAAATTTAGGTTCTGGGAAAGCCAGGAGAACTTGGAGGCACAGATGCTGCCGTCAACATGGGTTAATGGCACAAGATGTTGTCGTTGACCCTGGATCTTAACGGCAGCAAGCTGGCCATTAAGTTCATGTCTACAGAAATGCAGTCTGAACACATAAAACAAAGGTGAATGGGGGTTCTAGGACATGAATAAATTCTGTAAAAATACCTGGGACTTACTAGACATGGGTATGGATGATGTCCAAGGTTTACTTGCCTTAAAGAAATTGAAGAATAGATTTAATCAGCTGATGATGCCCTCCTCGGCCAAGCCAAGAAGGCGCCTAAAAACCTCCTAGATCCAGTTTTGTGGTTGATGTACCTTGCACACCGGAGTCGGGGAAGCGTCTCCAAAGTTCAAAGCCTCTCCCAGTCGATGTAGATTGCTGTGAAATGCACTATCACGCCAGATCAAGCCCTTCAAAGTTCAGGTTTCGCACAGATGTTTCTAGGGTTTTTGACAAGAACCAAAAGACCTAATCCGTTCGGAAGGAGGCAATTTTATATAGCCAAGGGTCTGGGCATGCGCTTAGGGTAGGAATCCTACCATTGGACGGATGTTTCCAAATCAAGAATTGAAGGAAACACAGTCGTTTTCAGATCTGAAGGTACATAAATTCTGGGAAATAGACATCCACATTCCTGGCCGTCTACTGGGAATAAACATCCATCGATCTGGACGTCGACTCCCTTGTAAACATCCACTCATGTTGATGTTAACATGCACTTCGGCCAGAACATAGAAAAGCTCAAACATACAAATATACATGCAATGTAATGTACAATTCAAATACTAGATGTACAACTAAGTAAAAGCAATATGCACACCAAAAATAAATATATATATACATATACATATGTACAACTTCATGTCAATATAATATGTACAAGGATAACATATACATAACCATATACACTAAACAACTAATCACCACAAGACAAAGTCATATAAAAGAGCAAAAATCGGCGGCCTTACAAGCGTGGTGATAGGTGGAGCAAGAGGTACTGCAAGCGGTAGGATAATGGGAGGTATAACGACTGGCGTGGGTGTTGAGCCGATGGGCAGTATGATGGCGATGGCCTGGGAAACTAAAAGAGGGATTGATTGGGGGGACCATGTTAGATGGTTGTATTGTTTGAGGTTACTGAGGATATTGGCGGTTAATAACCATCATCTGCTGAACATCGGGTTCATCATCGTACATCCAGTTCGATAGGGTTCACCTGGGCCGATGGTTGTGGTGAATTGGGAGCTGGAGGGTGGTTTGGTAGTGGGTTATGGACAATCCCTAGGTCCTGCAATAGCTACTGTTGTTGCTGTTGTTGTTGAGGGGGTGGTTGGCGCTGCTACCTTTGCTGTTGTTGCTGCCTCTGCCTTTCTTTGATATCTCCAATTACTCTACAGAGAGCTGTCCAGTCTAGCCTGTTTTGCTCATGGAGATCATACACCAGGTCTTTGAATGTGAAGCACTGCTCAATGGTGTGACCTGGCTACCAATGGAACATGCAATACCTTGTTTGGTCCACACTTGGGTTCAATGGCCTTTCCAGATGGAGTTTGATAGCATCTGTGGAGATCAAGGCCAAGAGATGTCAGGGAGCGTTTCAGGAAGTGGTGGGCATTGAGTTCTCCTTAGACCTAGGGGACGCCATTGTTGGGAGCCATTAGGAGGTGGTACTTGGTTATATTGGGGATGGCCTTGTGGAGGATTGGTGGGGTTCTGACCCCGGGCAGTATAGGATTGACGGTTGTTGTTCTGGCCGGCAGGGTTGAATGCACTCACTTGCTCATTGACTTGGACACCCTCGGTCACTGGCCCCTGAGGTTTTCATTGGAAGCGGGACCTCTGGGGTTCGAACATGGAGTGTATAGGGGAGTCCTTGAGCTGGGTTTGAATGAACTGGGCCTGGCTGTAGAGCTGATGCATGGTGGTAATGTCATTCATTGCTAGGATGTTCTTATAGGCGGGGGTTGCATTGGCAATGATGATCTTGACTTTCCCTCTCTCCGGAAGGTACCCAGGGACCCTTGTGGCCATCGGTCTCCACCTGTTGGCATAGGTGGTGAATTCTTCGTCTGACTTCATCCTTTCTGCCATAAGATCCGTAAGAGAGTATTCTGGCCCGACCCTATCTTTGAACTATTCAAGGAACTTCGCTTTCACCGTGGCAAAATCCTCTGCATCCTCGAGTAGCAAAGAGTTGAACCAATCTAGTGCAGGCCCATCCAATGACCGACAAAATAGATATGCCATTAGGCAGCAGTCATGCTGGTAAGGTGCAGACTCATAGATGAAGTTCTTGATGTGAATGTAAGGGTTGCCTGAGCCATTGTACTTGCGTTACTTTGGGAGTTCGGATGGAGATGGGACCCATAGACCATTGAAACTGCGCATGTGCACATCATGTTGCTGCCTAGGGTCGACTTGCATTCGCAGCTCTTGGAGTTCCTTCTTGATGGACGTCCACTCAGACATCATGTCGGGAGTGGCAGAGGGTTGAGCATGTAAGGAGGAGGCACGAGATGCCGGCCTGGTGCATGGCTTCAGCTGCTGTGGGGAATAGCAAGGGTGATAAGGGGGAGACCGGGGCCTCAACTCACGTGGATGATAGTGCTCAGACTCAAAGGGAGTGAATCGAATGGATCGTGGCCAGATGAGAGTGTTGCTGGCTTGTCCCATGACGAAACGGGGGCCGGAGGTCGTTGCCATGGGGCGAGAAGCGCCCACTCTGGGTGAGGGCAACAAGACGGTGTTTCCTTTGAGAGCCGTCATGAGGTCTTGGATTTAAGATCGATCAAGCTGGGGAATTAAGCGCATGAGTTGAGAAACTTGATCATCCGCCTGAGGGAAATGGATAGTTTGTGATGGGCCACCATCATCGGGATGATGACTCTCACTGGCATGGACTCTGGCGACCCAGGGCTGGGCCGACTCCTCAAAGAGATTGTGAGGAGGAGATTCCTCATACTTTTGGGAGGTGTAGAAGGCAACATCTAGATTCTCACCATCATAGACTGGGTTCAAGTAAGACTCCATGTTTGGAAAGTGAGAGTTTTTTTTTTTTTGATATATGAGAGATGCCTGTCCAGACTTAAAAGACAACCTAACCTAAACAGACACCTAGTTTCCTAAACAGACAATCCTATGCAAACAAAAGAAAGAGAAAAATGTCTCACCCAATGCAAGCAGTTGGCAATGATGATGGTTTTATTTCGTTCAAGTTAGCCTTTTAATGGATTGACTTTTAGCAAATTCCCTCAAAGGATGGGTTTCCTAAAGGGAGAAGGCTTCCAACTTTGGGATCGACTAGGATTCTCATAGATTCACCAATGCATGAACTCTAACTCTATGGTGGCAATGGGTACAACCAGCCCGGTGGACATGTGGGAATCCACGGTCAGCCGGGACATACGGAGGACCTCAAGCAAGTTCTCTAGTCGGACACAAGGAATATGTGGCCGAGAGAGTTGGCGTCGCTGAGGAAGACAACCTAGACTACAATATGAAAATATGTATGCACACTATGTGCACTAGAGTGCATGCATGAATCTAACTTAAAGCTAAAAAAATAGAAACCAGGCCGACCTGTTCTCAGAAGCAGAAGGCGACGTTCAACCTGTCGTGACCTTGATCGTGACAGGAAGCGCGTCGCGTTCCTCTTCGTAGTGGATAGAGATCAGGTGGGACCTAATTATGCACAAAAATTCAGACAATCCTATATCATGGATGCCTGACAGGCTCTTATAAGCATGGATCAGGCATAAAATGACTCAAACATGGATGGAGTGCTTGAAATAAACCTAGAATACTGAAAATAGATAGTATCAGTAGAACTGACCTGATCGCGACGGCTTTAACGTCGCCTTCTCACCCAGCGCAGCAGAACTCAAAACAACAGTAGAATAAAATGAAAAACACAAAATCTGAACAAAAACCACACACATGAAGGACTGAAAAAATGCAGGGGAAGACAGCAACACCCACGATAGGTACTAGAAGTCCCACTATGATTGCCAAAAGGTGTAATCACGGGATTTGCTCCCGGAATAATGATGATAAATAAAGAAAAGGATCGTGATCACCACCAAAGTAGTTGCAAGAGATGACCTAATGAAAGACAGTGCTAACTACCTTGGAAAAGGAAGAAAAAGTGCAGAAGAAGAACCTGGTCCTGTGAACGTGACACGCTAGCCGTCGCCTTCTATCGAACGCGATAAGGAGGTTGCCGCCTTCTGGTTCCCTGAACGTGACATGCCAGCCGTCGCCTTCTTGAGATCGCGACCAAGTGTGTGTCGCCTTCTGCTTCAGAAGATGATGATTGCGGGTTTTGTTCTTCCTGCTCTTTATCCAGCCAAGGGGCAAGAGCCTCGTGCTGTTACTTTCTACTACGACCTGCCAATAACATCAAAACAACAAAACACCCATTAGAAATTCGTTTGGTGTTGAATCGATCCCAAAACAATGAATAAACATGAGAGAATTTGGGGGAACTCACGTGGGGTGGTGTTTTAACCCCTTTGGATGATTAAAATAGGTGTGTGTGGAGTGTTCTAATGCAAATCTATGAAAGGAAAAGAGCCTAAACGTGCATGCATGAAGGAAAAATCATGAGGGGTAAGAGAAAGAAAGTGTAGATGTGAAGAAATCGCCCTGGGGGCACTTCCTGGTCGTCTGGAGGCTGAGAGGTCTTCTGGAGATTCGTAGCTCTCTGGGAGGGGAAGAAGCAGACACCAGCCTTGCCCTAAATTGTGCCCTATTGATAGTTTTATATGTTATTATTCCTAAACGGGCTGCGAGAGGCATAATGAGCTGGAGTCCGACTTTGGGTAAGTATGTTCGTGCAAGGGGAGTCAGAACGTGGCAAGGAAGGTCTCCTCCAAGTTTGGAAGGATTTGGAGATCTCTAGACCCATCAAAAGATGGATTATTCATGAATAGTAAGGGTCCAAGTCTGAATAGGAAAGGTCATGTTGCATGGTTCTGTGAAGGAAACCAGAATGCGACAAGCTCCTTGTCGCTACCAGGTAGACACCTCGATATGTCGCCTTCCGTAGAAGGAAGTCTTGAAGTATTTCTGGTGAATTTTCAGGGAATTAAAAGGGCCAAATGAGAACGCGACGTATCGAGCTGTCACATTCTGAAGAAGATCGATTACGGTCTTAAGGAAAATCGGTATGGGCATGAACGCGACATGAAGGGCGTCGCCTTCTGAATGTTAACAAGACAGGGTCATTGTCACCTTCATGATCCTTCAGTATATGGCTCATTCGAAGCATCTGATCTCCTTGCATGGGTATCGAATGGGCATAAAGTTTGAGGCATTGGATTCTCAACTCAGAGAGCTACGAGATGATGATGAAGACTGATTGATTTGACCAGGGCGATGAACTAATAACAAGATGCCATGATAAAATCAAGCCAGCTTGGCGATGATGAGCTAACGTGGGGCGTTAATGATGTGACAAAGAATTTGACTCACCTTATGGGCTAGAAATGGGTGTTTGCAACTATCTAATCCCATGAGCATATCAACAAGGTTAGATGGTGAACCAGAAGGTAAGAAGGTGGACTAGAAACTTTATAAAGGTATGATTAGTTCACTGCTTTACTTAACTACAAGTAGACGTGATATTTTATTTAGTGTATGCATGTGTGCTAGGTATCAATCTGATCCTATGGAATCACACATGATTTTAGTAAAAAATGATTTTTAGATATTTAGCTCATACTCACAACTTAGGTCTATGGTATCTTAAAACTTGTGAAACAAATTTGATTGGATACTCGGATGCTGGCTATGCTGGATGCAAAGTGGATAAAAAAAGCACCAGTGGTTGTTGTCAATTTCTTGTTGGATGTTTAATATCATGGCCTTCAAAGAAACAAAACTCAGTAGCCTTATCAACTGCTGAACCTGAATACGTGGCTACTGGGAGCTGCTGTACATAACTCCTTTGGATCAAACAATAGCTTGAAGACTATAGACTGCACATCAAAACTATGCCACTATTATGTGACATTACCAGTGCCATAAATATCACCAAGAATCCTATACAGCACTCAAGGACCAAGCATATTCAGGTTAGATATCATTTTATTAGTGTTGCCTAGCTAGCAAGCCTAGAGGGGGGGGGGGTGAATGGGATTCTAAAATTTTAGATTTAAACCTGTTAACAAAAATGCTTAACAGAAAGACACTAAAGAGAATAGTTAGTGTTAGATGAATGAAGATAAATAAATGCACAAAAGCAATCACACATGCAACAAGAGATTTTTATCCTAGTTCGGTCCTCCTATACCAAGGAGTCCTACGTCCAGTCCCCAAGCAACAACTTGGGCTTTCACTACCAAGGGTATTGTCCCCCTTAAGGACCCTTACACATCCAGTCGCAGTTGGCCTTCTCTTCTATCCCCGAAGAGGAATACAAACACCCTGATGCACAGGTCTTCCATCCTTATTGAAGGGAACACAAACCACCTGTTTACAATAGGTCTTCTGTTCACAGCCCGAAGAGGAATTTCACCACAAGTGTGAATATAGGCAAAATGCCACTAGACCAAGCTTACAACAAATGCTCGATCTGAGGCAGTGACTGAGAGAGAAAGATCTATAATAAGAAAATTTCTCAGAACACACAAGCACTCCAAATGCTAAAAAAAATGAAAAATGGAGAGCAAGAACTATAGCAAGCTAGGGAGTGAAGCTCAGAGCTCTTCTTTCTGATGCTCGCAGGTTGTATGTTGAAAGCTCAAAAGTTCAAAAGTTGTTCTTTACGGAGTCATTAGTCTTCTATATATATCCTTCTCTTTGAAAAATATATTTGTTGAAGTGTTCATTGTCTCTAGGTTGGATGCTCGTTAGACTGCATGGTTCGTCGAGTATGATAGGTGTGCTTGCAGTCATTTAATGTTTTACCACTCATGCACGCAAGGAGAAGATCCATCTTGATATCCTTCAGCTTCTATTTTGTCCAATGTTGTATGACATGGTACTGGCAGAGACCTGCACACATTAAATGCCAAAGCATAGACAGCTATGATGTCTCTTGCTATCAGTCAACGTTAGAATTCATGCAATAAGACTATTCACCAAAATAGAAATTTTTGGCCCTTTTGGTACGACAGCAAGCTAACCTAGAGGGGGGGTGAATAGGTTTTCTGAAATCTGAAATAGAAACTTAAACACAAAAAATTATCACTTGAAGATTTGGTTAGTTTAGTGTGATAAAGAGTAGCCGTGCGGAAGCAAATAAACAATCACACAAATAACACAGGGAATTTATCTTGGTTCGTCGCTTCTCACATGGTAGTCCTACGTCCAGTCCCCAAGCAACCTTTTGGGATTTTACTAACCAAGGGTACAGTCCCCCCTCAAGGACAATACAACACCAAGCACCCTAGTTGGTCTTCTTCTCTTTCTCGGGCAAGAAGGCAGCCCACTTCTTTTACAGGTCAAGAAGCCAACCTCCTGGTACAAACCCCAGTGTTGTTTTACTGGACACAAACCCCTAGCTAGGTTCTACATTGTATACAGTCCTACAGCTGGACAAAGATCTCTCTTAGAAAAGAAAGAACAATGCTGAGAGTTCTACAAGAATGGACTTTGACCCAGAAACTCTCAACAAAAGACTCTCCTCAAGAATTACAATGATCACAGAGAGAGAGTGAAGAGAGGAAGGCTTGAAAGTGTTGAAGACTTCTGCTATGAAAGGCTTCTCTTGATTTGGCTCCAGCTCTTCTCTATTTCTATAAGTGTATGTGGAGTTGAGGTTCCTCATAGGATGCACACTCCTTCAAAGATCTTCAGGAAAAAGCTCTCTTCTTGTTCTTCAACCATACTTCATCTTTTATATGAGCAATTTGAATAAATCCGTTGGAGTTCTAGTCGTTGCTCATCTTCTCTTTCTTCTGATATTTTGTGGTATACGAGGTCTGCAGGCATAGAAGAGAGTGTTTAGATAAAAGAGTGTTTCTGTCAAAAAGGTTCATACCTCTATGTTTCCTGTTGCCACCCAGAAGTAGTAAGTGACCAACTTTTTGTTGGCAGGAAAATAGATCTAGAGAGATAAGCAAAAAGATCTCCTGTCAGAAAGATAGAAGATTACGCAAATCAAAAATATTTGACTTTTTCACTAGATGCCAAAAACATTTTGAAATATAAGGAAATCGATGTTTAAGTATAATCCATGTTCAAATCCATGTGAGAAGCAAATCTATGTGAGAGCAAATCCATGTGAGAGCAAATCCATGTTTCACTTATCAAATCCTTTTGAAACCGAATCCTTGCGAGAGCAAATCCATGTGAGAGCAAATTCATGTTTCACTTATCAAATCCTTATGAGACCGAATCCTTATGAGAGCAAATCGATGTGAGAGCAAATCCATGTGAGAGCAAATCCATGTTTCACTTATCAAATCCTTATGAGAGCAAATCGATGTGGCACATATCAAATCGATGTGAGAGGCAAATCGATGTTTCACATACCAAATCGATGTTTGAAGCAAATCAATGTTTCACTTACCAAATCGGTGTGAGAGGCAAATCGATGTTTCACTTACCAAATCGATGTTTAAAGCAAATTGATGTTTCACTTACCAAATCGATGTGAGAAGTAATCCATGTTTTCAAGCAAATCGATGTTGCAGTGAAATCCATGTTTTCAAGCAATCGATGTGGCACTTTGTGAACTGAAATCGATGTATATTGAATGGACATCGATTTGGCTTTTTAGTACAAATCATACAACAATAATTCCATAAATTTATATTTAGTAGGAAAATATAATATTAAATATATTTAATAATATTTAATTAATCATAAGTTTTGTTATCACCAAAATACCATAAATTTAGATTTATTAGGAAAACATGATATTAAATATTTTGAATAATATTTAGTTAATCATAAATTTTGTTATCACCAAAATATAAAGGTAAAATATAGGAGTGGTTCAACAATCTCCCCCTTTTTGGTGATGACAAAATTTATGAGAATTTTCTGATAAAAATACTTAACGCATAAAAATACAAAAATTCATAAACGATGCATACTCTCCCCCTTTTTATGACTAACCAAATAGGAAGTATCATACCATGTGATCTCTCCCCTTAGAGAAAAATTTCTTACCATCGAGGCGTTCAACAATAATAGACGATAATGAATAACTCCCCCTTAGTCTGTGCTTCCCCTGAATGTTTTCTCCCCCTAAGCATAAGGCTCCCCCTGATAGAGAGGGTCCTCTTGAGGATTCTTCACTTGTCTGTCGACAGGTGTTTCTTGGTGTGTCGACCTATTGATCTCCTAAGTCGTCGTGTTGACTAGTTGTTTGACAAGTCTTCAAATTTTTTTTTATTTTTTTATCTGCATAGATCTTAGGAAAAGCTTGCATGCATTTTTAGTAGCAATATAAAATTCAATATTTGTGACTACTCCCTCTTCAGATAAGAGTTGGATGAAGAGCTGGCAGACATCAGTGCCTTGAGCATCCTTTATTTCTGATGCTCCAAGACTATCCTGCAAATAAACTACTCAGAAGTAGGTACCCAAATCTTTTTGCGTCCTTGATGGTTAGATGCATGAAAATAACATTTAGGAATCCAAACTAAGTGCCTTGTTGTGCAGGTGTTTACTGTGTGTCCTAATTTATTGCAATGAGAAAAATAATGAATATAATATATTTTGCAGTTCTTATTGTTTTTATGATGTCTGTTTAGAACACGATTTTTAGAAACCTTTTTCATTTGATAAAGCTTATTCATTTCAGTAGCCTTTTTCTAAGGCATTTTAGTTTCTTTTACAAATTTTGGCAAAGAATATTTTTTTGGAATTATGGCTTGTTTTTCTTTTTCCGGAGGTATGTATCTAAGCCCTTGTTTATTATTTCCAGATTTGGACCCTTTTAAGCATAAGGCTAAAGATGTTTTCCCTCTAGTTAATTTTCTAACTGATCTTTTAAATAGAGATTTTCTTCAGTTAGAGTTTTTAATTTTTCTTCTAACTCTAACTTCCCATTATTCTTGCTTTCAAATCTTCGTTTAAAAGATAATTATTATTTTCACTGTCCTTTAATTATTTTTCTAGTTGCTCCAATTCAGATTTAAGATCAGAATTGGTGTTTTCCAAGCAAGTAGTGTTGTTTTTTAGTTTTTTTAATTCTTTTACAACACCCTTATGTTTTTAATATAGTTCATTAAAGACTTCTTCTAACTCTTCAGACTGTGACCCTAAATCAGTGCATGAATCAAAAAACGAGTTAGAATGTACCTCATCTAGTCCTACCATGAGCGCTAGATTTACTTGCTCTTTCTCTAAACTTGAGCTTGATGAGTCTGAGCTTGTGGCCTCTTCATTTTCGAAGCAGCCGTCATGGCTTTTCTTTTGAACTTCTGGTGCTGCTTCTTGGACTTTTTTGTTTGACCAATCTTCTTTATTCTTGGACAATCTAGTCTTAGATGTCCAGGTTTTCTGCATTCATAACAGACTGGTTCTTTTTCTTTTCTTTCTTTTTTTTCAATCCTTCTCGAACCATTTTTCTTCTTCTTGATAATCTTCTGAAGTTTGGATAGAACTTCATCTACATCACTATCTTCAGAACCTGCAATTTTTGAGCTAGAAGTATAAGAAGTGGAAGGAGCAGCTGCAACTTTAAGAGCATTAATACAGTTTTTCTTTGATGAGCTCTCAGATAGTCACTCCATATTAATTTCATGTGCCATGAGGGAACCAATTAGTTTATCAAAAGAAAACTTGGTTAGATCATAGGCTTCTTTAATAGCTATGACCTTAGGGGTCCATGAAATAGTAAAAGACCTAAGTATTTTTCTGACAGTTTCCTCATTAGAAAGATTTTTGCCAAGTGAGCTTAGACCAACTACTATGCTCGAAAATCTACTGTACATCTGAGTTATATTTTCGTTAGGAAGTATTTTAAACTGCTTATACTGTGAAACGAGAATATCTATCCTAGTTTGATTTACTTTATATGTTCCCTCATAAGTTATCTGCAGTTTATCCCATATTTCTTTAGCAAGTTTACATGCAGATACTCTACTGAATTCTCTTTTAGATAAAGCGCAACATAGATAATTCTTAGCCTTAAAGTTTAAAGATAATTTAATTTTATCTGCTACTGTAATAGCAGTAGTACCTTCAACAGGAATAATAACATAATCACCTACCTCTATTACCTACCACAGATCAAAGTCTGTGCCTCGAATGAAGCATTCCATCCTCATCTTCCAATATTGGTAATCTTCTCCATCGAAGAATGGAGGTCTGGTGACTGGATGACCTTCAGCAAATCCTTGAGTTGCCATGGATCTTCTCTAAGATCGTTGGATCTTCTTGAATGATCAGAGAACCTCGCTCTGATACCACTTGTTGGCCCTTTTGGTGTGGCAGCAAGCTAACCTAGAGGGGGGGGTGAACCGGTTTTCTGAAATAGAAACTTAAACACAGAAAATTATCACTTGATGATTTGGTTAGTTTAGTGTGATAGAGAGTAGCAGTGCGGAAGCAAATAAACAATCACACAAATAACACAGGGAATTTATCTTGGTTCGGCCCTTCCCACATGGAAGTCCTACGTCCAGTCCCCAAGCAACATCTTGGGATTTTACTAACCAAGGGTACAGTCCCCCTCAAGGACAATACAACACCAAGCACCCTAGTTGGTCTTCTTCTCTTTCCCGGGCAAGAAGGCAGCCCACTTCTTTTACAGGTCAAGAAGCCAACCTCTTGGTACAAACCCCAGTGTTGTTCTACGGGACACAAACCCCTAGCTAGGTTCTACACTGTATACAGTCCTACAGCTGGACAAAGATCTCTCTTAGAAAAGAAAGAACAATGCTGAGAGTTGTACAAGAATGGACTTTGACCCAGAAACTCTCAACAAAAGACTCTCCACAATAATTACAATGATCACAGAGAGAGAGTGAAGAGAGGAAGGCTTGAAAGCGTTGAAGACATCTGCTATGAAAGGCTTCTCTTGATTTGGCTCGAGCTCTTCTCTATTTCTATGAGTGTATGTAGAGTTGAGGTTCCTCATAGGATGCACACTCCTTCAAAGATCTTCAGGAAAAAGCTCTCTTCTTGTTCTTCAACCATACTTCATCTTTTATATGAGCAATTTGAATAAATCCGTTGGAGTTCTAGTCGTTGCTCATCTTCTCTTTCTTATGATATTTTGTGGTATACGAGGTCTGCAGGCATAGAAGAGAGTGTTTAGATAAAAGAGTGTTTCTGTCAAAAAGGTTCATACCTCTATGTTTCCTGTTGCCACCCAGAAGTAGTAAGTGACCAACATTTTGTTGGCAGGAAAAGAGATCTACAGAGATAATCAAAAAGATCTCCTGTCAAAAAGATAGAAGATTACACAAATAAAAAATATTTGACTTTTTCACTAGATGCCAAAAACATTTTGAAATATAAGGAAATCGATGTTTAAGTGAAATCCATGTTGAAATCCATGTGAGAAGCAAATATATGTGAGAGAAAATCCATGTGAGAGCAAATCTATGTTTCACTTATCAAATCCTTATGAGAGCAAATCCATGTGAGAGCAAATCTATGTTTCACTTATCAAATCCTTATGAGACCGAATCCTTATGAGAGCAAATCCATGTGAGAGCAAATCCATGTTTCATTTATCAAATCCTTATGAGACTGAATCCTTATGAGAGCAAATCGATGTGAGAGCAAATCCATGTGAGAGCAAATCCTGTTGCCCAGTTGACGAGCCCAGAGGGGGGTGAATGGGTCTTTTAAAAAATAATCTAGACGATACCTATAAATAAAAACATTCACAAAAATATTCTTCTATGAAGGTTAGTGACTGTTAGTTCAAATACCAATCACACAAAGAAAATAATCACACAACACAAAGGATTATCCTGGTTCGGACCTCCTTTCCTTAGGAGTCCTACGTCCAGTCTCTGAGCAACCACTCAGGTTTTTACTAACTAGGGTACAGTCCCCCTAAGGACGCTACAACACCCAGCTCGGCTGGTCTTCCTTCACACCCGAAGGGAATAACACCACCCTGGATACCCCACCAGGTCTTCCTTCACAACTGAAGGGAAACAACACACAGAGAATGGAAAAAGATCAAGCCCCTAGATCAAGCTTTTTAACAAGCCAAGATTTGAAGCGACTAGCACTGAGAGCAAAGAATCTATGCTAAGCACACTCTCAAAACTACACAAGCTCTCTTAAGATTTTCACTACAGTGAGGAGAGCAAAGAGCGAAGGCTAAGTGGAATGAAGTTCTTGGCTCTGGACTTCTTGCCGAAGAATTTGAATGCTTGAATACAAGATGCTTGTTCTCTACTTCGTTAGTTATCATTCTTCACTTCTGTCTTTGAGTTTATATCTTCTTTTTGAAATACGACCGTTGAAGTAACCGTTGTCTCTTGGATTGATAGACGTTAGACTGTTTGACATTTGGAAGCTTCAACTATCTTTTATCCATTTGAGAATGCAAAGAGATAGGGTCTTCTGGCGTCTATAGGTCCAATGTTGTATGATAGAATGTCTTTAGGACCCTGCACACATTAAATGCTAGAACAGTAGAAAACTTAAGCTGTCTCTTGTTGTTAGTATACGTTGATGTGATTATTCACTAGAATAGCAATCCCAAATAGCTTGTTTTTCAAAGATGTATACCGAGTAAGCACAATAATGGATGATATTGTCTGCATGCATGCAGAGATACGTTCAGAACTCATAAATGCAGGAGTGGCAGATAGATATATACGTGACTTTAACTAGTCAACGTATTTAGAGATAAGATAAATGTCAAGTCGATGTAAGATATGAGATCGATGGCTATGTGACTTATGAAATCGTTATGATTAAGTCATTTTAACTAAGTCGTTATAAGCCATACCAAATCGTTACATTCACAGAAGAATTCGTTATGTAAAGCAAGTCGTTATGTTCGAAAGAAATCGTTGTGAAACACTTAACAAATCGTTATGGAAAGCAAGTCATTGTGTTCTAAAGAAATCGTTGTGAAACACTTAACGAATCGTTATGGAAAGCAAGTTGTTATGTTCACTGAAGAAATCGTTATGGTAACTTATGAAATCGTTATGGCGAGCAAGTCGTTGCGAACTCTAAAGAAATCGTTACGAAAAGTAAATCGTTATGAGCGCTTAAAGAAATCTTTGTGCAAAGCAAGTCGTTACGGCGAGCAAGTCGTTGCGAGTTCTAAAGAAATCGTTACGATGACTTATGAAATCGTTACGGCGAGCAACGCGAGCTCTAAAGAAATCGTTACGTAAAGCAAATCGTTATGAGCGCTTAAAGAAATCTTGTGACGGCCCTCGTTACACCGGTACGGTTATACCAACCCACGTCGGTATAGCGAGTGCTGCTAGTCACAGTGGGACATTTACCCAACGATACAAACAGCTGAGATACACGCGAATATAAATAACAGAGTAGCGGATGTAAAAGAGAACTATCTCCATTCATTCATCATCCACATTAAACATACATGCAGTTTACAATTTGCAAAAAGGAACTAAGTCCACATAAATTAAATTGCTGCAACTTAAATACAAAATGTCCACATATTGCATTCTTTTCATGATAATTCTAATACAATGTTCAAGTACATACTACGAAGTACACAATCACAAAGAAGCTCCAACTAACTAGTCTCTACGCTCGGAGTCCGTCTCCACCGTCTCCTCCAACAGTGTCGTGTCACCAACTACACCTGTACGCCGAAGCAAGGAGTGAGTCCAGGGACTCAGCAAGTAACACTATGCATGATATACACGTACAAGTCCTAGTGGTTCCTACATGCACATTCAATTAGCAATACATAGCATGCTAGTCCATTCAAGTTTTCAACCTATCATGAAGGTTCTACAATTTTATACATAACTCATGCTTTCAGATTTGTAAAATAGAATTCACCTATCACATGGTCTCTAATCCATTCACTTATGAACTTTAACCTTATAAAGAACTAAACATGAGAGTTATCAACATGGACAACTTACATACATGAACGGGGAACATAGTTAGCATGGATTCCACATGTTCTTAAGTACATACATAACTTTTTATCATGCTTTAGGTTGCTGGTTTCACATGGTTCAATGACTATAAACCTACACATGAAAGCTACAACGTTGCTTAAACATAACACATGAACAATCCATCATGCCATTTTACTCACATACTCATTTGTTGTTCCTATCATGGATTCTAAACACTTTTGCACACATAAACATGAGAATAATAACATGCATTTTCTGAATTCACTTGGTTTCAGATTTAGTTTCGCATGGTTTCTATAACACATTTACATATATAAGATTTCACATTTTTCTTTACACTAGTTTCCTCTTTCACATGGTTCACTTTGCACATACACATTCACATATCACTTACACATTTACACATGGTCACATACACTTTACACATTTCACTTTTACACATATTTTAGTGCCATGACACATAGTCCAAACCACCAAAGAAGGACACAAACACATCACATCACATAGACGCCATCAAGGCAATACAATGGCAACTCTTGGACTGCGCAGACCGGGAGAACAAGTCTCCACCCTAACCAGTGGTACTTGTCCACCTCCAGGATTTCCCCCTAATGCCCTTAGGGTCACTTAACACAATGAACTTTCTCAGGGGGACTTTTCCCTGATACGGCTCCACTGCCTTCTCGGAAGCAGTATCACATTGGCACAGTTTACACTTTTACACATTTACCGTTTTACACATGGTTTTACATTTGACACTCTTCATCACATTCACACTTTCTTACTCACATGAACACCTCTGTTTTTCCTAACATGGTACTACAGAGTTTTCAAGGTTCAACACACAGTAAACACACCAATCATGCTAGGTTTAAACAAAAATCAAATCATATTTCGATCATATGTACGAATTATTCACATTTCACATGAAAGCACATAACTTTTTATTTACTGTTCCAATTGACCTGAAATTTTAACCACATTCTGTTTTCGGGTTCCAAATCATACCCTCAATTTTTCAGATTTTTCTGAGCTAAATAGGATTTACAGAAAATCAAACACCTAATTAGCATATTATTCACAACTTAAGCCAACATGGGTCTAACACATTTTGAAAATTTTCCACTTACTGTTTTGCACAGAGACCACTAATGCATGATTTCCGAATATAACATCATCCTAATTCATACATCTATAAATCCGTTACCACAAACCATTTTTACATGCTTTTATTTTACCGAACCGAACTTACTAGCAATTCCACAAGTATGCATGAATTACCAAAAATCCAGAACTTACATACATGTCCCACAATTCTTCATGAATAGACTGAAAACAAGACATTCAACTAATCCTACTCATGGAACATTGATTTGCAAAAATTATTTACAAGTTATGCTCACAATTTTACAAGATGTCATTACCCCACATTCACCATCACACTACATTCATCCACAACCACAATGCACAATATACATAGAGTATAAGGTGTACAATATATCCTCATCGCATAAAACATACCAAATTAATATACAAGAGGGACAGAACAGCTCACTGTTCTGTTCAGAAGAACTAGACGGCGGTCTCTGGCCGCTGACTCAGAGTCAGCGGCATGGTCGATGGACGCCAGGGATGAACTGGGCGTCCAGGGACCTTGCCGTTTACTCAGGTCTGTGCAGAAACACAGACCCGAGCTCAAAATCTTGGGTGAAATGGAGGGTCTAGGACTCGAGGGAAATTCCATAAAAATCATAAAAACCTCCTAGACTCATACGGGGACACCATAGATAGGTTACTTGCCTCTCTAAAATTCCTCCAAGAGATTTATGGCTCGAAGAAGACCTCCTTGGGTAGTTCCAAGAAGTTGCAGAAGTGCCTCCAAGATCGCCTTCCTTCGGGCTCTTGGGTGATCTCCACGCCGAGGGGATGATGGAGAAGTCTTCCCCTTTGCTTTAGCTTCCTCCTTGTTGCAGAAGATCTCCAATCCAACTCTCAAGGGATCGGATTTCAGGGTTCTAAAATGGGGTTTTCTCACAGAATGCTCTAGGGTTTTTCTCTCTTCTTCTCTCCTCTTGCAAGGGTGAAATGAGAAGTGGGGAGAGGCCAACTCGGGTTCAGGGTGTAGGAGAGCCCCTCACCCACTCACCATGTCGATTAGACAGCCTTAGAGCTGTTGGGGGACATCCCCCCAATGGTTGCCATGCCTTGTTTCAGAAGTTTGCAGCTCTGCTGCGCATGCAGGCCAGAGAAGTCGACGTCCAGATCTCTGGACGCCGGAATTAGGGTTGGCGTCCAGGACTGGACGCTAACACCACCTCAACGGCCAGGGGATTGACGCCAATAGGGCCTTCGGCCAGAACCCTAATTTATGCAGAAACCATGCATACCACGCTTCTATACATGCAATATGTACGTGGTATTATATTCATACTATCACCATACAATACATACATTATTTACGTTTAATATAAACACATATACACGTAATTATACTAATTTAATGCGTACGTAAATATGTACATACATACTCAAACACAATATACACATATAAATACGAAAAAAAAATACGACGGAAATTCGAGGGTCTTACAAATCTTTGTGCAAAGCAAGTCGTTACGGCGAACAAGTCGTTGCGAGTTATAAAGAAATCGTTACGATGACTTATAGAATCGTTGTGACAGACAAGTCGTTACGAGCTCTAATGAAATCATTGCGATAACTTATAGAATCGTTGCGACAGGCAAGCCGTTACGAGCTTCAAAGAAATCGTTACGATGACTTATAGAATCGTTATGACAGGAAAGTCGTTACGAGCTCCAAAGAAGTCGTTGCGATAACTTATAGAATCGTTATGAGATCGACTTGATTGAAACAACATGACTTTTCAGTCTTACAAGGAAATCGTTTTGACTTTTAACAGAAGTCGATGTGGACTTAGAGTAATATCATTCTGAAAAGATTAATGCTTCAGTAAGACAATACTTACCATCATTGACTTGATTGACCTTGGTAATTTTCCTGTACTTAAGACTTATGAAATATGTTAGAGATTATTGATGAAGTTTTGTTAATCACTAAAATACATATGTAATTAATTAAAATTACATGGGGATAGATTGATCATCAAATCTATGTTTCACTTATTAAATCCTTATGAGAGCAAATCGATGTGGCACTTATCAAATCGATGTGAGAGGCAAATCGATGTTTCACTTACCAAATCGATGTTTTAAGCAAATCGATGTTTCACTTACCAAATTGATGTGAGAGGCAAATCGATGTTTCACTTACCAAATCGATGATTGAAGCAAATTGATGTTTCACTTACCAAATCGATGTGAGAGGCAAATCCATGTTTTCAAGCAAATCAATGTTGCAATGAAATCCATGTTTTCAAGCAAATCGATGTGGCACTCTATGAACTAAAATCGATGTATATTGAATGGACATTGATTAAGGTTTTTAGTGCAAATCATATAGCAATAATTCCATAAATTTATATTTATTAGGAAAAATATAATATTAAATATATTAAATAATATTTAATTAATCATAAGTTTTGTTATCATCAAAATATGATAAATTTAGATTTATTAGGAAAACATGATATTAAATATTTTTAATTATATTTAATTAATCATAAATTTTGTTATCACCAAAATATAATGGTAAAATATAGGAGTGGTTCAACAGAAATGTCATTCTGCTTTCTGAAAAGTGTTTCTTATAGAAACATAAGAATAGAAGGCAACGAGCAGATGATGTGAACATTCATAATAAATGCAAGGATATTAGAGATGTGTAGGGGAAGACTTTGACTTTCACAATATTTGAAAATATATAAGAATAATATATGTATTCATTAAATTTATGATAGATAAATCGATGTGTCCAGGAGACATTGTTCCACTAATGAAATCGTTGCAAGAGCAAGCGAATCATTCTTATAGTAGAAGTAAATCGTTGTGCAGATACAAACAAATCGTTGTTCAACCATAAACAAATCGTTGTTTGAACAAATCGTTGTTCAAGCATAAATAAATCGATGTGAACACAAGTCGTTATACAGATATAAGCAAGTTGTTGTGAACACAAATCGTTGTGAGCAAATCGTTATAAGCAAGTCGTTGTGAACAAATCGTTGTTCTACTTATCAAATCGATGCAGTGACCAAATCGTTGTTTGCTTTATCTAATCGTTACGATGACCAAGTCGTTATGTAACTTATCGAATCGTTACGGCGACCAAGTCGTTATGTAACTTATCGAATCATTACGACGACCAAGTCGTTATGTAACTTATCGAATCGTTACGGCGACCAAGTCGTTATGTAACTTATCGAATCGTTATGGAGACCAAGTCGTTATGTAACTTATCAAATCGTTGTGAGAACCAGATCGTTGTTTCTAACCTAACAAATCATTGTAAGAACCTAATCATTGTTTCTCACTTAACAAATCGTTGTGAGAACCAAATCGTTGTTTTTCACTTAACAAATCGTTGTGAGAACCAAATCGTTGTTTCTCACTTAATAAATCGTTGTGAGAACCAAATCGTTGTTTCTCTTGACAAATCGTTGTGAGAACCAAATCGTTGTTTCTCACTTAACAAATCGTTGTAAAACTGAAATCGATGTGATACTTATGAAATCCTTGTGAAACTGAAATCGATAATAGTATAGAAATTGTTATGATTCTAATGAAGTCGATATGAAACATCAGAAGTCGATGTGTACTTAGAAAAATTACATGCTCTAAACTTTAAATGCTACAGTGTAAGAATACTCACAGGTTTTGCTTGATTTTACTTGATTTATTTCCTGTGACTAAGCTTCAGGAGAACTTGTTAGATAGTGCTTTATTAAAGTTTTCTTAATCACCAAAATAGGGATATAATAAATGAAATTATATGGGGATGAACTAATCATCAATCTCCCCCTTTTTGGTGATGACAAAACATAACATGAGTATAGAAAGTTCTGAAATAAATGTAAATAAATTTGCGAAAGAAATTTGAGAAATGTATTTCAGAATAGTTATTTTTCTCCCCCTTTTTGTCATTATGCAAAAAGTAACACAATGAGACAAAGAAAGAAGAGAAGAAAGATAAATGGGAGCAAAGGAAATCATTCATATTACTCCTTGGAAGGTACATGAAGATAGAATGCAGGAGACAAAAGAGAGGCATGGCGGATAATTATTGGCCAAGCCTTGCATTCCTACTCTTCAAAATAAGCTTGGAAGGTTCCAAAAGCCATAGAGTAGGAAGGGCCCATAACAGGGGCCATCCTCTGGATGTGAAGTTGTCATTGAGCTTCCACAAAAGTTCCATACTCATCCCTGCCGAGAGACATTTTGTAGGTGCTGAAGGAGCTAAAACTAGCATACAAGAGGAACTGATCGATTGAGATGGGGTAGAGGATCTGCTAGTACTTCAGTTCCTTTTTCATAGCCACATACACCTTGTATCTCTCAACCCATGTATCATATGAGTCTCTTACAAGATGAATGGAGTTAAGATCTAGAAATTTTGTAGCAGACAGAGGAGGTTGATTTGATCTGACTTGAGAAGAATTGAGATCAGTAAGCTGCTGAGCGGTGATGGGGTAAAGCTTTTCTCATTCTGATGGAGATAAGCACTCACATTCAGACAAGAGAGGGGCAAGAGCATCAAACTTGATGTGGCCCTGACGATATTCCCTGAAGACAAATCTGTGGAATGAGAGTGAACTACTTTTCTGCACTGAAATTCTACCCATTACCCTTGCAAATCTTTCAAAAATTAAGGTTCCCACCGCAGATTCCATGATGAGGGAATGGAGAGGAGGCAGAAACACAACATCTGGAATTTCCAAGGTTGCAAAATCCACTTGGATGGAAGTGCTATGAGCATCATGTGAACCAAGAGCAGAAATAGCTCGTCGGAATTAGCCAAGCTGAACATCAGGTAAATTGTTAAGATAATAGTAATCATTGAACAACTGAAAGTGACGAATAAGCTTGATTTCTTTTTGAACAAAGGCCCCCCAGGTATCCTTGTGATGGATCCATAACCACTCAGAGAGAGTCAAAGGATGATCTCGGGGTGGTATCTGGCTGCCTGAGCTTCAAGAAATTTGTTGTAAGAGACTTGTGCCCCCGAACCCACTGTTCTTCAGTTTTGGCTTCAGTCATGGTAAAATTTTTGACTGTTCAACCTTGGATAAGGAAGAAAAAGGAAGAATGATATTGAGATGTTCGGTGAGATTTAGGTAAGGAAGTCTAAAAATAGTAGCAAAGGAGCATTTCTGAAGATATTCACAATAAATGGACCTTCTTCGATTTTCAACTGAGAGAGAAAACCAAAGAGGTGGAAAAAGAGGTTCTAAAGAGATGGCACAGTTTGAAGAAATTTTCCTTTTCTTAGGAGCAGGGCTGGAAGAGCCTGTCCTATGGAGGTGAGTCCCAACTGACAGGACTCAGCGAAGCATTGCTACTTCAAACTCATCCTTAATGTCCTAGATCATATGATGTTCAAGTTGGGCACCCTCAAGAATTATGGTGACAAAAGAGGGAGGAGTAGCAGGATGAAGAAAATAATGAGAGGTAGAAGGAGGTGGTATGGATGGTCTAGAAGATGAAGGACCAGAAGAAGAGGCTCCAACTGAAGATGATGCTAGAGGAACCTCAACAATAGGAGGAGGGTTGGATGTGGAGGAAGTAGGAGATGATGAGGATTGTGAAGGAAAGGGCGTAGGAGACGAAATGTGTTTAGGAAGGGGTTGTTTGAATGTGGCAGGTGCTGGAGGAGCAGTGGAGGATGATGGTGGAGAAGGAGGTGCTGGAGTCGAAAGAGATGAAGAGATATGGGACTCTGGGGCTACAGCCTGGTCTTCATCTGCTCTAGTAGGTATAGCCTCAGACTCCACTGGCCCGAATGGCCTAGATGCATCAAATTGTGGACCACATGGCCTTGTTGGCTCTTCAGAACTTGGCCCTGATGGTCGGACTTCTGCCACATTCTTTGGCCCTGATGGCCCTAAATCTGCCACAACTGATGGCCCAGATGGCCCTGAATCTGCCACAACTGATGGCCCAAACTGCTCAACATTATCTGGCCTTGATGGTCGCACTTCTTCGACATTTTGCCCTGACTCCTATGGGACTGATGGAGAGGGAGCAGAAGGGGCACGAGATTGTGCCTTTATCAGATTTGAAAGAGTTGCCACTGAATCTTTGAAGCTGCCCAGCTCACTTCTTACCCATCTTAGGGCATTCCTAACCATTCCCATTTCCGTAGCTGCCGTGCTCTGGCTTATAAAAATTGAAGCTATATCAGTTTGGACAGAGCAGAGAATTTGACCTTGAGCATCCAATCGATAAAACATTGGCTTCATATTAACTTTCAGCTTCTTCTGCCTTAGCCTCCTGTGGGGCTTCCTTGTGAGGGGAGGAATCTCAGGAGCTACACCTTTGCCTTTTTCACTTGCCCTAGCAGCGGGCTCCACATTTTCATCATGAGCTTCTTCTTCATCTGCGGTAACACCTTCCTGAAATTTATCAATAGGGGCACGAGCAGTGTGCTCCCCCTGAGTCTCTGCTTCCTTCTCAACTACATGCTCCCCCTGAATAGGAGCATCCTCCATTTGAACATCCTCATTGTGGCCTGGTGCCAGAACCTCTGGAACCACTTCTTCACAAGCTTTTTCTTGTTCCTCCTAAGTGCTGGTGATAGAGTACAACACATCCCGAAGTACTGAAGCTACACGAGAGGAGGGAGTGACAACCTCTAAAACTTGCCCAATGGGCTCAATTTGATCAAGAGGTATATCCTACAATCTTCTTCCACTGACTACTGAATCTTCAACTCTGACATCTGTTGCTGCTTCTTCTTGGTCTTCTTGGGACGCTGGCATCTCTGCCCTGACTTCTTCATCTGAATGCACTGTTGCCACCACTGCCTGAGCTGCTTCTTCTTCTGCTTCAGGGACTTGGACTTCTTGGGCTTCTCCAATGATGGCTTTACCTTCAACTACTGAGGTTTTGGTCCATATCCCAGCTACCAAAGAGAAACTACTTTTCTTCAAATTTCTGCTCCTAATTGCCTGGCCCATCTTCTCAGAAACCTCACCACTTAAGTTGATGTGATGGTGTTGGAAAATCTTCGTTAACAGATGAGCATAAGGAAGAGATACATTAACATTGCTCTTCTTGTCCCAAATCATCGTAGTTGCAAACTTCATCCGCTCAATTATAACTTCTGCCATATTGATATCTTGGTTCTGGATGGCCTAGAACATCATATCTGAGTCTGCCTTGGTGTAGGTGGAGAAAGTTGCACTCCTAGGTACCAAAATCTGGCAAACTATGAAATGAAGAATTCTATTGAATGCATTTAATTGGTTGATGTCTATCTTCCCATCCTTCAACTTGTATTCAGTCACAATAATCCCTAAGCCCTTGGCCTGAACATCCACACTATCGACCCCGCTGTGACTGGTGGTAGAAACTCCAAACAGGGATTCCAACAACTCATAGGTGATATGAATCTGGGTTCCTTTGAGTATGGAAGTCAAGGACCCATCTGCCTCTGATTTCAAACAGACATAAAAAAGCTTTCACCAAATCCGGGTAACTTGCCTCACAGAAAGTTGCCATCTGCGTCCACTTCATCATTTGCATCGCGGCTACTTCACTATGCATCATGTTCTTCTCCAAGTCTGCTACATCAACTGCTTTGTTGCCGCACAACTTAGCCTTCACCGTTGCAAACCTCTCTTGCTGCTCTACTGTTTGGAACATGGTGTTGTAACTGCCGATTGTGCCGGAGACCCCAGAAGCCGCCATGGAATTGAATGAGGAGAGGTTCTTGAGGATCGAGAGGAAGATTGGAGCAGAAGCCCTCAAGAAATTTTTCATGGGAAGAAAGGGATTCTTTGAAATCTCTCGGAGAAGGAGAGCCGGAATTGATAGGGCTTATCGTTCCAGGCGATTCGAAAGAGATGAGAGAGGGAGTTGAATTGTTGTGACACAGATTACGAGATTTTAGAGATAAGCATAAAGTTACATTTGAGGGGACAGAGCATTAAATACAAAAAATGACAAAATGGAGACGAGTTCGAGATAAATAAAGGCTTTGACAATAACGAACCGTCAAAGCTATATATGAACCGAGCAATTTAAAGAATTCACTTAAATCCTGGGGAGAGAATAAGGGTTATTCTGAAATATTAGTTTTTCAGTTTTATACAGATAAATCTATCAAAAATTACACATGCCTAATTCCCTTCTAAGAGAGGTAAATCTCTCTTCAGGTAAGACTTTTGTGAAGATATCTGCTAACTGATTTTGAATATCTATGAAAGAAATATTTATATTTTTGTTAGCTACATGATCTCTAATAAAATGATATCTAACCTCCATATGCTTTGTCCTTGAGTGCTGAACAAGATTTTTGGTGAGATTTATTGCACTGGTGTTGTCGCACAGTAATGGAATTGCCTTTAAGTGCAGTCCATAATCCTCAAGCTGTTCTTTTATCCAAAAGAGTTGTGTGCAACAGCTTCTAGCAGCCACCAACTCAGCCTCAGGTATTGATAGTGCTACTGAATTTTATTTCTTTGAGGACCATGAGATTAAGCATCCTGTAAGAAATTGACAACAACTACTGGTGGTTTTTCTATCTATCTTGCATGCAGCATAGTCAGCATCAGAATATCCTACTAAATTTATTTCACATGATTTAGGATGCCACAAGCCTAGATCATGAGTTTTAGCTAAATATCTAAAGATCCTTTTGACAGAGATTAAGTGAGATTCTTTAGGATCAGCTTGATACCTAGCACACACACATATGCTAAATAGGATATCTGGTCTGTTGGCAGTTAAATAAAGTAAAGAACCTATCATACCTCTGTAGAGTTTTTGGTCTACTTTCTTACCATCTTTGTCACTGTCTAGTCTTTTAGATGTGCTTATTGGGGTGGACAGTGGCTTTGCATTTTCAATTCCAAATTTCTTTAACTGCTCCTTGGTGTACTTGGCTTGGTAGACATGTGTGCCTTCTTTGGCTTGCTTGATTTGTAATCCAAGGAAATAGTTGAGCTCCCCCATCATGCTCATTTCGAATTCTCCCTGCATAAGCTTCTCAAAATACTTGGACACAGATTCATCAGTAGATCCAAATATTATATCATCTACATAAATTTGTACAAGTAATATATTTTTGACTTTTGATTTAATAAATAATGTGCTATCTACCTGTCCTCTGATAAAACCGTGATTTAATAAAAATGCACTGAGCCTTTCATACCATGCTCTAGGTGCTTGCTTTAAACCATACAATACTTTATGCAATTTAAAAACATGATTTGGAAAATCCACATCATCAAAACCAGGAGGTTGTTCTACATAGACTTCCACCTTTATATAACCATTTAAAATGTACATTTTACATCCATTTGAAAAAGCTTTAAATCTAATGCAGATGCATATGCAAGTAAAATCCGAATTACCTCTAGTCTAGCCACTGGTGCATAGGTTTCATCAAAATCTATGCCTTCCTCTTGGGAATAGCATTGAGCAACCAGTCTAGCCTTGTTTCTAGTGATCACACCAGCTTCATCCAATTTGTTCCTGAACACTCATTTGGTGCCAATCATAGGATGATCTGATGGTCTCGGAACAAAGGACCAAACTTGGTTTGTTTTGAACTGATTAAGTTCATCTTGCATGGCTAGTATCCAAGATTCATCAGACAATGCTTCATTGACTGTCTTAGGCTCTATTTGGGATACAAAGGCTAGGTAATCACAAGGAATTACATTACCTCTAGTTCTTACCCCAACTGATGGATCTCCAATGATGTTATCCAATGGGTGATCCTTCTTGTATCTCCATTCCTTTGGAAGATCATCATGAGATAGATCTTGTTGTTGTAGCTCTTCCAAGGGTGGATTTTCATTATCCTTGATAGATGTATCATTTACATTCTTGGACAAATTATCTGCATCATCATTATCACTATCTACTTCTTTTCTCAAGGAAGGGTTAGATTCATCAAAGATAACATGTACGGTTTGCTCAATTAATAAACTTTGTTTATTAAGTACTCTATAGCCTTTGGGTTTAGAGGCATACCCCATAAATATACCTTCATCAGACTTTGAGTCTAGCTTACCAATATCTCTCTTGCCATTATTGTGGATGAAGCAAGGACAACCGAAGGTTCTGAAATGACTGATCTTTGGTTTCTTTTCCTTGTAAAGCTCGTATGCAGTCTTCTTCAGGATTGGCCTGATCATCACTCTATTAATTATATAACATGCAGTGTTGATTGCTTCAGCCCAGAAATATCTTGGAAGATTATATTCTGATAGTATTGTTCTTGCCATATCCAACAAAGTTCTATTTTTCCTCTCATCTACTTCATTTTGCTGTGGTGTCCTTGGTGCTGAGAAGTTATGCTCAATTCCTTGATCATCACAGAATTTTGTAAAACTTTCATTTTGAAATTCTCCTCTATGATTTGATCGAATGCTTATTATACTGAACTTCTTGTCTTTCTGAACTTTCTTACTGAACTTAACAAAACTGTCGAAGGTATCATCCTTATGTTTCAAAAATAATACCCAAGTAAATCTTAAGTAATCATCTACAATCACAAACCCAAAGTTCTTTCCTCCTAAACTGGTTGTTCTCATAGGCCCAAATAGATCCATGTGCAACAGTTCTAAAGGTTTAGAGGTGGTTACAACTATTTTAGACTTGAAGGATGATTTTGTATGCTTCCCTTTTGCACAAGGTTCGCACACACCTTTTACTTTGGAGCTTATCTTAGGTAGACCATCTACTAGATTCCTTTTGACCAATTTTCTGATTCCATCCATACTGTGCCACACTTCAGCTGATTGATCCTTGTTTAGTGCAAGACATACATCCTGATCCTTCAGTTCTTCTAGATGAAACACATAAGGATTTCTTTCTCTGCAGGCTTCGAATACTAATGCACCATCTTTCATGATACTGCACGTAGTCTCTTGAAACTTAATTTGATGCCCTTTGTCTCAAAGTTGACTGATGCTGATTAGATTGTGCTTGAGTCCTTTCACACATAGGGCATCTTCTATAAGAGTTCTGCCTTGACTGCCAACTGATCCACAACTTATCACTGTTCCTTTTCCGTTGTCGCCATATGTCACTGTACCTTCTTCATCCTTGATGAATGAAAATAGTTTCTTATTACCTGTCATATGCCTTGAGCACCTGCTGTCCAGGTACCATTTTGATGCTCAAAGGCTTCCCTGTAATAGAAACACTAAGACTTAGGTACCCAAGTTCTTTTAGGTCCTTGCTAGTTAGTTTCATCACTTTTTCTTTTAATTATCCATTTTAGATTTTTTGTTGGACAAGTTATTTTAATATGTCCTAGTTTATTACAGTGACTACAACATGATGTTTTACTTAATTTTTCATTAGGAATATATTTAAAATTAGATTTATATTCAGTATCTTTTTCAGCTACAAATTTTGGAGTAGGATACACTCTAGGATGAACTATAGTTTCTTCATTATCAGGTGGAGTATATCCTAAACCATATTTCTTTTTCCATGATCTTCTAGCTCCCTTTAATATTAAGGATGATTTACCATTTGTAAATTTTTCAATTGTACTAGACAAATATTCATTTTCTTTTGTTAGTGTGTTAATTTCATGTTTAAGTTTACTTATAGTTTCCTGACTTTTCAGATTAGCTATCTGATCATTTTTAACATTTAGATCTTCACATAATAAATTATTTCTCCTTTTTAATTCAGAAATTTGTTTTTCTAACCGCTCAGTTTCTGACTTTAAGTCTGAGTTAGTAATTTCTAGACAGGCATGATTTTTCTTAGTGATTTTTAATAATTTACACACATCTTTATATTTACTATATAACTCATTAAACGTGTCTTCTAAACTATCAGAATCAGACTCATTATAGGAAGTGAATGAGGAATCAGATGTTACCTTGTCGTCGATGTTTGCCATGAAGGCCAGGTTGGCCTTTTCTTCTTCTTCTTCACTCGACCTTGACTCACTATCTAAGTCGCTGTCGTTTTCCCATGCTGCTGTCATGGCCTTCTTATTGTATTTTCTGAATTTCTTTGTGTTGTCCTTCTTTCTAAGCTCTGTCTTCTTCAGCTTTGGACATATGGCCTTGATGTGTCCAGGCTTCCAGCATTCGTAGCATATGGGTTCTGACTTTTTGAGCTCTTTTCCTTCAGTTTTTCTGAGATCTTTTCCTTTCTTAAAATGTCTTCTTCCATATTGATATTTTTTCTTTGCCAATATTCGCTGCAGTCTTTTGGATAGAAGAGCTTCTTCATCTTCGCTATTCGCGCTGCTATCTTCATCTTCTGATTTTTCTTCAGTGCTATCTTCTGTGACTTTTAGTGCATTGCTATGCTTCTTTCTGCTGGAGGACTCTCCTAACCTTTCCATGTTAATCTCGTGGGCCATGAGTGACCCAACAAGCTTTTCCAGTGACATCCTTCTCAAGTCATTTGCCTCTTCTATGGCACTATTATGCTTAATTTGTCACTGTGAGATAGGCATGTTGAGTTCTGTAACTGAGGCATGTATGTTTTAATTAAAGTGCATGTGAATGGGCTAAGTAGTGCATGTAAATGAATGAAACCATGTGATTAAGTGAGATAATATGTTTAAGTGCATCATGTGCCAAAATTGACACTGCTACCATAAAAGGCTATGGAGCCGTATTGTAGAAAAGTCCCTATGGGAAGGCTCATTGTGTATGTGATATCTTGTGGGCATCAGGATGAAATCCTGGAGGTGGACAAGTACCACTGGTTAGGGTGGAGAGGGCTTCTCCCTATTCTGTGCAGTTACCAAGATTCGTCACTATATTGCCTAGGTGACGGGTTTGTGTTATGTGAATGTATGTCCTTCTTTATGGTGGTTCAGACTATGTGTCACGGTAATTAAATGTGTAAAAGTGTGAAAAGTGTGCAAATGTGAAATGTGGTCTTGTGATAGTATTGTGTAAATGTGATACCTTGTGAAAAGATGTGAAACCTTGGGAATGTGATTTAATTGTGTTAAAACAGCAAGCAAAAGATGTGGATATGTGTCATAAAAGCATGTGAAAAATGTTAGATATCATGCTAGGATTGTTAGTTACTATATGCATAATTCCATGATCTAATTGTGTAGAATTGTGAAATGATATGAATAGAAATTGAAACCATGAATCATGTTACATATTATGTGTAGAAAGCATGCTATAGGTTATTCATGGATATTTGTTTAATTGACATGAAGCATGAGCCATGCATTTTCCTTATTGTTCAAAAGATTAGCATGTTTGTGATATGTGTAAGGATGTGCCTTTAGGTTGCTTGCTGGGTCTTTTTGGAAGACTCATACTTGTTTTAATATACAGGTGAGACAGTTGTCCCCGTGCTAGAGGAGGAGATAGTGAGGAGCGACTCCATGTGGGAGGAGTAGCTGCACTTGTTGAGATATCTGTTTAGACTACATTTCTTTCATTAGTATGTGAACAATGGCTATGTTATTCATATGGACTTGTATAATGGTGGACATTGTTATTTTCTTTATTGCTATATTGTAACGGCCCCGGCGCCCGGGTCCCCGGCTCCCACCAAGGATCCGACCGTCGGCACCGCTGCCCACGGGTCCGGAGACCCGGAAGGGCTAACGGATCGGTTCTAACGAGATATGTGACGGAAAGTAAGTAACGACAAATGTACTAAAGATGTACCAACTAGTGCAAGAAGAAGTCTAACACAACGAGCAAGTCTAGTACAAGTCCCAAAGTAGTAAAAGTACAAGTGCAGAACGGAAAAGGAATAACACGTCCCTTAGGGGCATATCCCGAGGGTGAAGTACAGAACTAGGGGAAACACTGCCACTAGAGACGCCGACTACTTCGGGCCCATCTCCTCGCTACGCCGCGGAGGGAACTGCTGTGAAGTCTCACCTGCAAAACAAGGAGTGAGCTTCACGAAGAAGCCCAGTAGGGACTACCAATCTCCCACTGGTTCCACAAGCATATATAGACTAGTGCAATAATTAAATAAAGCAGTAAAGTCTAATCTACTAAACAGAGTAAAGTGCGGAAGCGTGAAGAAAATACAGTCTCGGTCTGGCCACTCGGCGAGACCAGAAAAACCCGTGTAAACCAAGGCACCACAAGAACCTAGCTGTAAACACAGACAGCGAACTGCCTGGACAAGTACACTAGCTACAGTACACTACTCTAGTCAGCTGGTCAAGTGCGCCACGCGTCTTACCCTCGACCAACGTCCGTGTCTGACACCTCCCGTCGGAGTGAGACGCGGAACCACTAGTAACCACAACTGCCGTAGTCTGGCCGGACTACGGTCCCACGCCTGACACCTCTAGGTGGTACCGGAACCACGTAGAGTGAGGCAGTGAAGAACGGACTAGCGAACTGCGCCGTACGAGTCACACACTACCGGCGTCCTAGTCTCAGCTAAGAGAGCTCCACAAACGACCACGTCGCTGTCCCACCATTTTTCCCCTACTGTACCAAAGTCAACGACTCAGCAAACCCCGCCGTCTGGAGCAACACCCTCTGACATAGATGCGCGGGAACCGGGTGTCCAGGTAACGGTAACAACCTGTCTCGCGGACAAGCCCAAGTGCCTAGCACCGGACGAAGAGAGAGACTAGCAGTAGCACTGTAATAGGAAACAGCACAGGTGCTGAGAAAAACGAGTCGCAGCGGAAGCAAGACGCTGAGAGGTTGCCAAGTCCCTTCTCTGACTGAGAAGGCGACAGGCCTGGTGTCCTTCAGGAAGGCGACACCAGGGCGGCGCAACCCTACTGATCTAGTTGCGACATAGGCTATGTCGCAAACAGGTCAGTGCTCCAGAACAGACCCTGGAAACCGGAACGGGGAAAAGTAGGCAGAAGGCGACGGCTCCCATGTCGCCACCAAGAAGGCGACATAGGTGCTGTCGCCTTCAGGAGTTCCTGAAGGTGACGCATCGATGTGTCGCCACCTGGGTGGCGACACCAAAGGTGTCGCCTTCACAGTGCACAACACACCGAGGCTCCCTTCTTCAGGGCCTCAACCACGCCATAAACACATCCGTGGGGAGGGGATCATGTAGGCAATTAAGCATGGTTCTAAGAGCTCAAACCACCCTCTAGAAACCCCAACAAGCATGAACATAATCTACACTCACATGCATCTCACTCAACATGGAGAACCCTCAAACCCCAAGCAACCATTGCATGCAAGAGAAACACACCACCACCACAATCACACAAAGCTATCAACCTCCTAGCATGGTAGATCTAGGCTTGGAAGGGGGTGAGGATCCTAGCAAGTGGATCTTGGTGGGAAGGTTGGGTTCCCTACCTCGAGATGAAGATCCAACCTTAAGGGCCCTCTCGTCGGCTAGCAACCCTCCCCTCTGAGCTCCGGCGATCCACGAACCTCCTCCCACTAGACCGGGTAACTCCTCTCCCTTGAAGAACATCCATGCATGCCACAAGAGAGAGAGGAAGAACAGTGAGAGGGGAAACAAGCAAGGGGGACACTCATAAGCAATGAAACACTTCACCTACCTTGCAAGATGGCCAAACAACCTCCTCCCAAGCCTCCACGGAGCTCCCAAGCTTCAGTTCGCCGGAGGAGAAGGTCTTCTCCAAGCAAGGGACGAACTGAGGCTTGTGCTCACGGCTTGGGCACTTAACCCTTTGAAACTGAGAAGGCGACATGGGCCCCGTCGCCTTTAGTAAACCTGAAGGCGACATAGGACTGTCGCTTTCCCTGCTCAACGGTCAAGTCGGCCTGCGACATCGCCACGTGTCAGCCATGCAGGCTGACACCAGAAGGCGACATAGGACCTGTCGCCTCCTTACTGCCAGATGCTGACACCTGTCACCTCTCTTCAGTCAGCAAAACGACAAAGTGCATGCGGCTGGCATCACAGACAAAAGGTGACATAGGGCCTGTCGCCTTCCCAACTGGAAGGCGACATAGGGCCAGTCGCCTTCCCAACTGGAAGGTGACAAGCCTCATGTCGTCTTCAGAAGGCGACATACCCTATGTCGCCATCCTTGATGGAGGGCGACTGGTCAGGGTAACATGGGATGTTACAATCTAACCAACAAAAATATAATTTCGTCCTCGAAATTCAGGGCGAAACCAGAGGAACAAAAGTAAATAGCGTACCTGTCACTCGAACAAGTAAGGAAACTACTCCCGCATCTCGTCCTCACGCTCCCAAGTGGCCTCGCCACCAGCGCGGTGCTCCCAAACCACCTTGATGAGTGGGGATCCTCTCTACGAAGCTGCTGCACTCTACGGTCCACACGCTGACTGGGTACTCGGCACGGACAAGTCGGGGGCAACCTCAAGCTGCGAGTAGTCGAGCACATGCGACGGATCTGGCATGTACTTCCTCAGCTGCGAACGTGGAAGACGTTCGTGAACACCTGCCAACTCAGACGGAAGGGCTAACCGGTAAGCGACCTCGCCACACGCTCCAGGATGGAAAAAGGGCCAACAAACCTCGGGCTGAGCTTGCCCTTCTTCCCAAACCTGAGAACGCCTTGGTAGGCGAGATCCGAAGGAACACTCTGTCGCCAACCTCGAACTGAAGAGGTCTCCTGCGGACGTCGGCGTAGCTCTTCTGTTGCTACGCTGTCTGCAACCTCTGCCGGATCAGCCTCACTGAGTCTGTACACTGCTGAACTAGCTCCGGACCCAGCAACTGCCTCTCGCCAACCTCGTGCCAGTGCAACGGTGTCCTGCACGGCCGACCATACAGAGCCTCGTAGGGCACCATCCCGATGCTGGAGTGAAAGCTATTATTATAAGAAAACTCCACCATGGGAAGGTGCGACTCCCACGTGCCACCCCAGTCTAGGCAACACGCTCTCAACAAGTCCTCGAGGGTCTGTATAGTCCGCTCAGACTGCCCGTCTGTCTGTGGGTGGTACGCCGAACTCAGCCTCAGCTCAGTGCCAAGTGCACGCTGAAAGCTACGCCAGAAACGAGAGGTGAACCTCGGATCTCTATCTGAGACAATAGAGACCGGGGTTCCGTGCAAAGGCACCACTCTGTCCACAAACAACCGAGCAAGTCTGTCAACTGACCAAGCTGCTCTGACTGGAAGAAAGCGAGCGGTCTTTGTCAACCTGTCAACGACGACCCAAACACTGTCGTGCCCCAGAGAGGTACGAGGTAAGCCAGAAACAAAGTCCGTGGTGATATGCTCCCACTTCCACACTGGAATGGGAAGCGACTGCAACTCACCATCAGGACGCTGGTGCTCTGCCTTCACCTGTTGGCAGATAAGGCAGCTCGAAACAAACTCAGCGATATCTCTCTTCATCCCGGCCACCAAAAGTGTACCCTCAAGTCATGGTACATCTGGTAGAGCCTGGATGAATAGAGTATCGCGACCGGGAGCCTCGGACAGTAACTCCTCCTGGCGTCCTCTTGGAACGTAGAGTCTGCCTTGGAAACGAACCTCGTTGTCCTCGTCCAGTGCTACCTCGGGCAACCGCAACATGTCTGCCAAGTCCTCGTTTGCACTCTGAGCCTCAAGCACCTGCTGAAAAATCAACGGTCAGGACGGCTGCCACTGCCCTCTCCCGGAGGCTCGACGTACAAACACACTCTGAGCGCGCCCTCCAGGAGTCTCCAGTGTCTAACCAACAAAGAACTCAGGTGGGCTCTCCTACTCAAAGCATCTGCCACGACATTAGCCTTCCCTGGGTGATAGGAAAGACTAAAGTCATAGTCCTTCAAGTATTCGAGCCACCTGCGCTGCCTGAGGTTGAGTTCCCTCTGCGTGAAGACATACTGTAAGCTGCGGTGGTCGGTGAAGACCTCGAACACCTCACCGTACAAGTAGTGCCTCCACAACCTCAAGGCAAAAACACGACCGCTGCAAGCTCCAGGTCGTGCGTCGGGTAGTTCTGCTCATGCTTCTTCAGCTGACGAGAAGCATAGGCAACTACTCGACCGTGCTGCATCAACACAGCACCCAAACCAGTACCCGAAGCGTCTGTGTAGACAACAAAGCCGCCAGTGCCAGAAGGAACATCAAGGATCGAAGCTGAAGTCAGCCGACTCTTCAGCTCCTGGAAACTCTGCTCGCACTCTGTCGTCCACACAAACCGGGTCTCCCGCCTGGTCAAACGGGTCAAAGGCTCTGCAACTCTGGCGAAGTCCTGCACGAACCTCCTGTAGTAGCCTGCCAGCCCCAGTAAACTGCAAACCTCAGCAACTGAAGTGGGCTGGCCCCAAGAAACAACGACCTCAACCTTGGCGGGATCGACCGCCACACCTGCACCAGAAACAACGTGCCCAAGGAAGTGCACCTCCTTTAGCCAAAAATCACACTTGCTGAACTTGGCATAAAGTTGGTGACTCCTCAAAGTTTGCAAAACCAGTCTCAAGTCAACCTCGTGCTCCTCCGCCGTCGCTGAGTACACCAGGATGTCGTCGACGAACACCACCATGAAAACACTGTTCATCATCTCCATGAATGCTGCTGGGGCATTCGTGAGCCCAAAAGGCATCACGACAAACTCGAAGTGGCCGTAGCGGGTGCGAAAGGCTGATCTCGGAACGTCTGACTCCCGAATCCGCAACTGGTAGTAACCCGACCTCGAGTCGATCTTCGAGAACACTGAAGCTGTCTGCAACTGGTCAAAAAGTCATCGATCCTGGGCAAAGGATACTTATTCTTCACGGTAACCTGATTCAACTGACGATAATCAATACACATTCTCAGGCTACCATCCTTCTTCCTCACAAACAACACAGGCGCTCCCCACGGCGAGCGGCTAGGACGAATGAAGCCCAACGCAAGCAACTCCTCTAGTTGGCGCTTCAACTCCCGCAGCTCCGCCGGCGCCATCCGGTACGGTGCCTTGGACGCAGGCATCGTCCCCGGAAGCAACTCAATGGAGAAATCTACCTCCCGCTCAGGCGGCAACCCAGGTAGTTTCTCCGGAAACACGTCAGCAAACTCACAAACAACTGGCACGTCAGAAACAGCCAACTCACCCGAATCCGAGGCACAAACGGAGGCCAGGAAAGCAACACAACCGTCACGGATAAGACGCCGAGCTCTACAGAAAGAAACAAAGGGTCGGCGGACAAACCGGGTACCTCGAAGCAAAGCACAGGTGCTCCAGGTAACTCGAACCACACGGTCTTCCGCTGACAATCTACCAAAGCAGAGTGTGCCTCTAACCAGTCCATGCCCAAAATGGCATCAAAGTCATGGAGCTGTAAGGCAAATAGTCTGGCTGGTAGCTGGTGGCCCTGCACCTCGACGGTGACACCCTCCAAGTAACCAAGGGTACGAACGAAGTCACCGGTCGGAAGCTCAACAGCTAGGTCGCAGGTCCGCTCCGGAGCAAACTCGGTCAAAGCAGCAAAGAACTCCTCTGAAGCAAAACAGTGCGTAGCACCTGGATCAATCAAAACTCTAGTAGCTCTACCAAGGATGGGAATCGTACCGACGACCAGATTAGAGGCCTCCGCCTCCTCTCTGGTGATGTTCATCACCCGACCGCGTCCACGACCTCGCTAAGGCTGCTGCTGCTTACGCTGCTGCTGCTTCTGCGGACGCTGCTGCTGCTGCTGACCCTGGTACTACTGCTGGCGCTGAGGTGGCTGGGGTGAATGGTACTGCGCCTGGGGTGCCTGCTGGTGCTGCTCCTGCTGCTGCCTCAACGGACACTCTCGCCTGAAGTGCCCCTCCTGCCCGCAGTGGTAACAACCCGTACCCTGCTGGCTCTGCTCTGCTCCCTGCTGGACAGACTGCTCTGCTGGAAACTGCAAGGTCTGACGCCTCTACTGCTGCGAGTGACGCCTGCCTCCACGAGTGAACAACTTCTTCAACTTCGAGGTCAGGCCAGCACCGCCTGTTCCCGAAGAGGAAGAAGAAGACACACTCCCCCGACTGCCTGCGAGGCGCTGGTACAGAGAAGATCTCCCTGAACCTCCACTCTGCTGCGGCTGAAACTGACACTCCCGCTCCAGGGCTGTAGCTCTCACCACTGCTACTGACAAGGTGTCGCAGAGGTGACAGCCATGGCCCACCTCAAGTCGGGACGTAGCCCGGTAATGAACCGCTCGGTACGAGCCTGCTCACTAGCTGCCACGTGGGGAATGTGTCGAAGTAGCTGCAGAAACCTCTGATGGTACTGTCCCACGGTTAAGTCTCCCTGGACTAACTCGTGGAATAAGTCCCACCTCTCCCGGCAGACATAGTCGGGTAGGTACTCGTCGAGGAAGGTCTCGAGAAACTGCTGCCAAGAGATCTGCTCCAACCTCCTGCCCTGAAACATGGTCAGCCTCACTGCTCGCTACCACTCATGGGCTGACCCCTTCAGCTGATATACTGCCAAACGAACCTGATCCAACTATGCACAGTCCATGGTCTCGAAGGTGCGCTCAAGCTCATGGACCCAACTCTCTGCTCTATACGGATCGCGGTCTCCTGCAAACGTAGGAGGTCGA
The DNA here is from genome assembly GCA_014218235.1 of Colocasia esculenta. Lineage (NCBI taxonomy): Eukaryota > Viridiplantae > Streptophyta > Magnoliopsida > Alismatales > Araceae > Colocasia > Colocasia esculenta. The sequence continues at coordinate 79,823,314 of CM024763.1, forward strand.
AGACGAAGGAACCTATCCAGAAGCACAGTGCGGTCCTCAGGTGCTGCTGCTACTACTGGAGTCTGCTGCCAAACTACGGGTGGTACCTCTGGCTGAACCGGTGCTGCCTGCGGGGTCGGTGGTGGATGCTCCTCTGCTGCCATCTCTGCAAACTGCGGACCTCCTGCTGGCATCTGCTGGTACGGCTGGTACTGCCATGGACCCTGAAACATCGCTCTCCACCACTGCTCCATGACGGCCGGCGGGGGCGCAGGTGGATACTACTGCTGCTCTTGCTGCTGCTGCGGTCCTCCTTGCGGCAACGGGTCGTCAGGCTGCTCAAACTGCTGGGGCTGAGCACCGAACGGCACCTGCTCGGCAGCAACCGAACTGTCCGACTCAGTCTCTTGACGCTCCACCAAGTTATGAGCCTGCCTGCGGGTGCGTGGAGGCATGATCTGCAAAACAGCCAGATTTGGTTATTGACACTTAAGACTCCGACGGCTAGCAGTGTTCACTTATACTTCCTAACGGACTTTACGTCATTACTCATTTCCACCACATGTCTTGATAGACCCCCTGCTCTGATACCACTGTAACGGCCCCAGCGCCCAGGTCCCCGGCTCCCACCAAGGATCCGACCGTCGGCACCGCCGCCCACGGGTCCGGAGACCCGGAAGGGCTAACGGATTGGTCTAACGAGATATGTGACGGAAAGTAAGTAACGAAAAATGTACTAAAGATGTACCAACTAGTGCAAGAAGAAGTCTAACACAACGAGCAAGTCTAGTACAAGTCCCAAAGTAGTAAAAGTACAAGTGCAGAACGGAAAAGGAATAACACGTCCCTTAGGGGCATACCCCGAGGGTGATGTACAGAACTAGGGGAAACACTGCCACTAGAGATGCCGACTACTGCAGGCCTGTCTCCTCGCTACGCTGCGGAGGGAACTGCTGTGAAGTCTCACCTGCAAAACAGGGAGTGAGCTTCACGAAGAAGCCTAGTAGGGACTACCAATCTCCCACTGGTTCCACAAGCATATAAAGACTAGTGCAATAATTAAATAAAGTAGTAAAGTCCAATATACTAAACAGAGTAAAGTGCGGAAGCGTGAAAGAACTACACAGTCGTCGGTCTAGGCCACTCGGCGGGACCGAAAAACACGTGTAAACCAAGGCACTACAAGAACCCAGCTGTAAACACAGACAGCGAACTGCCTGGACAAGTACACTAGCTACAGTACACTACTCTAGTCAACTGGTCAGGTGCGCCACGCGTCTTACCCTCGACCAACGGTCCGTGTCTGACACCTCCCGTCGGAGTGAGATGCGGAACCACTAGTAACCACAACTGCCGTAGTCTGGCCAGACTACGGTCCCATGCCTGACACCTCTAGGTGGTACCGGAACCACGTAGAGTGAGGCAGTGAGAACGGACTAGCTGAACTGCGCCGTACGAGTCACACACTACTGGCGTCCCAGTCTCAGCTAAGAGAGCTCCACAAATGACCACGTCGCTGTCCCACCGTTTTCCCCTACTGCTACCAAAGTCAATGACTCGAGGAAACCCCGCCGTCTGGATCAACACCCTCTGACACAGACGCACGGGAACCGGGGGTCCTAGGTAACGGTAACATCCTGTCTCGCGGACAAGCCCTCAAGTGCCTAGCACTGGGCGAAGAGAGAGACTAGCAGTAGCACTGTACTAGGAAACAGCACAAGTGCCGAGCCGAGAAAACCGAGTCGCAGCGGAAGCAAGATGCTGAGCAGGTTGCCAAGTCCCTTCTCTGACTGAGAAGGCGACAGGCCTGGTGTCGCCTTCTGGAAGGCGACACCTAGGCCGGCGCAACCCTACTGATCTGGTTGCGACATAGGCTATGTCGCAACCAGGTCAAGTTCCTGAAGGCGACGCATCGATGTGTCGCCACCTGGGTGGCGACACCAAAGGTGTCGCCTTCACAGTGCACAACACACCGAGGCTCCCTTCTTCAGGCCTCAACCACGCCACAAACACATCCGTGGGGAGGGGATCATGTAGGCAATTAAGCATGGTTCTAAAGAGCTCAAACCACCCTCTAGAAACCCCAACAAGCATGCACAATAATCTACACTCACATGCATCTCACTCAACATGGAGAACCCTCAAACCCCAAGCAAACCATTGCATGCAAGAGAAACACACCAACCACCACAATCACACAAAGCATATCAACCTCCTAGCATGGTAGATCTAGGCTTGGAAGGGGAGTGGATCTAGGGGGAAGGTTTGGGTTCCCTACCTCGATATGAAGATCCAACCTTAAGGGCCCTTCTCGTAGGCTAGCAACCCTCCACCTCCGAGCTCCGGCGATCCACGAACCTCCTCCCATGAGCCGGGTAACTCCTCTCCCTTGAAGAACATCCGTGCATGCCAAGAGAGAGAGGAAGAACAGTGAGAGGGGAAACAAGCAAGGGGGAACACTCAAGAGCAACGAAACACATCAACCTACCTTGCAAGATGGCCAAACAACCTCCTCCCAAGCCTCCATGGAGCTCCCAAGCTTCAGTTCGCCGGAGGAGAAGGTTTTCTCCAAGCAGGGGACGAACTGAGGCTTGTGCTCACGGCTTGGGCACTTAACCCTTTGAAACTGAGAAGGCGACATGGGCCCTGTCGCCTTCAGTAAACCTGAAGGCGACATAGGACATGTCGCTTTCCGTTGCTCAACGGTCAAGTCAGCCTGCGACATCGCCACGTGTCAGCCATGCAGGCCTGACACCAGAAGGCGACATAGGACCTGTCGCCTCCTTACTGCCAGATGCTGACACCTGTCACCTCTCTTCAGGCAGCAAAATGACAAAGTGCATGCGGCTGGCAGCACAGACAGAAGGCGACATAGGGCCTGTCGCCTTCCCAACTAGAAGGCGACATAGGGCCTGTCGCCTTCCCAACTAGAAGGCGACATAGGGCCAGTCGCCTTCCCAACTGGAAGGCGACAAGCCTCATGTCGTCTTCAGAAGGCGACATACCCTATGTCGCCACCCTTGATGGAGGGCGACTGGTCAGGGTAACATGGGATGTTACATATATAGATTGTGGAATATGTGAATGATGATGGAATAAGAATGTTTTACATTTCCATTGAACTTCCTTTGTTATTTATGTACATCTCGACCTATTGTGCTGTGTTGGATAAATGTCCCACTGTGACGGTGCCCTTTGTATCGATGTGGATTGGTATAATTGTACCGATATAAAGAGGGTCGTTACAGAGATTGGTATCAGAGCAACAAGTTGAGATTGTACATGAATATGCCATCATCTACACAATGTTTCAATGTCATTATAGAATTTATCCATATATGTGAAAAATATCTAATAATGAATACAAGATAGTTAAGAAAATGGTTAGGACTAAGTAACTTAGATTCTAACTAAGTTAATTGTTTTACAGGCTATGGCGAGCCGTTGTAGGTGTGGTGCTCAGGCTCGGGAGGATGAGCATAGGCGTGAGGAGAGGGGTGAGCAGCAGGCCTCAGCACCCTAGGGTCCCACGATACTCCCTCCCCCACCACCTTGGATTATGGTGTGTTCATGCAACGCCTGGTCAGGCAATGCAGACCCAGGCGCAGACTCAGGCGGCACTGTAGGCTCAGTTGCAGGCACAAGTTAGAGTTGTTAAATAGGGAGTAGTCTATTTTGTTGAATGCATGATTGTTTGTGTATTGCTTATATGTATTGTTTAATGTCTCAAGCTCAGGCTCCAGGTCCCGTTCCTCAGGAGCATGGCCATGGTGGTCCGTCCATCATGGAGAGGTTTAAGAGGATAGCTCCGCCTTCTTTTAAGGGGGAGAGTCTCATGGCAGAGAGCTAGATGAGGGAAGTGGAGAAGATATTCCAGGCTATTAGGTGTGCTGAAGAAGACAAAGTCAGCCTGGCTACTTACATGCTATATGTACAAAAAGTATATGTACTTGTGTAAGATTAAGGTTTTATTTTTAGATGATGCTTATGGGTTGTGTTTTACAGGAGAGAGCTGATATTTGGTGAGCCTCCGTACTACGTACCAGGTACAAGGATGGTGCCATTGCGGTGACTTGGGCCGAGTTCACGAGGCTATTTCGGGCCAAGTTCATCCTTGAGCACATCCAAGAAATGATGGAGTAGGAGTTTCTTTCTCTCACACAGGGCTCCATGACTATCTTGGAGTATGAGGCCAGGTTTGCCGAGCTTTCTAAATATGTTCCCCATATTGTTGCTGATGAGCGCAAAAAGGCCAAGACGTTTGTGATTGGGCTCAAATCATCACTTAGGTCGAGGTTAGTTTTCTTTTGACCACCGCACCTTAGACGAGGCTCTCAGCGCAGCGTGTAGGCAGGAGAGCGAGATGGACCAGTATTTAGAGGAGAAGAGGGCAGCTCATAAAAGGTCAGCGCCACCTTTCCAGAGGCAGGACAGGAAGAAGACAGTGTACCAGTCACACCAACATCCAGTGGCGGCTTCTAGTCAGCAGGCAGTTACACCACAATCCCCCAGCTTCAGGCCCAGTGACAAGAAGATGTGTCCTCACTGCGGAAGGACCGAGTGTTGGAAGCTAGCAGGGAAGTGTCTCAAGTGTGGCAACACTAAGCATCAGATCAGAGACTGCCCCCAGGCTTCAGCAATCCGTTTAGAGAGGAGCGCCAACCCTAGTAGGGGTAGCAACAATAGCGCCAGTGACAGGGAGACCGAGAAGGCCTCGGGCCTCAGCCGGAGTGTTTTCACTAGCACGAGAGGACGCAAAGCAGGCCGAGAACGTCACGGATGGTACGGTTCTAGTCATGGGTGTGCATGCTCGGGTGTTGTTTGATACGGGTGCCACACACTCGTTTATTTCTAAGCAGTTTGCCAAGCAGTTAGCAGTAGAGTCTAGAGTGGAGGTAGAGGAGTTAGAAGTCCCTTTATCTGTGCACACAATGGCAGATACGGTAGCAACCAAGAAGTGCATTCCATCTTTACATGTGTGCATTGAGGACCGAGGCTTGTTTGGGTGCTTCTACCTGCTCAAGATGAAGGACTATGATGCCATACTTGGTCTGGATTGGCTTGAGGAGCACTATGCCTTGGTGGATTGTAGAGAGAAGAAGATTACTTTCCATATTCCTGGTGAGGATGAGTTCTCACATCCGTTGCCAAGGAAATTAGTGGGAAGGTTTGTGATCTCTGCCATGAAGGTGATGAGGATGGTGAGCAAGGGTTGTGACGTTTTTCTTGCCAGCGCGGTCTTAGTCCATAAGGCCGATCAGTCACCTATCCGAGGAGATTAAGGTAGTGCAAGAGTTTCCAGACGTGTTCCCTGATGATTTTTCTGGATTGCCACCAGCAAGGGAGATAGAATTCACTATAGAGTTGCTTCCAGGCACCTCTCCTATCTCTAAGACTCCATATCGGATGGCACCTGCAGAGTTAGCCGAGCTGAGAAGCAGTTGCAAGATTTCCTAGATAAGGGATTCATTCCCCTTAGTGTGTCACCATGGGGCACATCTGTATTGTTCGTGAAAAAGAAAGACGGTTCCTCAGCTGTGTATCAATTTCAGGAAGCTCAACCAAGTGACAGTGAAGAATAGGTATCCCTTACTGCAGATTGATGATTTGTTCGATCAGTTGCAGAATGCATCGGTGTTTTCTAAGATAGATGTGTGATCCGGCTACCATCAATTGAGGATTATGGGTGATGATGTGTCCAAGATTGCTTTCAGGACTCGTTATGGACACTAGGAGTTTCTTGTGCTTAAATTTCGTTTGACTAATGCCCCTGCAGCGTTCATGGATCTCATGAATAGGATGTTTAGACCATATTTGGATAGCTTTGTAGTGGTGTTCATTGCTGATGTGTTAGTCTGTCACACCCCCAATTTTTATTTATCAGAGGAATAAATTGGGAGACGTGACTAACAAGCCAGCATTCAGAAGTTATAGACCCATAACTATTACAAATAGGGCCCACAATGCAATAATCAAAATTTCTTCCTTTATTTATCAAAATGAATATTACTACCTCCAATGTCAAATGAAACACTCATTGCTCACCAATCTATCTATCTCCCAAAGAAAGGGGGAAATTACATTAACAACCAATCCAAATAAGAAATAGGAATGGACTCTCAAAGTGTACTCCACACTAGGCGCACAAGTCCCATCATTTAGATTTACCTTCACTACTTGAAATGTTAAAGAGAGCAGGTATGAGCGCATTCGCCCAGTAGATTTACATCATCCAGCAATGATATAAGTATTTACATTTTAAAAGCTAGAAGGTATGAACATGATATGTACAATGCAATTAAAATGTCGGTAGTAACATGTGTACAATGTATCATGCAAGATAGTATGATCAAGAGATTGTAATGATCAATCTAGCAATAAGGTTGTATTCAAGAGTTCAAGATATTGTGAACAATGATCTAGCAAGGTGGTAACTTCATGAACAAGAGCAATATAACATGTAACAAGATGGCAATTTCACTAGCAAGCATTTTGAGTTACCCACTCGGAGCACTCCACAAGAATAACATGCAGAATCTACTAGTGCCTCATGCAAGTACGTCCTTCAGCCACCCTGGTTAAGGACTAGCACACAGTAGCAGGTAACAAGCAAGTAAGTTTATCATGTGTAACAAGTACGTGCCTTGCCAAGCACCAATCATGATTCCGCACCACGTCAGGCACACAACTTTGTTAGGGGATCAACCTAATAATCAACTCCTGGGGTAACGAACATCTTTCAGAAAACTGGGCAATCAACACCTTGGGGTAAACAAGACTTTTTCGGAGGCGAATCTGACAATCACACCCATAGGTAACAGGACTTTTCCAGAATCTCCAGGACCAGATATGGGCCCTCAGTCAGGTTTGTATTGCGCAACACTGACATGTGTCCCAATGAGCTAGTCGACTGATGGGTGACATAAACGAGTTTTTAGTCCATGACTCCAATATCATTACTGTAGTTCAAGAACATATTACAAGAAGACAATGTGTGTCAATAAGGATAGACGGGTCGAGAAAGTTCAGGGCTATCATGTCAATAGTAATGATCATCGAAAGTGTCATGTCAATAATGATATAGAGTTCATGGGGGTACGTTGGGAATATCGAGTTAGAAGTTCAATCTGGAAGCATAACGACACATTTACATAGATTCTATCTTTAATAACTTGGTTTCATGTGTTATACATGATCACTCCGAGAAAGTCAAGATGAGGAGAGAAAGATCTCGTCATGAATGCCAAGAGAGAAGAGAAATGTGCACACTAACTTCTGGGTACTTGATTGGTACAACCTGCTTTTGGCCATGTGTGAATCCATGGTCAGAGGAGACTTACGGAGGCCTTGGTCAAGGGGTCACTAGTCCGGCAAAAGGAATATCCTACGGAGAGTTCACCATGAGCCAAGAAGGGGCTTTCCTATCGTGCTAGAGTGTATGCGCATGCCATACGTGAGTATCGCTCCAGTGCATGTGTGAATCCAAATATGGAAACTCCAGTTATAAAAACTTTGTTTAAGGAAACTTAATTTTTGGAAACTCTATATATGGCAAGTATCTTGAGTACTAAAACATGCATGCCCAATTTTAGAAAGTAACTATGAGTTTTTAGCAAGTTTGATAACAAGGCAAGATGTGAATAATCGGTAGATAGAGAACATGGTCAATAACATAAGATCAATTAAACATTATGTGAACATGTTTTAGACTTAGATGGGTTGATAAATGCATGTAAACAGTAACTACCTTTGTACTGGAGAAGACATGGCTCGAAAATGGCGTCAAACGGGCTAAACAGGGCTGATCTGCCCAGGGGTGGTTTATAAGGGGTTTTTCCTAGTTCGATTCAAACTAGGTTTGACACCTGTGGGTTTGAAAAATCAAAACAAATGCTAGAGTGATCCAAATAGAGTGAAACCATCTTTGTTAGTTAGATTACTTCCAATACTTTGTACAATAGCAAATAATTGAGAAACAAAGGTCGTTTGACTGGTAATAAAATGTATTGTGACTGACCGCATGAATCTAGCAAAGTGTTAATGTTCGGACCAATACTCTCAGTAAGGTCAACAAAAACTTGGGAAACCAGTTCCAAATGAAATTATCTCATAGTATAACAAGTTTTATGTTGAACACTTGGTCAAAAAATGACTCCAGTGAGAGGTATGGAACTCGTAAGACAAGTCAAGGTTAAATCACGGCAATACAGCGTCAAGATCATGCAATATTTAATTCGTGATACTCTCAAGATAAAAGTTGGGGAAAATAGTCAGAACATGATCTATACATATAGATGTATGCATGGACGAGTTTAATTAGAGTTTGGCATGGAGATGACCTACCTTTGGAGTTGAATAAGATTCGCTCTCCAGAAAGCCCTAATTCTGACCGCCTGGAGGAAAACGCTTATTACACCTGATCTACCAAATGAAAATTTGGCAAACCAATGGGATTATGAACTAGACTCGACCCTCTTTCCAGGGGTATAAGTCTTACACGTTTTGGTTAAGGTTTGGCCTACCTTAGGTCAACTCTAAGAAGAGCTATATACACAGATCGATGCAGACCCAGTAGGGAAGAAGGCTCCGAGTTGGGGCGATTTCCTCCACCTTTGGTGCTCAAGAACAGCCTCCCACGACCCCAAAAATGTGTAATTTCATCCCCTAGGGTTTCATGACAAGTATATATGCATCTACGGTTTTTAGAAGTCCCATTGGGTGTAGGAAAGGAAGGGTTGCGGTTTTGGGTTAACACCTTCCATTGTTTGATGATTTCTCACCCCAAAAGAGTGTGTGAGGTTTTAGGAAACCTCCCACCATGATTAGGCACGAATTTGGGTTGCCAAGAAAGGCTAATTGCCTTGGGATTTGCCCTAATTACCTCTTTCTATTTTCAGCTCAATTAGGGTTACGAATTTTTGGTTATTTTTCTTGCACCATTTTATTCTTGGGTCAAAAGTCATCCATTGGCCCAATTCCGATAAAGGGTCATCAATGATTGATGTTTGGAGTCTCTCCAACATTTTTATTTAATTTATGATCACATTTTATTTCCATGGTAACGGTTTTCCGACTTGGTTTCCTAATTAGGATAATTACTCACAATAACTCTTAAAACTAGCCCAAATGATTTTTATTGACCCAAATTTCTTGATGGGTCATTAGAGGATATTATTTGAAGTCCATCAATGATTTTTATTTAATTTTATGACTCATCTAAATACGTGTGATAATGATTTTTCGACTTATTCCTTAATTACGATAATAAGTCGCAATAATTTTTAAACTCAATTGAAAAGATTTTATTCGACCAAATTTCTTTATGGGCCACTAGGGAACATTATTTAAAGTTTAACTAGATTTTTACGATATTTTTAGATGTTTTTACATCTGGGATAACGGTGTGTACGTATTTAACTAGTTTTAAATTATTAAGTGGTCATATTTTCTATTTATCTCAAATTTTCAATTACTAAAATTCTCGGGGTGCTACATCCTCCCCCACTTAAAATAATTTGGTCCCCAAATTTATAGGACAATTTCTTCTTTCTAAACTACGTCGAATCTCCCCCACTTAAGATTATGCATATAGTGGAAAATTTTCAAGTAGATTACTTCGAGGTTATTGTACTGGTATGAATATATTAATTCTTCTCAATTATGAATTGATCAATAGGAGAAGACGATGCTAACAAGGAGATTTAGAAGAAGCACCAAGATTACATGATGCTTGTGATGTTAATGTGAGTAGATCTACCTCATGCCGCACCGCCCCTCCTATTCTTCCAAGAGCATTCCTTTCCTGTTGTTGCTTGAAGCTGGCCTTGATGTTGAGATGCCTTCTTCTTCAATTGAGAGCAACCACTGTTCTGGTGGCCCATAATTCTACATCACAGACAAGCCCCCATCTTTCTCCAGCACTCCTCGGTCTTATGTCCCATTCGACTACAGTGCCAGCACTTCTCCTTGAATGGTTGGATTGCATTCTGTGGTTGATCTCCTCTCTTAGGCTTCTTATTCTTTAAGTGACACTTGTCTTTATTTAACCTCTTCTTAGGGATTTTGGGTTGATAATTCTTGAAGTTAATGGGTTGTCCTTCCATTATGGTGGACTTCCCATCATCTTCCTTGGTCGTTTCTATGGCGTCTTCTACTAATTGAGCTCGTTTCACCATCTCGTTGTAAACTTGAATATCCAATGATGCCAATAGGGGAATAAATGCTGGATTTAATCCATTTAGGAATCTTTTGCCTTCATCTTCACTATCCTGACTAGGTGTGGTGCATAGCGGGACAACCTAGCAAATTGGGCTTCATACTCCGCCACTGATGATCCTTCCTGTTTAAGAGCAGCGAATTCCACAGCTTTCTTCTCAGGAACCTGTAGACACCCATTTCTGACCTATAAGTTGAGCAAATTCCTTGTCATATCATTGATGCCCCACGTTGGCTCATCATCGTCGAGCTAGCTTTCTCCAATCATGACATCCTTTTCATCAGTTCATCGCCCTGGTGGGGTCTTCCTGGTCAAAATCAATCTCTTCATCATCATCTTGTAGCTCTCTGAGTCAAGAGTCCAACATTTTGAACCATACGTCATTTCGATGGCCGCGCCTGGGGATCAGACACATTGCATGGCCGCATAATGAAAAGGCCCTGAAGGCGACAGCCCCCCTGTCGCGTTCAAGAAGACGACACCTTGATATGTCGCGTTCATAAATAGGCATTTTAATTCCCTGAAAAATTGCCAGAAATAACTTAAAGTCAACTTCCATGTAAGGAAGGTGACGTATCGAGGCGTCGCGTTCTTGATAGCGACCCGAAGGCTGTCGCGTTCTGGACCCCATGCAGGGAATCCTTTCCGAGCATGACTTGGACACATGCCATACATGGATATTCCCTCTTTTGGTCGACCAAATCGTGTCCAAATCTACCAAAACTCGGGGAGACTTTCCTTAAAGCCCCCTTTCCGAGTTCCAATCGCCCATGCACGGCCATACATACCCAAACACGGACTCTTGCCCATTATTCCTCTCACAGCCCTTCTAGGAATAATCACCTATAACTATCTCAATACTCCACCTTTTTGGGCAAGGCCGGTGTCTGCTTCTTCCCTGCAAGAGAGCTTCAACTCCGAAGAAGAGTCTCTCACCTCCAGACGACCAGGAACTGCACCCAGGGTGTTTTCCCACCGGCTACACTTTCTCTCTCCCTTTCTCTTCATTATTTCTCTTCATTCATGCATGCATAGATCCTTTATTTTCGTAGATTTGCATTAGAACACACACCACACACCTATCTTAAACACCCAAAGGGGTTAAAAACCCCACCCACGTGAGTTCCCCCCAATATAGTGCATGTTCAGTTGTTATTTCTTGAATAGATCTTTCATGCACGAATTTCTAATGGGTTTTTCTACGTTTGCTTGACCATGGCAAGTACCTGAAGACAAGGGAAGCGTGAGGCTCTTGCCCCTTGGCCAGCTGAGGAGCAAGAAGAATGAACCTGCAACTTCCATCCACTGAAGGAGATGGCGACCACAAGAATGTCGCGACCAAGAAGGCGCCGCTCTTCTTGTCGCGTTCAGGTAAGAAGAAGGCGACCACCATCTTGTCGCCTTCCCAAAAGAAGGTACGCCCTCTTTCTTCTCTTCCTTTTCCAACATAGTCAGCCATCCCTTCATCCATACATCCTTCGGCAACTACTTGGTGGCGATCACGGTACGTTTTCCTGTCCTACACATACATATTTTTGGGGAGCACAATCCCGTGATTGCACCTTTTTGTGATCACGGTGGGACTTCTAGTGCCCATCATGCTTGATCTTGTCTTCCCCTGCCTTTCATATTCCTTCATGTGTATGGTGTGTTCTTAGTTTTCCCTTTTCATCACTTTCTTTGATTTTTTTGGAGTTCTGCTGCTCTGGGTGAGAAGGCGACGATAAAGGCGTCGCGATGAAGGTAGCGACGTGGAGCGAGTCGTGATCAGGTTAGTACATAGTGCCCTTCTCGTCCCTTTCTTGCATTCTGTGGTGCTGTGAGGTAAAGCAACATCTGAAGCATCTTGATAAAGGAAACGACAGGAGGAGCGTTGTGACCAGGTACATCCTCTGCCCGTACATTTGCTTAGAGTTCTTTAAATTCCTGTGTCTGTTGAGAACGTGCCGCTGCTACCGTCGTGATAAAGGAGGCGACAGGGAGGTCGTCGCGACCAGGTACGTGCTCCTGTTTCTGGTCTTCTTTGAAATTTGGGTTCATTTTACATACTCCATCTATACTTCATGTCATACCATGCCTGTTCCATGTTCTTGAGAGACTATCAGTCTTGTTTGTTATAGGGTTGTTTTGATTTTTGTGCATAATTAGGTCTGTTTTGTTCTCTGTCCACTGCGAAGAAGAACGCGACTGGCCTCTTATCGTGATCTTGGTTGCGACAGGTTACCCGTCGCCTTCTGCTTCTGAGAGCAGGTCAGCTTGATTTATGTTTTGTTAGTTTTAGGTTAGAATCTGCATGCACTACGGTGCACATAGGATCTGCATACACATCTCTGCACTCATAGTATAGGTTGTCCTCCTCGGCGATGCCCGCTCTCTCGGCTACATACTCCTTGCGTCCGAATAGAGCACTCGCTTGAGGGCCTCCGTAAGTCCCCGCTGGCCGTGGATTCCCACACGACCGCCGGGCTGGTTGTACCTGTTGTCACTTAGAGTATGGAATCATTCATTGTTGGTAAGGTTGAGAAATCCTATTCACACCCAAAGATTGGAAGCCTTCTCCCATTAGGAACTTTCCTTATTTGGAGACAACTTGCTAAAAATCAATTCATTAAAAGGCAAACTTGAACCAAATAAAAGAAATCATCATCATTGACAATTGCTTGCTTTGGGTGAGACGTTTTCTCTTTCCTTTTGTTTGCATTGGGTTGTTTGATTAGGAAACTAGGTGTCTGTCTAAATTATGTTAGTCTTTCAAGTCTGGAAAGGCTTTCCTCATTTTGGCATACCCACTTGCCAAATATGGAGTCATATCTGAACCTGATCTACGATGAGAATCAGGACCCTGCCTTCTACACCTCTCTGGACTACGAGGAATCCCTTCCTCATGATATCTTTGGGGAGTCGACCTGTCCCTGGGTCGCCGCAGTCCACGCTACCGAGAACCACCATTCCGACGATGGTGGCCCATCTCAAACCATCCATCCCTTTTAGTCGGACGATCAAGCCACTCAACTCCTCCGCTTAATTCCCCAGCTTGATCAGTCCCAGATCCAAACCCTCATGACAGCCCTCAATGGAAAGGCCGCTTCTTCACCCTCACCTAGAGTAGGCACATCATGCCCCGTAGCAGCTACCTCGGCCCCACGTCATCATGGGACGAGCCGACAACACTCCCATCCGACCACGGGCCATTCGGTTCACTCCCTTTGAATCTGATCACTATCATCTACGTGAGCCGAGGCCCCGGTCTCCTACATACCATCCATGCTACTCACCCCATCCTCATGAGCCACGCGCCAGGCCGGCGTCGCGTGCCTCCTCTTTATATGCTCAACCGTCTGCCACTCCGGACATGATGTCCGAATGGGCATCCATCAAGAAGGAGCTCCAAGAGCTCCGAAAGCAAGTCAACCCTAGGCAGCACCACGACGTGCACATGCCCAATTTCAATGGCCTATGGGTCCCCTCTCCATCTAAGCTTCCGAAGTACCGCAAATACAATGGCTCAGGAAATCCCTATATCCATGTCAAAGACTTCATCTATGAGTCCGCCCCCCACCAGCATGATCGCCGCCTAATGGCCTACCTATTCCGCCGGTCACTGGACGGGCACGCTTTAGATTGGTTCTACTCACTGCTTCCCGAGGATGTGGAGGACTTCGCCATTGTGAAGGCCAAATTCTTCGAACAATTCCAAGACAGGGTTGGGCCCGAATACTCTCTCACGGATCTTATGGCTGAAAAGATGAAGTCCGATGAGGACTTTGCCGTATACGCTGATAGGTGGACGCAAATGGCCACGCGGGTTCCGGGGTACCTTCCGGAGGGAGAGAAGGTGAAGATCATCATTGCCAACACAACCCCTACCTATAGAAACATATTGGCGATGAATGACATCACCACCATGCATCAACTCTACAGTTGGGCCCGGTTTATCCAAACCCAGCTCAAAGATTCTCCCATCCATTCTATGTTCGAACCCCAGAAGTCCCGGTTCCAGAGAAAGCGTCACGGGCCAATCACCGAAGGAGTTCAAGTGAACGAGCAAGTGAGCCCGTTCAACCCTGCTGGCCAGAACCAGAACCTCCAACCTTACACTGCCCAGGGTCAGAACCCCACCAATCCACCACAAGGGCAACAACAGTGCCAGTACAACCAAGTGCCACCTCCCGATGGCTCTCAATAGAGGCATCCTTTAGGACCAAGAAGAGCTCACTACCCGCCACTCTCGGAGACACTCTCCGACATATTCTTGGCCTTGCTCTCCACAGAAGCCATTAGACTCCCTCCAGAAAGGCCATTGAACCCTAGTGTGGACCAAACTCGGCACTATGTCTTCCACCAGCAGCCCAGTCATACCATCGACCAGTGCTTCACATTCAAGGACTTGGTATATGACTTGCATAAGTAGAACAGAATAGATTGGACAGCCCTCCGGCAAGTGATCGGAGACATCAAAGAAAGGCAGCGGGAGCAACAACAGCAGAGGCAGCAGTGCCAACCACCCCCTCAACAACAACAACAGCAGCAACAACAACAGTCAGTGCAGGTCCTCGGTATCATCCACACCCCCCTACCAAACCACCCACCAGCTCCAAACCCACCACAGCAACCAGCCCAGGTAAATCCCATCGTCCACCACCCTCCTCCTCAAGAAAACTGGACGTATGATGATGAGCTCGATGTCTAGCAGATGATGGCCATTAACCACCAGTATCCCCTTCAATCCCAAACAATACAACCAGCCAACACGGCTCCTCAGTTTATCCCTCCCTTAGTTTCCATGGACAACGCCGTCATACTGCCCGTTAGTTCAACATCTGCGCCAGTCGCTAGTTCACCCATCATCCTGCCCTTCGCTCCACCTGTCTCCATACCACTATCACCCGTCATATCCGCTTCCTCACCCATTATCCTACCACCACCTGGACCGGACCAACCTTCCGCCGCCACGCTATCCTCCGCCAGGCAGCCAGCCACCCAACCAACCACCCTACGGAGTGGGCGAGTCTTCCACCGTCCATATCCGCCTATCTCCACCACCTCCACCAGCCAGAGCAACCCCCAACAGGTCCTGAAACCGCCTCAACAACAAGCTCAGCAGCAACCACAAGAAGAGGGGGTGATCGAGACGTTACCGGGAACCCACTATGACATCCTCAAGCACCTCGACCACATGCCAACAAAGATCCCATACTGGAGTTGATCAAGAAGTCCAAAGAGCACCAGGAGGCCTTGAGAAATTTCCTGCAGAAAGTAGTGGTGAATGAGGACATGCTGGCCGACAAACTGCCGAGTGCACTAGCTATGGTGACTCGTGGACCGGCAATCACCTTTGCGGAGAATGAACTAGCACCCCCAGAAGCCAGGAGGCTCCCACTCTGTGTAACCCTTGTCATCAATCATGTAGCAGTAGGAGCAGCCCTGGTCGACACGGGGCCAACAATGAATGTTTGCCTGCTGAGTACCCTGAGAGCCTGTGACCTGTCAGAAGGAATGCTAAGGCCAACACCAACCACCATAGCCACCTACGACAATTCTAGAAGATCTTGTCACGGCATGGTGACTGTGCAAGCTGAACTGGGACTGCTCGCTGTCACGGTGGATTTCTATGTTCTTGATATTGATCCCATGTTCAAGAATATCCTGGGGCGTCCATGGCTAGAAGCACTCGGAGCCGTGCCGTCCACCGCACACCAATGCCTTAAGTTCCCCTACCAAGGACGAATCATTAAGGTCAAGATCATAGCCACTGTCGACTCCGTAGATGCCATCCATGACACCCACCTCCCAGCTATGTGGCCCGCCAACAAACCTGTGGTCTCCGTGCTAGACATCATCTACCCCTGGAGCTACTCGTTCCAGTCCAAACGAGAGGTCAACCTAGCACAAGTCAATGCAGTCAAGAGAAAGGAACCAATGAACACCAAGGGATGGGAAATCATGATAAAGCTGGGGTACGAAGAAGGCAAGGGGTTAGGGGCAGAGCTGCAGGGCATAGTCAAATCCATCCCAGACATTGTAAAGAAGAGCTGATGGGGACTGGGTTACAGAGAGAAATCCAAGCCATGGTGATCCCACACATCCACTCTTAAGGCCGACCGCGAGCTGCTTACATGGACACTTTGGTGTCATTTCATTAGGGGGCCTACCCAACATGGATATAACACCGTGGTGGTCGAGGCAGAACTGTCCCAGCATGAGGTACATGGCCGGAACTTCTCTCAGCACATGGCACCTCTGCTAACCTATAGAGCTCTAGAAGTGCTCCGCCCAAACAGGAGGAGGAAGACAGGAGACCAAGAGGCTGAATGGTACCGCTAGTTCGACATAGAAGGTATCACCATAGCCTTCAGCCATCTGTTCTGGGAGGAAGAAAGAACCTGGCCGCCAGCTGCGACCGACCTGCTAGATGCCCCCACTTCCATTACCTCCAAGAGACAGCTCATGAGTGAGACCATAGACATAGGAGAACCGGACATCCCCTACGAAGAGGGAAGGACGGTAGATGAACTCTGGAGGGGCACCTGCCTAGCCATTCATCCGTCGCTTCTGAATTCCCTGCTTCCCAACCTCGTTCCTTACTCTCCTCCTCTGCACATTCAGCTAACTCACCAACTCCTGGCGGCCGCACACAGCCTCCTCACTCCTGAGCTCCCGCCTGTGATCCTCTCTGCCTTGCATGCTGATCCGGGCGACCACAAGGTCACCCTCTCTTGCTGCATGCTCACCACTGATCTCCAAAAAAAAAAAATGCCAACCTTTAAATGCACGTTGAGGTCGAGGAGCCGGCATACTTCCTTCACCCTTCTGATCAGGGGCACCCCTCGACTGGGGCTCCCCCACTTGCTCCTTCACTAGGAGCCATTCTCTTCGAGGATGCCATGTCCTCCACCAGTCCTGTAGAGTCATCTAGCCTAGAAGAGTCTAGAGTACAAGAGTCTAGTCTTAGTTTAGATAGGCCTAGGTTAGAGAGTCAGGGCAACCTAGCGCCCACCAAGTCCAAGCGTCGCCCTAGGAAGCAACGGGGCAAGGTTATTCCCCAGAGATACCTTCAAGATCTAGCTCGGCGGTGTCAAGCATTACTGCTGATAGAGGAGTTCACAAGAGAAGCGCTGGTGTTAGAAGAAGAATTTGTGCAAGATGGGGTGTTCATGGATGACGGATTTGGCGTCTACAAAATCATGAATGACGAGGACCCAATCGATGAAGAGGATAGCGAAGTAGATGACGCTGTCGAAAAGTATGCCAGTGGCGTAAGAAGATTCGACGAGCCTACCGCAGTAGTGGATGAACCTACTAAGGAAGTCAACCTCGGAACAGAAGAGGATCCCAGGATTGTGATAATCTCAGGAAATCTCCCTCCTGATGAAGAAGAGGAACTGGTGCAAATTCTAAGGGAGTACAAAGACACATTCACCTGGTCATATGAGGACATGCCCGGTCTAGACCCCTCACTAGTGGAGCACCGACTCGTGTTGAAAGAAGGGGCAAAGGCCATAAAGCAGAGACTCAGAAGATTCCACCCACTCATGGCCCTGAAGATGAAGGAAGAAGTAGACAAACTCCATAAAGCCAGATTCATCAGGGTAGTGCTTTATCCGAATTGGGTGGCAAACATAGTCCCTGTCATGAAGAAGGATGGTAAAGTCAGAATCTGCATCGACTTCAGGGACTTGAACAAGGCATGTCCGAAGGACGACTTCCCGCTTCCTCATATTGATGTGCTTATTGATAACACTTATGGGTACGAGACCCTCTCATTCATGGACGGGTACTCAGGTTACAACCAAATCCGTCTAGCTCCTGAGGATCAAGAGAAAACATCCTTCACCACGCCCGGGGGAACATACTGTTATGTAGTCATGTCGTTTTGGCTAAAGAATGCCGGTGCTACGTATCAGAGGGCGATGATGGCCATCTTCCACGATATGATACATGTCTATGTAGAAGTATACGTGGACGACATCTTGGTGTAGTCAAGAACCAGGAAAGAGCACCCCGAAATCCTCGCCAAGGTGTTGCGGAGGTCAAGGGAGTATCAACTAAAGATGAATCCAAAGAAGTGTGTGTTCGAGGTAACATCAAGAAAGCTGCTAGGCTTCATAGTCAGCAAGCGGGGTATTGAGATTGATCCAAATAAGGCCAAGGCTATAGCAGAAATGCCGCCTCTAAAGAACATCTTGTAGCTAAGAGGATTAATAGGTTGTTTGCAGTTCATCAGAAGATTCATATCCCAGCATTCACAAAGATGCCGCCCGTTCTATGATCTCTTGAAAGGAGGGGCAAAATTCAAATGGAATGATAAATGTCAAGCAGCCTTCGATGATTTGAAGAGTTATCTTATGAATCCCCCAGTTCTGCAGCCTCCTGTACCCGGGAAACTGCTTATCCTATATCTCTTGGTCATTGAGGACTCCCTAGGTGCTGTCCTTGCACAACACGATGAATCTGGCAAAGAAAGGGCAGCATACTACCTCTCTAGGCTCTTCAACACCTCTGAATCCAAGTACACCACCACGGACAAGACCTGTGCCGCGCTCGTGTGGGTAGTTCAAAAGCTCAAGCACTACTTCCTTGCCCACGAGGTCAAGTTGATCTCAAGGATTGACCCACTCTGATATCTTCTAGAGAAGCCTGTCCTCTCTAATCGTCTCGCACGCTGGCAGAGCTTTCTCTCCCAATTCGACATTTCCTTCGTGGTCCAAAAGGCTATCAAAGGATATGCCATCGCCGAGCATCTTGCCCATCTTCCACTCCCTCACAGCGACTCTTTCCAAGAAGAGTTCCTTGATGAGGAACTCTCAGTCATCATCAAAGACCCCTTCTGGTCCCTCCATTTCGATGGCGCACTCAACTCTCAGGGACGGGGCATTGGAGCCGTGCTGCTTACCCCGGAAGGCATTACCATCCCCATTGCCTATCAACTCACCTTCCCCGCCACCAACAACAAGTCTGAGTACGAAGCTCTCCTCGGTGGCCTCAAGCACGCTTACATCTTAGGTGCATCCCACCTCAGAATCATCAGAGACTCTTAGCTTGTTCTGCGGCAGGTGCTCTCAACTTATCGCACCCGTGACCCAAAACTCAAGCCATATCAAAACCTGGTCACGCTGTTGGCAAGGCAGTTCCGCAAGCTTATCTATATCCATACTCCTCGCTCGCAAAACATCCTAGCCGACGCCTTGGCGTCGCTAGCTTCATCTCTATCTTTCCCTCTGAGTCGTCGGACCGAGACAATTGTCGTCCAACGACTCGATGTTCCATCTATCCAGGATCCTTGGTTCAACAACCTTAGGACAACCTTAGAAGAGATGGCTAAGAAGAGGGGAGCGCAGCAAGTCATGCTAACTGAGCTTGAGGAAATCCTAGATGAAGAGGAGCTGCCTTGGTATTTTGAGATCGAGCAATACTGCAAAGGGGGGACATATCCCAAAGGGGTAAGCGCAGAAGATCGCAGGGCCATAAGAAGAGCCGCCTTAAGGTATATAGTTGTTGGAGAAGTCTTGTACAGGCGGGCTCTCAATGGAGTTCTCTTAAGATGTCTGAGCGACGATGAAGCTTGGAGAGTGGTGGAAGGAGCCCATGCTAGTGAATGCGGAGGGCATGTCAACAGTCAAATGCTTGCAAAGAAGATCATTAGGCAGGGCTATTATTGGCCAACCCTAGAAGAAGACTGTACCATCTACGTCCGTAGGTGTGTCAAGTGTCAACCCCACGCTGATAAAATTCATGCTCCTTCCTCCTGACTTCACCCACTCTCCACACCTTGGTCATTCTCTATGTGGGCTTTCGATATTGTTGGCCCTCTTGGTGATCCTAGTGCTCAAACAAAACGGAAATCCTTTATCCTAACAGCAACTGAGTATTACACCAAGTGGGCAGAAGCCGAAGCATTCGCATAAATCAAAGCATCCACAGTGTGCCGCTTCATCATGAGGAACATCATCTCGCAGTTCGAAGTGCCAAGCAGCATCGTCACGGACAACAGACCACAATTCATCTAGCAAGAACTTTAGGACCTCTATAACAAATACAACATCATTCTGCATCATTCATCTCCATATTACCCACAAGGCAATGGCCAAGCTGAAGCAACAAATAAAACCCTTCTCAAAATCTTGAAGAAAAACTGTGAGTCGCACAAGTTCACCGATTGGCTAGAGAAGCTAATAGAGGCTCTATGGGCCTATCGTACCTCCGTCCGCACTCCCACGGAACAAACCCTGTAAGCCCTCACTTATGGGATGGAGGTGGTAGTTCCATACGAGATTCTAATCCCTTCACTAAGAGTCCAATTAGATAAGGAACTTAATCTTGACGAACGTCGAGAGGGGTTGCTAGTCCAATTGGAACTCTTAGATGAAAGGCGACTTATGGCAGCTGACCACGTGCTCTCATATGAAAGACGAATCTCAAGGTCTTTTGAAAAGAAGGTAATTGAGCAAAAATTCCAAGAAGGTGATATGGTCTTGAAACACATTTTTATCAAACCCGGAGGTCCTAGGTCCAAACTGCAACCTAATTGGGAGGGTCCGTACATTGTGAGGTAAGTGTACCCCGGAAATGCTTATCGCTTAACTAATGCTGAGGGCGTTGAATTGACGCATCCGTGGAATGGGTTGTACCACAAAAGATTCTATCCCTAGGTCTATAGTGTGAGGCCACAACTCTTAGATTGGGGGAACAACCCCGTGTTGAAAGTCTGAAGTCCCTCCCTAATCGTCAAAGATCGCTCTAAGTTAGGATTAACACACGCACACGGCAAGCCTGGGTAGATACGCTTGGCGGATGTCACAACCATGTGGGTCCTACTCTAGCGATGCATCGGTCATTCTCTTCTAATCGGTCGAAGTGTAGGGGGAAAAGGTTGTAAGGGCAAGGTCGTCAACCTAAAGCATATCTTGACGAGAGCAAGTCTCAAACAGGGACGGTCAAAACAACAAAGGGCAAAAAAGCAAAGAAACAAAAGAAAAAGAAAAAGGAAATCCATAACACGGTAGGGGCATGGCAAAGAGTGGCAAAGTCCCCGCGGGACGCTCATGAGCCGGTCGTATGCATGCCCCAAATAATGCAAGTCCATAGCAAAAGACCATAAAGTCCCTCCACAACAGACCCAATCTCTGAAGGGTATGCTGTAGGAAGTAGTCGAACCCACCATCCCTAAACCTACACAAGACTTTCCTTAAATAATCTTCCATTTCTCCCTATAAAACCGAATCACCTCTTAGATATGGCTTAACTAGTCGCAGCATCAACTAAGGGTAGTTTCCCGAGGCATTGTCACCCCTCGACGCACGTCCTAACCTAGTGAGGTCCGTGACGAGAATCAGAGGTGATCAAGACTCCAAACCAGCGGCTCGAACCAGCCTAAGTGTTGTGGCCCAAGGGGGCGAGTACCTTTCGTCTTGCGCGTCTTATTTCAGGAAGGGTTAACGCTGGCTTTAGGCGTCTTTCAAAAAACTCCAAAAATCAAATATTTAAAAAACTCCAAAAATCAAATATTTCAAAACTCCAAAAAAATTAAATATTTCAAAACTCCAAAAAACCAAATATTTCAAAACTCTAAAAAATCAAATATTTCAAACTCAAAAAAATCAAATATTCTAAAAATTCCAAAAAAAGTTTTCAACCACTCCACTCATCTGCTCATGCATGTTATCTATGTCTTTTGCCTATTTAATAAGGTTTAGCCCCTTGACCATTCATGAAGGTTGGTCAGTCGTCGCATTTTAAGGCAAGGGGCTAAGCCTAAGAACGGATCTAACTTGTTTTGTGGTTGTCTAAGTGTGCATGGCGCAAAAGAAAGAAAACGGCACTCGCATCTCACCTGTCAGTCTCACTCGTCACTCTCACTCAGTCGCAAATCATAAAATAAGAAAGATCCATTCCACTCCATTACATATCATACATGTACATCGGGGGCAAAAGTGCAAACCCTCAACAACTCTCCCCAGTACCCTCAGGCGGGCGGGGAGATGGAGGGGCCATGTCCCTCAGACCGATCTCACTCCCCTCCGGTGCTCTCTCGCGTCGTCGTGCCTCCTCCTCTTTCCTCCGCCGTCCGGAGGAACCAGTCAAGTAATGCCCGACAGACCCGCTCGGAATGCCGCTCCTGCTGACTAACGAGCGGCTGCGTCCAACCATGGCTAGGGCCCTCTCGAGGCCCTTCATCTTGGACCGCAGAAGCTCGCAGCGGTGCCTCTCCTCTCCCAACTGGGTGCGAAGGTCGCCCGCCTCGGTGCGCCACCTCGTCGCCTCCTCGGCCTCCTGACACCACCGCGTCACCTCTGCTGCCTCTGGGCATAGGCGCAGCTCCGCCATCTCCGCCTCTAACGTGGCCGTCCGCGCTAGAGAGTCTCTCAGCTCCACCTCCTGCAACATCAAATATCTTGTCAAAACACCAAAAAAGAAACAAAGAGTCAAGGGGCATCTAGTTGATAACTTACTCGCACCTGCACCTGAGCGAGAGCATCCTCTGCTCGGGCCACTGCCGCTGCAAACTGGCCCTCCAACACGGAGCGGCCAGGGTCCTCTCGGGAGGATGAAGCGCCTCCCACCATCTGCTGAGCCCCATCCAACTCCTCTCGCTGCAAAGGAAAACAAGAAGAGTCAGTCAACCAAAAGCTAAAAATAGAAAGGTTAGGGTGTAAGGCACTCACCAGCTGGGTAACAATCTGCTGGAGGTCGTCCATCCGCTGAATGGTATAATGGAGGACGCACTCGAGCAAAGCAATCCGCCCCTTAGCATCAAACTGCAAACACATGTCAGATCAGTCAAACATTTAATTGAGAACTTAGAAAAGACTAAAAGCAGCAAAACTCACCGGTCATCGAGACCCCTTATAAACATGGGCCCCGTACCTCCGTGCATAGGCACGAAAGTAATCCTCATCGCTCGTGGCCTCTGAAGCCACCTCTCTCCCCCACTGCTCCCAGTCCGTGAGCTGCTCACGGACCCGAACCATCCAGTCAGTCTCCTGCTAGATCCTGCGGAAGCTCTGGCCCGATCTCTCCCATGGCCTCTATCGAGTCGGGAACTCCACCACCGCCTGGTGGAGTACCAGTGTCCGCGTAGCTAGCTGGTGGTGGAGCAACACCACAGTGTTAAATGCATGCAGCTAAATATCCCTACTGAAGTAGGGACGGCCCCGCTCCACCCACGGCTGGGCGGCGTCGTCCTCCCCGACATAGGGAGTCCACTCAACCCACACACCACAAGCAGAAAGACCTGTCAGTCGTCTGTCAAATAAGCAAAGGAAAAGGTGCTAAGGCTAGAAGTACTTACATGGCCAAAGGGAACCATGTCCAGTGCGTCATGAATCAGCGTCACCTGCAGGCGCAGTGACTGCTCGTCTCGGTGGAACCACCAGCGCTGTAGAAGGGGCACAGCGCCGGGTCGCCTCGGTACACCACGACCCAAGGAGGGGAGGTGGTAGTATGCCCACACCTTTAAAACAACACAGTTAATGTCACAATTAATCAAAATAAGCATAAGAAAAGCGGTAAAGGGTAAGGAAAAGAAGCATACCTGAAGGAGTGGGAAGAATCTGGCTACCCCCGTCTCCCTTCTGGAGGTGCCCAGACTGTCGAAGAGGTGGGTCAGGAGGGCCACACCCCATGAGTAACTCCCTACGCTGGACAAGTCCTTTAGCAGGGGCCGACATCTGCAGCTAACTGGGTCCCCTCTCATCCCCAGAATCAACTTCCCGATCACAAGGATCAGGAAGCGCCTCAGATCGCGGTCCGCTGCCGCTCCCTCCTCCTCCGACAGCGTTGCTCTGGCATCCGCTGTCAGTCGAGTCATATACTCCATCGGGCCCTCTCCAGTCTGGTGGCGCGCGTCCGCCACCCCGAGGCTCGCCTGTAGCCTCGTCCTCGCCACCAGGGAGGATCTCTCCCTCGTCACCTCCAACCCAAGGAGCCTCTCCGCCAATTCCTG
Organism: Colocasia esculenta; assembly: GCA_014218235.1. NCBI lineage: Eukaryota > Viridiplantae > Streptophyta > Magnoliopsida > Alismatales > Araceae > Colocasia > Colocasia esculenta. The sequence goes on from CM024763.1 coordinate 79,847,451, forward strand.
GTAGCTCGTGTAGGTGACCCAGGTCACCGCCTAGCCGTCCACCCATAGGCCAGTGATCTGTGCCACGTCCTCTAACGTAGGGATCATATGACCCCACGGAAAGAGGAAAGCGTGGCACTCGGGGTCCCACCACTCCTTAATGCCTGAATGAGAGCCACGTCGGGCGTCAACTCGTCCAATCGAAGGAAGGGGACGAACCCCATCTCCTCTAGTCGTGCCCTCTGGATGTCTGGCAGACCCCGGTAGATCGCCCGGACGACTGCCCATCCCAGCCTGGAGCACAACTCACTCTGCAAAACAAACATCAGAAGCACAAAAGTCAGCCAGGAAAACCACCAAAAAGGTCTCAGTCCTGTCATCGCGACAGGGCCCCTGTCGCCTTATGAAGGCGACGAGAAGACTGTCGCTTTCAGATTCCTGAAGGCGACAGGTCGACTCGTCGTCTTCTAAAAGGCAATAGGGGGTCTATCTCCTTCCCACTGGTAAGGCGACAGCCATGTTGTCGCATTACCAGGGTGACCGGGAGATGGGCAACACCCGTTTCTGGCTGTTTCACTTCGGGCAAAAGCCCTACATTAGAGTGCACTACACTCTCCCCATCCCACACATGGCTTAAGGCTTAGAAACCCACCTTTTTGGGACCGATGGGTTCGCCCTCGCTCGGTGCCGCCGCCGCGACATCCTCCTCCATCGGGACGGCCGGGGCTTCCTCCTCTCGCGCCACCGCAGATGGACCTTCGACTGTGTGACGATGCTGGATCATTTTCTTGGTCCGTCGCCGGCCGCCACCTCCGTCACCGCCTCCTTCGCTGCCACCCTCCATCGCCAAACCACCAAGAAAAGAGGGGAAGAAAGCTTGAAGAGGAGGAAAGAGAGAAGGAGAAGGAAGGACCGCCGCCACCGGGGGTCGCCGGCGATCGTCGGAGCAAGGCCGGAGAAGAGAGGAGAAAAAGGGGAGAAATCGTCGCTGGAGAAGGAAGAAAGAAGGAAAGATGTGAGAAAGCGCGAAGAGAGAGGGGGCGCTGAGCCCCAAATTCAAACCCCTCTCGGCCCTGATTAACGGGTCGTGACACCCTCTGTGTGGCGTTCGCTTTAGAGGTCGCTACCGTTGACCTGTCGCGTTAAAGGTCGCGACACCCCCTATGTCGCCTTCTCAGTCTGTGCACAGAACTCTTAAAAAATTCAATTTCCATCATAAATTTCCAATGCTGACATCAAATAAAGGCCATAAGGAAGCAAACGCAACATGTCTCTCACTTTCACTACATCAATTCCCTCCAAAACACTCAAAAATACAATCAACTCTCTCTCTTAAGCTCATGGTCCCCAAGCGGTCGAAGTAGCACGTGGCCTTCCATAGCACTCCGCATCTCCCAAGCGCCGCTTCTTCATCAGAGGCAAGTGAGACGGCGGGAGTACCTTGGTCCTTGGTTTCCCAATCTGAAGGTAGCACCGTTGTGGGTTGTAGAGCACCGTTGCCATGTTCCCCACAAGTTGTAGGTCCAATCCACGTCCAAGGCGAAGTCGAATCTCTGCTCCGTGCAGCGCCGCGATGTCCAAAGTGAAGTGCTCCACCGGAAGGGTACTGAAATAGTGCCGCCATGCGCTCCTTGTCTTCTTATCTGCGATCCTGCACATAACTCTATCGTGGAATTTGGCTGCCCCGCCAATGAAGCACAGTGGATGGCACCCGAAGATCCGGCTATCGGTAGTGGGGTTGTCTACAAGCTTAAACTTTATCCTCACTCCCAACCAACACTCCAAGAGGATCATGGAGCCATAGAGTGAACCCCCCGTAGAGACCGAGCTAAGACCCGCATAAAGGTAGGCCAAAACCGCATGAGAGGGGGAGAGCCCCCGCCATACCCCGCTTATGGCACTCAAGCTCGCGTAGTCTACGAAGTGATCTCTGGACGGAAAGAGTACCACCCCACACAAGCAAATGGCTACAGCCTTAGAAATTTCTCGGTGATCCACACTCTTGTTCTTACATTGAGATATGACCCATTTAGACAACAGCACAAGGTGAATGAATTGAGGGCTAATCATGGTGTAGACATCCCCGGGGTCTGGCATGAATTCACCTAGGATAAGCTTCGGGTTGATAGGCTCCATAGTATAGCTTATGTTTTGCTCATTCCCCCGCTTGGTCTTAGGGAGAGCTAAGAAGGCCTCGACCTCCTCAAGAAGGACGGTCGCCTCGAATTTGGGGAAAATAAAGGTATGGGTTTGTGGGTGCCAAAGCTCAACTAAGGCCGTAATACTATGCCAATCAAAGGAGATCTTGTGGTAGTTGTGGGCCGCTATCAAAACACCCCCCAATCCCCACTCTCTCAAGAACCGGATTACAAACATGGGTAAGGCCTTGATCATAGGGGTTATCCACGTGAGCTTGGAATATCGGCGGGAGCCAGGGAAGAGCTTGAGAAGAAGAAAGAAAAAAAAAGGGAAAAGAGAGGAGAAGAAGAAGAACAAAGAATTAATGAAGAAATTCAGAGTAAAAAATCATGAAAATTTGAAAAAACACCAATCTACATACCTCTCTCACATCCTTGTTCTTTCTCAGGTGGTTGGGGACGTCTGCCAACCTCGTAAGAGCGCCATAGGTCATCCGAGCGCGCTTCGGACCTTCATAAGCCACCTCTTCCCTCATGAGAGCACTTAGAGCTCTCTTCATGGCCATGAAAGCTTCAAAACTTGAAGAGAATAAGAGAGAGAGAGTGAGCTACAAATTTGGAGCCTCTCATCCCCTATTTATAGAGCCATAGGACTCCTATTCATGGTTGGAAAGGGTAGAGAAGAACTAATAGGAGTGGGACATTGATTAGAGAGCACTAAGAGTCCAAGTGGGAGTCAAAAAGGCCAATTTCAGGTTGTTGTTTGAGCTCTGGCCGCAAATCCTGTGGTCGCGACACATCGACATGTCTCCTTCAGGGTGGCGACATAGGAAGCATCGCCTTCTTGTCAAAAGGGTAGCGACCTACCTTCTGTCACGTTCTGACCAGATGCAGTCTCCCACCCATTTATTTCAAATCGTTGTTGACTGCTTCTCTGTCGCACTTATGCTTTAATGCTTTTCACTTGGTGCATTTCAATTTGTATCATGCTTTGATTATTTGAAAATCCATAAAAATATAAAAATCAGAAAATCAAAAGAGACGGCTCGTCAGGTAAGTACAGGTAAGTATTTCTAACCTTGATCCCTCTGCATTACTATATGGTATCTATGCTATTATATCACCTCAAGGACCGGCTGGTTCCCAGTGTGTTCTGGGATCTGAGTTCCCCTTCACCAAAAAAAAGGATGATCTAGGTGCACACTGTTAATCGCTGGATAGGCCGTTGGGTAGAATGACTCGGGGACGATGGATTCTATCGCACGCCGGGGTTGCGAAGTGTCTTGACCCTTGCTCATATTGTCTAGCAATATTATCCTTGAGTATTTGTTCTTTTCTCCTTTTTCGCATTCGTTTTACGATTTCTTTTCTTCTAGCCCAGCATGCATCATGTAGGAATTTTGAGCTTCATGCTTCATGATTTGTCAAAGCCAGCCTCCCAATGATGTTTTAACTCAGATCTTCATTCCCCAAGACAAGAATTTCATTTCATTCCGAATTTGAAAGCCTTCCTTGAGCTAGTTGCTCGGTCCAGTTTGTGAGTATGGTTCCTACTCAGGATTCCTCTCATCCCCATTCGTTATAACAGTCATCCCTTTCCCCCTGATCGCTCATTAGTCGTGAATCGCTCGAAGGCCAGAGTCGAATCGATCCGCCGGGCAGCCCCAATCCCCTAATGAACGAAACCTGCACGCTAAAGATAGTCAGGGTACCTCTAGAATCAAGAGGTTGATCATTTCATTTATTTTGACTTTTATTGGAACCATCCTCACGTTCTGTCCCTAGCCATGTTCGAAGTTAGCCGGAGAATTCTCGCTGCTTATTCGTTCAGAATGGGTGTCTCTTTACCTTGATGCCCGCTTTTCAGCTCATTTCGCTTCATTCCGCTACATCGTCATTTCATGTCATCTTCGCTCCACTCCCTTGCAAAGCAAGCATCAAGGAGGGGCAATCTGTAGACACCAATTTCTGACCTATAAGTCGAGCAAATTCCTTGTCATATCATTGATGCCCTACGTTGGCTCACCATCGTCAAGCTAGCTCTCTCCGATCATGACATCCTTTTCATCAGTTCATCGCCCTGGTCAAAATCAATCCTCTTCATCATCATCTTGTAGCTCTTTGAGTCAAGAGTCTGGCGTTTTGAACCATACGTCATTCCGGTGGCCGCGCCTGGGGATCGGACACATTGCATGGCCGCATAATGAAAAGGCCCTAAAGGCGACAGCCCCCCTGTCGCGTTCAAGAAGACGACACCTCGATATGTCGCCTTCATAAATAGGCATTTAAATTCCCTAAAAATCACCAGAAATAACTTAAAGTCACCTTCCATGTAAGGAAGGCGACGTATCGAGGCGTCGCGTTCTTGATAGCGACCCGAAGGCCGTCGCGTTCTGGACCCCATGCAAGGAATCCTTTCCGAGCATGACTTGGACACATGCCATTCATGGATATTCCCTCTTTTGGTCGACCAAATTGCGTCCAAATCCTACCAAAACTCGGGGAGACCTTCCTTAAAGCCCCGTTTCCGAGTTCCAATCGCCCATGCACGGCCATACATACCCAAACACGGACTCTTGCCCGTTATTCCTCTCACAGCCCTTCCAGGAATAATCACCTATAACTATCTCAATACTCCACCTTTTCGGGCAAGGATGGCGTCTGCTTCTTCCCCTACAAGAGAGCTTCAACTCTGAAGAAGAGTCCCTCGCCTCCAGACGACCAAGAATTGCACCCCAGGGCGTTTTCCCACCCGCTACACTTTCTCTCTCCCTTTCTCTTCATTCATGCATGCATAGATCCTTTCTTTTCGTAGATTTGCATTAGAACACACACCACACACGTATCTTAAACACCCAAAGGGGTTAAAAACCCCACCCACGTGAGTTCCCCCCAATATAGTGCATGTTCACTTGTTTTTTCTTGAATAGATCTTTCATGCACGAATTTCTAATGGGTTTTTCTATGTTTGCTTGACCTTGGAAGGTACCTGAAGACAAGGGAAGTGTGAGGCTCTTGCCCCTTGGCCGGCTGAGGAGCAAGAAGAAAGAACCTGAAACTTCCATCCATTGAAGAAGAAGGCAACCACAAGGCTGTCGCGACCAAGAAGGCGCCGCTCTTCTTGTCGCGTTTAGGTAAGAAGAAGGCGACCACCATCTTGTCTCCTTCCAAAATGAAGGTACGCCCTCTTTATTCTCTTCCTTTTCCAACGTAGTCAGCCGTCCCTTCATCCATACATCCTTTGGCGACTACTTGGTGGCGATCACGGTACGTATTCCTATCCTACACATATATATTTTTGGGGAGCCCAATCCCGTGATTACAGAACCCTTTCACGGAAATATTTATTGTTGAAGTGTTCTATGAATTCAGCCCAAGTAGTAGGAGTATCATGAAATGTAGCTTTGGTGGCCTCCCACAAGGCCCTTGCATCATGTTCTAGTTGAAAAGTGGCTAATAATGTTGCCCCTTTTGGTACGACAGCAAGCTAACCTAGAGGGGGGTGAATAGGTTTTCTGAAATCTAAAACAAAAACTGAAACACAGAAAATTATCCCTTGAAGGTTTGGTTAGTTGTGTGTGATAGAGAGTAGCAGTGCGTAAGTAAATAAACAATCACACAAAGAAGACAAGGAATTTATCCTGGTTCGGCCCTTCCCACATAGAAGTCCTACGTCTAGCCCCCAAGCAATCTATTAGGATTTTCCTAACCAAGGGTACAGTCCCCCTCAAGGATAATACAATACCCAGCACCCCAACTGGTCTTCTTCTCTTTCCCGGGCAAGAAGGCAGCCCAGTTCTCTTATAGGTCAAGAATCTAACCTCCTAGTACAAACCCCAGTGTGGTTCTGCTAAACTTAAACCCCTAGCTAGGTTCTACACTGTATACAGTCCTACAGTTGGACATAAATCTTTCTTAGAAAAGAAAGAACAAAACTAAGACTCTAAGCCAGAAACCCTCAGCAAAGGACTCTCCCCAGAAATTACAATGACCATAGAGAGAGAGTGAAGAGAGGAGAAGGAGCTTGAAGTTTGAAGGCTTCAGATGATTGAGCACTTCTTCTTGGGCTCGGGTTCTTTCTCTCTTTTCCTTTGACTGTATCTGGAGTTCAGATTCTTCACTGGATGTACAGTCTTTTAATGTTCTTTATAAAAGCTCTCTACTTGTTCTTCAGCCTTGCTTCATCTTTTATCTGAGTAGCTTTGAATCGATTCGTTGGAACTCTTCTAGTCATTGCTGATTTTCTATTCTTCTTCTTCTGACTGTCAGCCACTTGGTGGTCTTCGAGGTCTGCAAGCATAGAAGAAGGTGTTTAGATCAAAGAGTGTTTCTGTCAAAAAGACTTACACTTCTGTGTTTTCTACTATCACCTAGAAGTGGTAGGTAAGCCCTTTTTGTCTGACAGAAGAAATGAGATCCAAAGGGATAGAAAAGATCTTCTGTCAGAAAGATAGAAGATTACGCAAATGAAATATATTTGACTTTACACTAGATGGAAAAAATATTTTGAAATATAAAGGAAATCGATGTTTAAGTTGAAATTTATGTTTGAGCAGAATCCATGTTCAAGATAAATCCATGTTTCAACAGAGTTGATGTTTAAGTGAAATCCATGTTTTCAAGGGAATCGATATTTAAGTGAAATCCATGTTTTCAAGAGAATCGATGTTTAAGTGAAATCCATGTTTTCAAGGGAATTGATATTCAAGTGAAATCGAAGTTTAAGTGAAATTGATGTTTAAGTGAAATCAATGTTTAAGTGAAATCGATGTTTATGTAAAATCGATGTTTGAGTGAAATCGATGTTTAAGTAAAATCAATGTTTGAGTGAAATTGATGTTTAAGTGAAATCGATGTTTAAGTGAAATCGATGTTTAAGTAAAATCGATATTTGAGTGAAATCGATGTTTAAGTGAAATCGATGTTTAAGTGAAATCGATGTTTGAGTGAAATCGATGTTTAAGTGAATTCGATGTTCAAGTAAAATCGATATTTGAGTGAAATCGATCTTTAAGTGAAATCGATGTTTAAGTGAAATCGATATTTGAGTGAAATCGATGTTTAAGTAAAATCGATATTTAAGTGAAATTGATGTTTTCAAGGGAATCGATGTTTTCAACAGAATCGATGTGGCACTTTGTGAACTGAAATCGATGTATATTGAATAGACATCGATTTAGCTTTTCAGTGCAAATCTCACATCGATAGTACCATAAATTTATATTTATTAGGAAAACAAAATTTTACCTATATTTAATAATATTTAATTAATCATAAGTTTTGTTATCACCAAAATATAAGGGTAAAATATAAGAGTGGTTCAACACTCTCCCCCTTTTTGGTGATGACAAAACTTATGAGAATTTTCTGACAAAAATACTTAAAGCATAGAAAATATAGAAAATTCATAGATAATGCATACTATGCATACTCTCCCCCTTTTTGTCACTAACCAAAAGGGAGGATCTTACCATGCATTTTCTCCCCTTTTTGTGAAAATTTCTTACCATTGATGGGTTCAAAAATGATTGACATTAATGAATAACTCCCCCTTAGTCTGTGCTCCCCCTGAATGAGAGACTCCACCTGAGTGAGACTTGCAAATAGTTGTTAGTAATACTAAAACTTAAAAATAAATAAGTGACTACCCCCTCTTCAGATATGAGTTGGATGAAGAGCTGGCAGTCTCCAGTGCCTTGAGCATCCTTTGTTCTGATGCTCCAAGGCTATTCTGCAGACAACTTATTGAGAAGCAGGTACCCAAATCTTTTTGGGTCCTTGATGGTTAGATGCATAAAAATACCCTTTCGGAATCCATACTAGGTTCCTTGTTTTGCAGGTGTTTACTGCGTGTCCTAATTTATTACAATGAGAACAACAATGAATATAATTTATTTTACAGTACCTATTGTCTTTGTAATGTCTGTTTGGAGCACAATTTTTGGAAACCTTTTCCATTTTGATAGAGCTTGTTCATTACAGGGGCCTTTTTCTGAGGCATCTTAGTTTATTTTACAAATTTTGGTAATGGATATTTTTCAAGAATTATGACTTGTTTACCTTTTTCAGTAGGTTCGTATCCAAGACCTTGTTTATTATTTCTAGATTTTGATCCTTTTAAGCATAGGGCTAAAGATGTTTTCCCTTTAGTTAATTTTCTAACTGATTATTTTAAATAAAGATTTTCTTCAGTTAGAGTTTTTAATTTTTCTTCGAACTCTGATTTTTTATTATTTTTGCATTTTAATTCTTCATTCATGAGATAATTATTATCTTTACTTTCCTTTAATTGTTTTTGTAATTGTTCCATTTTGGATTTAAAATCTGAATTGGCGTTTTCTAAGCAAGTAGTGTTATTTTTCAGAATTTTTAATTCTTTTACAACACCTTTATGTTTTTCATAAAGTTCATTAAAACTTCTTCTAAGTCTTCAGACTTTGACCCTGAATCAGTCTATGAATCAAAAAATGGGTCAGAATGTACTTCATGTAGTCCTACCATGAGGGCTAGACTTTCCTGCTCTTTTTCGGGATCTGAGCTTGATGGTTCTGAAGTTGTGGCTTCATCATTGCCCCAAGCAGCAGCCATGGCTTTTCTTTTGAATTTCTTGTGCTGCTTCTTGGATTTTTCTAGCTGACCAGTCTTCTTGAATCTTGGACAATATGGTCTCAGATGTCCAGGTGTTCTGCATTCATAGCAGACTGGTTCTTTTTCCTTTCTCTCTTTCTTTTGAATCCTTCTTGATCCATTTTTCTTCTTCTTGAGAATTTTCTGAAGTTTCGATAGGACATCATCCACATCGTTGTCTTCAGAACCTGCATTTTTTTAACTAGAAGAAGAAGATGAGGTGGAAGGAGCAACTGCAACTTTAAGAGCATTACTGAGTTTTTTCTTGGATGAGCTTTCAGATAGTCGCTCCATATTGATTTCATGTGCCATGAGAGAGCCAATTAATTTATGTTGGGTTATGACATATGCTTTAATGTTTTTGATGATGAGAAATGACAATTGATGTTATGTACATGGTTCAAACATGATGACAATGACAAAGACATGAAAGAAACATGATGTTGATAAAATACTTTTATTGATCAACTATACATTCATTATATCTCACATATAATGTTTCTCAATGTAGGTGTGAATGCATACAAGTGAAGAAACAAGAACCAAGTGAAAAAGAACAAGAAATACACTTCATGTCATTACCTGTCGACAACCAGGAAAGTTCATGTCGACAGATGAACAATCCAGAACACACAAGCTACTGGAAGCTCATTTGGAGCAGTAGCTGTCGACAGATGTCATGTACCTGTCGACAGATACAAATCACTTGTCGACAGCCAGCAATTTGCTTGTCGGCAAATGAAGCCTTCCCGCAACACCATGGTTCTAGAAACCAAATGTTTGCAGTAGCTGTCGACAACTATGAAGTGCCTGTCGACAGACGAAGAGAAAAGTCAGATACGAGATATGGATATGTTCTATATTAGGGTGTTTCCTTTTAGCACATCTCTCCATACATGGACACACATATATATAGAACATATGGAGGTATTTTCGCAGCAAGAAGCCACCATACCAAAACCCTAGCAGAAAACCCAAGAGAAAGCTTCGTCCTGCTACTCTGCTTCAACACTTCGTCTTGTTCGTAGAAGATTCATCTCACGAGCGAAGTTGAAGCCTGTTCGTCCTTAGTTCAAGCATTGTCTTCATCACGTGTTCATCAACGACATGAAGGTTGAAGTCTTCTGGACAAACTCATGGAAGAGTTTACATATTGGATTTGATCCTCAACTCAGAACTCTTATCTGTTCTAATTTTCATATCTCTGTGTGTGTGGTTGTGACTCAAGCGACCCTTGTGCTTGATTCACGTGTGGGTTGTTGTTCTGATTGCTTGTTTATGTCAGACAACCTGAGTGTGTGTGTTGAGAGTTTGAACTCGCTGATAAGCAATTGTTCTGCATGTGTGTGTGGACGGTGGACGTAGGATACACAAGTTGTGTACTCCGAACCACCATAAATCTTTGTGTCCTCTGATTTGAACGTTTCACGGTAGATGTTTGGTAGGCACGTTGATTACTCACACACTAGATAGATTGGTATTGTTCTACTCATAATCAGCATACATATCATAGTTCGAATTCTATACAAATCTTTTTAAGTTTTCGATAAGTTAGTGTTGGATCGAAAAGAAGGTTATAGTGTTTCTAACTGGTAGTAATCTATTCAACTCCCCTTCTAGATTACTGTCTTAGATGATTCCGCCACCTTACAATTGGTATCAGAGCCAGGGTTCTCCGAATTACTGCTTTAGAGTTTTGATCTTATGATCAGGAGAAATTTGGTCTCATGGAAATTAACAGGGGGATTATGGCAGAAGGGCACTCTGTGTCTACGCCTACCTTCTTTGATGGTACTGATTATACTTATTGGAAAAATCATATGCAGGTGTTTCTGAGAGCTCAAGATTTTGAGCTGTGGAAAATCGTCAGCAAAGGGCCTTACGCTGACGAGGACACTTGGACAAAGGAACCCGCAACTGGAGCGCCCGAAACACAATGCAGTGCGTTGTGCATCCAAAGGAGTTCTCAAGAGTCTCCACATGTAAGTCAGCAAAAGAAATGTGGGACAAGTTGGAACTCATATACGAAGCTACGTTTGAGGTAAGGGAAACTAAGGCTAGCATGCTTATATCTGAGTATGAAATGTTTAAAATGGAAAATGAAGAAACCATATCAGATATGTTTGCCAGGTTCATGCTAATAATCAATGGGTTGAAAGCTCTTAATAAAGAATACTCATAAAGCGACTTGGTTAGGAAGATACTTCGGTCTCTTCCATCTTCTTGGAATACTAAGACCACTGTCATTGAAGACTCTAAAGATCTTTCAAAAATAAAAATGGATTAGTTGACAGGATCCCTGATGACCTATGAAATAAATATATTGAGAAAAGAAAATGAGGTTAATCCCAAAAAATCAATTGCTCTAAAAGCCTCTAACAAAAGTTCCTCAAATTCCAAGAAAGAGGCTCAACGGGAATTTGATGAATCTGAAACATCTAGTGATAGTGAGAATGATGAAATGGCCATGCTCACTAGACAGTTCAAGAAATTCCTTAAGTTCAAAAGGAAAGGATCAGGTAACTCTAAAACTTTTCCTATGAAAGATTTTTCAAATAAGTTTGACTCAAACAAAAAATCTGACGTTATTGTGTGCTATGAGTGCAAGAAACTAGGGCACATGAGAGGTGAATGCCCAAAGCTCAAGAAAAAGTTGAAGAAGAACAAGTTCACCTTCAAGAAAGCCAAAGCCATGATGGCAACTTGGAGTGATGAACATGAGGATGACAATGCTCATGGAAGTTCTGAAGATGAAGAGATTTAGTGCTTAATGGCAAGGAGTGAAGACTCCAACGAGGTAAACTCTTCCTTTGAAAGCTATACTGTTGATGAATGCGAAGAGGCATACACCATGCTATTTGAAAATTTTTGTGAATTGAAGTTTGAAAATAAAGCACTGAAGAAGAAAGTCACTACATTTGTTGATAGCAAATCTAATGATGAAGAGATTGCAATCCTAAATAAAGGAATTGAAATCATGAAAATTGAACAGGAAAGTCATCATGAGGAAATGAATTGCATAAAAGAAAAGCTGCAAGAAAATGAAATGGAAAAACAAGTGTTAAGTAAAACTGTTGAAACTCTCCAACTTGAGAATCAAACGATTCAGAAAAAGTTGGAACAGGCTCAAAAAGAATTAAAAGGTAAATATGATGATCTTTCAAGATTTGTGAAAGGAAAAGAAAATCTTGATGCAGTTTTGGGAATTAATGCAAATGTAACAAGGCATGGGCTTGGATTTCAACTGGAAAAACAAAAGAAACTTGGAACAAAATTGATCACTTATTTTGTTGATTGCAGTCCAAGTACAAGCAAACAACCTCCCACTGTATGTAAGAATGCTCAAGCTAAGGGTAAGCAACAGCAGCACAATCAAAAGACTTTACTTGTTCAATAAAGAAAGAAATCTGTCGACAGACCCAAGGAGAGCTGTCAACAGGCCTGGAAGTACACTACCAAGGGACAGCCATCCAGGTAACAAAAGGGTAAAGTACAAATAAATGTTCAACAAAACAGAAAAACAAATTCCATGAGAAAATCTGCATCATGCAATTTCTGTAAAAAGCTTGGCCATATAGAAAATCAATGCTGGAATAAATTAAACAAACTGAAATGCAAACAAGTTTGGATTCCTTAGCATATACTTTTTGGCTTGAATGAAAAGTTTGGACCCAAAGTAATTTAGGTACCAAAACCTATTTTCTGATCCATCTATGCAGGAATGCCTAGCAGCCCAAAATCAAAACAAATGGTACTTGGATAGTGGCTGCTCGAGGCACATGACGGGCGACAAAGAAAAACTTTGTTTTCTGGTAGAAAAAGACGGAGGACAAGTTGTCTTTGGAGGTAACAACAAGAGCCAAATAATTGTCACAGGTAAGGTAGATAAGTGTGCCTCTAACTCAATAGACAACGTACTCTTAGTTGATGGTCTTAATCACAACATTCTTAGTATTAGTCAACTGTGCGATAAAGGACACAAAGTAATCTTTAAGTCGAATGCATGCCAAATCATTGATAAAATTTTAGGAAGTATCAAGTTTTCTGAAAAAATAGTCAATAACATCTATCTAGTTGATTTAGATGAACCAGAAAAGAAAAAATTATGTTGTGTTACTAATAAAGAGGATGAGTTGTTCTTGTGGCATCGAAGGCTAGGCCATGCGAGCTACATTGTGTTGCACAATATCATGTGGATGAAGATGGTAAATGGACTTCCTAAAATTCCCTTTAATAAAAATGTGAGTTTTTGTGATGCATGTGCACAGGGAAAACAAACCAGAAACTCTTTCAAATCAAAAGCACCGGTAATCACTTCAAAACCCTATGAAATGTTGCACATGGACCTTTTTGGACCTACTAGAACACTTAGTCTTAATAGTAAACGTTTTGGGTTTGTCATTATAGATGATTTTTCAAGGTTCACTTGGTTAAATTCTTGGCTCACAAAAATGAAGCACTTAAAGTCTTTGAAGAGTTCTTTAATAAGATTAAGCACGGGAGCACAAATAAAATATGCTCAATCAGCACTGATCATGGGGGAGAATTTGATAATAACGCATTCTCTGAATTCTGCAGGAATCAAGGTACAGATCACATGTTTTCCTCACGAAGGACACTAGAACAAAATGGAGTAGTGGAGAGAAAGAATAGGACCTTGGTGGAAATGGCTCGCACTCTTCTGGTTGAAAGCCAACTCACAAGAAACTATTGGGCCGAAGCAGTGATTACCTCATGCTACATTCTCAATAGAGCCATGGTAAGACCTGTGATAAAGAAAACCCCCTATGAACTCTTAAAAGGTAAGAAACCCAGTATTGGGTATTTCAGGATCTTTGGCTCCAAAGTCTGCTGATCTCCAGATACACTCAAAGGAAAAGAGAGAAAGATCCCAAGCCCAAGAAGAAATGCTCAAGCATCTAAAGCCTTCAAACTTCAAGCTCCTTCTCCTCTCTTCACTCTATCTTCATGGTCACGGTAATTTCTGGGGAGAGTCCTTTGCTGAGAGTTTCTGGGTTAGAGTCCATTCTTGTAAAACTCTCAGTTTTGTTCTTTCTTTTCTAAGAAAGATTTCTGTAAGGCCCTAGAAATTTATCCTCTTGCATAGGTGTTTGCTTATGATAGAAATAGATGTTTGTATGTATAGATATATATATATATGTGTATGTAAATAAACTCATTGATAGATTGTTGTAAATAAAGGCGTGTATACTTATTGTATGTATATATTTATTTACATTGCATGAATAATACTATTTTCTGAACTATATATTGTATAGTTTATGTATTAGAATTTTGTAAATATGGTTTTCTGTAGTTTTTTTTTTTGTTTTTGTTGTTCTGATCAATCGACCAATTGACGTCCACATATGCAGACATTAACCCCAAGTCAGTGGCCACATCGATGGACGCTGATTTAGAATTGGCGGCTAGTGATGTTGACGTTTACCTCCCAGATCTGTTGCGGTTTCAGATCCAAAAATGCCCCCGAAATTGTCGCCTCTTGTTTTGGTAACTGACCCCAACGGTCCGGAAAACCCTTCCAAGCGCTTCCCCGACCCTTTACCCTATAAAACAACCTGTTTAGGGCGCAGTTAGTCCTTTTTGACTCTTTGGGTCAAAAACCCTAGTGTTATGTGCGAACCCCGATCTTTGAACTCTTTGATCCGACGATTGGAGGCTTCATCCGATGTTCTACAATGACTGGAAGGGAGTCTGAACATCCAAGAATATCTTCCCAACTCTGGCGTGCAGCGAAGATCAACACAGAACCCAGATTTGGAGGAGTTTGACGACTTTTTGGCACTGGTCGAGGAGAGCTTCTTTGACCCAAATCTCCTTTTGTAGATTTTCTCAAAGGCAAGTAAACCATCCACATCATCCATACATATGTCTAGTAGGTCCTAGGATATTCTTCAGATTTTATTCGAGACCTGGACCCCCCCCCCCCCTTCAATCGATCTTTTGCGTTCAGTCTATGTTTTGCACAGACAGGTACTTAATGACATGATCTCTTGTTGTTAAGCTCCTAAGCTGGCACCCCACGATGTTGACGTTAACATGATAAACGGCCACACCCTTGCCGTTGAGTTCTTCAGGCAGAGACAGTGTAGTCTGCTGCCCTATAGAAGCTATTTTTTGGATTTTCTACGAATGAGGATATAATGTAAAAGTTATATGCTATGTAATATATTATGGGATCATGCTGTGCAAATTTTGTGAATTTCTGTGGAATACCTTATTTATCTGAAATTTTGAAATGCATGTCAAGTAGGTTTTTAATCTTGTAAAATTTGTTTATGTGATTCATATGGAATTTGAAGGTCATAGAATTTCTGTACAATTTTAATAAATGTCAGATCATACCACAAAAATTTGGGGATTTTCTATTGTTTGTGTAAATAATTGAAATTTCTGCACTATAAAACAGTGAGTATGCATGATAGATTTTAAAACTCCAAAAAAAATTGTATAATGTCAAATAAATTCTTGAAAATTGTGTACAATATCATGACCATGGGAAACAGATTTTTGAACAGAGAAATATGTATGTGGCCTTGTGTACCATGTTTAACTGAGTACTTGCTAAAATAGGCAGAATGATTGTTTTAATTACCATAAATTGTGTATGACTCTGAAAATTATGAAATTTTAGATGCATGATGCTCAACCTGTAAACGGTATGTGGCTAAATTTTCATGTAAATCTGACAACAGTAGATACTAATTTCACTAATTCATGAGAGAATGGCCAATTTAAGCATGCTTAATGTAAATTGTGATAAATTAGATAATTACAGTATGGTTAGGATTAGTTGTAAATGGTGTTTGTTCAACTCTGTAAACAGTAGTACCATGCTAGGTGATACTACAATGTGTGTATGTGTGAACATGAAACAAGTGTGTTAAACTGTGCATTAAGAGTGTGTTAAAGATTGAGAAAATGTGTAAATGTGCCAATGGGTGACTGTAACACCCCTCTCCAACCCAGTTCAGTCATCTCGACTCACATAAGGCTAGAGAGAGAGACGGTACAGTGGGAACATACCCAAACAGTGACATGTCGGTTGAGAATTAAAAAATTAATTAATAACAACAGGGGAAGACTATAACCAATATTTATTACATAACAAGATCCATATATCACAGTACATGTAGTTGGATTACCAAAAAGGAAACCAGTTCATAGTTACATTAACAACAGAAGTTCCTTAAAAGCACTAACTAAATTAAGGCACTAAGTGGAGCTTCAATCATCACCTCCTGAAATGAAATTGAGCTCTGCTTCTATCATCTGAGCCTCTGACTCTCCTAATAAAATATAGTAAGAAAGTGAGTCTAAGAAGTAGACCCAACAAGTGAACAGGAATTCAATTCACAATCTATGATTTAATGTATTTGCAAAACGTACAACATCATATATGTAAAACTTGTTCTCAAAGCTATTCATATACTCACAATAACAATTTGCATCTATAGCATGAAATGATCAAATGTGTCATACCGATTAATTAGCTATGCAATAGGGGTCATCAATTAATACTAAATCATTTTAAAATCTCATGCATGAATAACCTTTCAGTGTAGTAACAGTGACAGTAGCAGTAGTAGTGTTAAGCCGGACACATTGCCCTAACTATCAATAGAAGGCCAGTCAGTCGGTACAGTGCACTATCACCTAGGCAAATGAGTGATAGGTCTTGGTTACTGCAGAACCGGGAGAAGCTCTCTATCCACCATATACTAGTGGTACTTGTCCACCTCCAGGATTTGCCCCCGTTGCCCTCGGGGTCTTGTACAGTAGTGAACATTCCTATAGGGGGATTTCTACAGTACGGTTCCAGACACTTCCTATGACGGTAGTGTTTGTTTTAAACCAAACACAGTGCCCAAACCGTAGTAGGAAGTCAAATTTTAGCTTTCCCATAGGGGCATTTCTATAGTACGGCTCCATTAGAACCCCTATGATAGCAGTGTCCATTTGGCTAACAATAGCAATGATGACAATAACGGTATTGGTAATAGGAATGATAACAGTGATGGTAAACAATAATAGTAGTAGTTTCTAAAGGTAGCAATAATGGTAACGGTGACGGTAGACGATACATATGGATAATAACAAGGATAATGACAGTAACGGTAATTTAGATATGTTCTTTATCATATAAATAGATGTAAAACACATTAAAGTCAATAGAATTAGATAATATGATTGTGAATCAAAAGTCCTAATCACTTGCCTCTTGTATGCCAAACCAACAATGAATTAAGCTAAAGCCCACCTTTGATATAATGCACTTGTTTGATTAGATCACCATGACACACTTCGACGAATGCCTCCAGAGCACGGATCATATGACCAGAACCTCTAGAGCACAGATCCTACTAGCAGAACCTCTAGAGCCCGGATCCTACGAGCAGAACCTCCTACTGAACATGAAGAGGAGAACCCCATGCTCTCCCTTTCTAGCTCTTGGCTGCCCCTCTCTTCTTCCCTCTCTCTTGCTATGAATGGTGGAATGGTGGGAGGAGAGAAGAGAATCCCCTCCTATTTATATGCCTTTAGAGCCCCTATGGTGAGATATGTATGGTTTTACCGTAGCAGTAAAAATCCTAAACTGATGAATACAGTGATGCTGATAGAAGGCAAAAAGAATTCATGCAAAAATATATATACCAAAGCTGGGGCATTATATCCTCCCCCCCTAAAAGAACTTCGTCCTCGAAGTTTTCAGTTAGGATTTATACCGAACAAATGTGGATGCTTTTTCTTTAATTGTTCCTCCAACTCCCATGTAGCTTCTTCTTGCCCGAAATTTCTCCTGAGCACTTTTACCATTTGAATAGTTTTTGTTCTCAACACTTGCAGCTTGCGATCAAGAATTTTGATAGGTTGCTCCTCATATGACAAGTCGGGTTGAAGTCATAATGGTTCATAGCTGATTACATGGGACGGATCATTAACATATTTTCGTAGCATTAACACATGAAATACTGGATGAACCCTTTCCATAGACGAAGGAACAACCAACTGATATGCCACATTCCCAATCTTTTCGAGAATCTCGAATGGTCCTATGAATCGCGGAGTTAACTTTCCATCTTTACCAAATCTCATGATTCCCTTTGTTGGCGATACTTTCAAAAACACATGATCACCAACCTCAAAATCTAGCTCCGATCTTCGATTATCAGCATAGCTCTTTTGCCTAGCTTGTGCTGTGACTAACCGTTGCTTTATTAGTCGTATTTTCTCTGTAGTTTCCTGAACAATTTTTGGACCAATTAATTGTTTATCTCCTATTTCTTCCCAACATAGTGGAGATCTACAAGGTTTTCCATACAAAGCTTCAAATGCAGCCATTCTAATGCTTGCATTGAAACTATTATTGTAAGAAAACTCCACAAGTGGTAAGTGTCTCTCCCAATCACCCTTCCAATCCAAGATATAAGTTCTCAACATATCCTCTAAAGTCTGAATTGTCCTTTCTGACTGCCCATCTGTCTGAGGGTGAAATGTTGTACTGAGTTTGAGTTGTGTTCCCAAGGCTTTTTGCAATCCTTGCCATAACCTGGAAGTAAATCTGGGGTCCCTATCTGAAATGATTGATTTTGGAATCCAATGAAGCCTAACAATATTATTTACATACAGTCTAATCAAACTTTCCACTGATTGCTTCTTTTTCATGGCTAAGAAATGTGCTGACCTTGTGAACCAATCAACAATCACCCATATGGAATCATTACCTTTAATTGACCTCGGCAATCCTGAAACAAAGTCCATTGTGATATCTTCCCATTTCCACTGTGGAATTTCAATCTTTTGCATTAATCCTGATGGTCTTTGATGTTCGGCCTTTACTTTTTGACAAGTTAGGCACTTGGAAACAAATTCGGCCACATCTTTCTTCATGCCATTCCACCAAAAAGTCCTCTTCAAATCATGATACATCTTATTGCTTCCTGGCTGAATTGTAAACCTTGATCTTTGTGCTTCTTCGAGTATTTCTTATTTTTAATTCTATGTCATCTGGCACACACATTCTGTGCTGAAATCTTATTACACCATTCTCATCACGAGTAATGTTGGACTTGCTTACCATTTCTTGCAACAGTGGGCTATTCTTCGGCATGTCCACTACTCTATCTAAGACTACTGATCTGATAGTTAATTGAGCCATGAATGCCCGACATAATTGAGGTTCAACTGTCATTATGGGACATTCTACATCCTCAATCATTTTCCAATCTTTTTGCATCATTAATTTTTTCTACTGAGAGCATCGGCCACAATATTTGCCTTAGCTGGATGGTAATTCAATTCAAAGTCATAGTCTTTTAAGAATTCAATCCATCTCCTTTGTCGTAAATTCAATTCTTTCTGAGAGAAAAGATACTTGAGACTCTGATGATCTGTGAATACCTCAAATCTTACTCCATATAGGTAATGTCTCCAAATTTTCAAAGCATGAACTACAGCTGCCAATTCCAAGTCATGAGTGGGATAATTACTCTCATGTTCCTTCAATTGTCTAGAAGCATAGGCAACTACCTTCTCATTCTGCATCAACACACAACCTAAACCCAACTTTGAGGCATCGGTGTATATGACAAATTTATCCACATTGTTGGGTAAGATCAATACTGGAGTTGTGGTCAGTCTGCTCTTTAATTCTTGGAAGCTTTTCTCACAATCATCAGACCACACAAACTTTACTCCCTTTCTGGTAAGCTTAGTTAGAGGAGTTTCTATGGAGGAAAATCCTTCAATAAAGCGACGATAGTAACCTGCTAGACCCAGAAAACTACGAATGTCTGAAGGAGTTTTCGGAGTCTCCCAATTTAATACTGCTTGCACCTTTGTAGGATCTACAGCAACCCCATTGCCTGATATCATATGCCCAAGAAAATGAACTTCTTTCATCCAAAAATCACATTTTCTAAATTTGGCATATAGTTGGTGCTTCCTCAAAGTCTTCAGAACAATCCGAAGATGTTCCTTATGAGTGGCTTCATTCGGTGAATAAATTAGCACATCATCGATGAACACTATCACAAAACTATCCAAATATGGTTTGAACACCCGATTCATCAAATCCATAAATGTTGCAGGGGCATTAGTTAATCCAAAAGGCAAAACTAGGAATTCATAATGCCCATATCTTGTTCTAAATGCTGTTTTTGATATGTCCACTTCTTTAATCCTTAATTGATGATATCCCGATCTCAAATCTATCTTAGAGAAAATTGCGGCACCTTGTAATTGATCAAATAAATCATCGATGCGAGGCAATGGATACTTGTTCTTAATGGTGACCTGATTCAATTTTCTATAATCAATGCACAATCTGAGTGAGCCATCCTTCTTTTTTACAAATAATACTGGAGCTCCCCATGGTGAGATACTGGGACGAATAAACCCCTAATCTAGAAGCTCTTGAAGATGTTTTCTTAACACTGCTAATTCTGCTGGTGCCATTCGGTATGGTGCCTTAGAAATTGGCATTGTACCCAGAATTTACTCTATGGTGAACTCAATCTCTCGAATGGGTGGTAATCCTGGCAAGTCTTCTGGGAACACATCTTCAAATTCTCTAACCACTTCAATACTTTCTATAGCTGAAGACTGATCATCCTTGGATACTGAGACTATGCTGGCTAGATACGCACTACAACCCTTATTCAATAATTTGACTGCCTTTAATGCTGAAACTATGGATTTCCTAGTAGAATTCTTAGGTAAGGATGGAAAAATTCCTTCTCTCCAGGGATGTGGAATATGATTTTCTTTTTGCGGCAATCTAACAATGCATAATACTTCTCAAGCCAATCTAGCCCTAGGATTACATCATAATCCCTCATGTCTAGAAGATGAAAGTAGCTAGGCAAGTCTCTTCCACCTATTATTACTGATAATGTCGGAATACTCTTTAAAGCAAAAATTGTTCCTGCTGGTGTATGAACCAAAAGTGGTTTATCTAGGTCTTCAATAACTATCCCCAAATTCTCATGTAATTGTTTGGCAAATATGTCAGATATAAAAGTATGTGTAGCACCATTATCGAATAACACTCTAGCATAAAAGCCTTTGATAGAAATGGTACCTTCGGTGATATTTTCTGCCATTTCAGCATCTTCTCTGGCTAGTGCAAACACCCGAGCCTGAGTCCGTGGTCTTCTAGATGGTTTACTTGCTGGTGTTGTTGTTGCTATAGGGGCTTCTATAGGTGGAAACTGCACCATCTTTGGACAATCTCGAATCAAGTGTCCTTTATCTCCACATCGGAGACATTTACCGGTTATAGCCTAACATTCCTTTCCTCCATGCCTTTTCCCACAATGAACACATTCAGTCTTGTTATTCATACTTTGTCCTCCTGCATAAAATGGTGCCCTAGTAGGTGTTGATACTTGTATATCTCCTATTGATTTGTTCTTCTTGTCTTGCCTTTGGAATAGGGTAGAGGGTCTTTTCAAAGTTGCCTTCTTCTCTTCAATGTATAGTTCCATCTCACTTTCCTGTCTACAGGCTGCACTAAGGGCCTCTTCCATTGTCTTATGATCCAAAGCTACTAATCTAGTTCTGAGTGATGGGCGAAGTCCCATCACGAACTTCTTTACCCTTCTTCTTTCATCAGCTATGATGTGGGGTGCATACATAGATAACTCTGCAAATCTAGCTTCATATTCTAGGACTGACATAGATCCCTGAGTCAACGTCAAAAATTCTTGCACCATTTTATCTTGAATGTGTTCTGGAATAAACTTTGCACCGAATAGTCTTGTGAATTCTTCCCAAGTGACTTCTTGTTCACGTCCTTCATATTGGTTACGTAAAATTGAAGCCCACCATACATCAGCTCTCTCCTGAAATATGGCATAACCCCATCATATACAACGTAAACAATGCTCTAATAACCTATACTTAATTCATAAACCACTATTTACCTGGAGCATGTAGGTGGCCAAACATGTCTTATCCTCCTCGACACATCGAATGGCAAAGAAGATTTTCTCCATTTCCCTGAGCCAATTTTCTGCCACCAATGGTTGGCTCTCCCCCTTAAAAGGAGGTGGAGCCATTCTTTTGAATCTTTCCATCATTGATGCTCCCCTATACCCCTGCTCTTTTGGGGTGATCTCCTGAACTTGAGCCTGAAATAATAGTAGCTAACTTAACACAGGTCTGCCACTTGTTTCTAGCACTAGTATTCCTTATATAAAGAACCTAACTTGTGCCTGAAGCTGCGCTTGAAGTGTTGCTTGGGTTTGAGCCTGGGTCTGCATTGCTTGGACTAATCCTTGCATAAAGGTCCCGAAATCTACTACTGGTGGTGGTGGCGGTAATGGAAGTTCTTGTGGTGTTGGTACCCTCGCCTCTTCGTCACGAGTAGGCGGGTGTGCATTAGCACGAGTCCTTCTGCCAGCCATAGCCTAAGAAATAAGGTACCCAATTAAGCTTCATTTTTACTATTACCTCTTCTCTTTATTCTTATTATTTTACTTATAACTTATACTTTCTTAACAAATTTTTCATATTTTCTCGTTTCTTTATATGGCACTGAAATATGGATCCAACTGATGATTAATCATGTAAGTTCTCAACCTGGATGCTTTGATACCACGTTCTGTAACGCCCCTCTCCAACCCAGTTCAGTCATCCCGACTCACATAGGGCTAGAGAGAGAGACGGTACAGTGGGAACATACCCAAACAGTGACATGTCGGTTGAGAATTACAAAATTAAATAATAACAATAGCGGAAGACTATAACCAATATTTATTACATAACAAGATCCATATATCACAATACATGTAGTTGGATAACCAAAAAGGAAACCAGTTCATAGTTACATTAACAACAGAAGTTCCTTAAAAGCACTAACTATATTAAGGCACTAAGTGGAGCTTCAATCTTCACCTCCTGAAATGAAATTGAGCTCTGCTTCTATCACCTGAGCCTCTGACTCTCCTAATAAAATATAGTAAGAAAGTGAGTCTAGGAAGTAGACCCAACAAGTAAATAAGAGTTCAATTCACAATCTATGATTTAATGTATTTGCAAAACGTACAACATCATATATGTAAAACTTGTTCTCAAAGCTATTCATATACTCACAAATAACAATTTGCATCTATAGCATGAAATGATCAAATGTGTCATACCGATTAATCAGCTTTGCAATAGGGGTCATCAATTAATACTAAATCATTTTAAAATCTCATGCATGAATAACCTTTCAGTGTAGTAACAGTGACAGTAGCAGTAGTAGTGTTAAGCCGGACACATTGCCCTAACTATCAATAGAAGGCCAGTCAGTCGATACAGTACACTATCACCTAGGCAAATGAGTGATAGGTCTTGGTTACTGCAGAACCGGGAGAAGCTCTCTGTCCACCATATACCAGTGGTACTTGTCCACCTCCATGATTTCCCCCCGTTGCCCTCGGGGTCTTGTACAGTAGTGAACTTTCCTGCAGGGGCATTTCTACAGTACGGTTCCAGACACTTCCTATGATGGTAGTGTTTGTTTTAAACCAAACACAGTGCCCAAACCGTAGTAGGAAGTCAAATTTGAGCTTTCCGATAGGGGCATTTCTATAGTACGGCTACAATAGAACCCCTATGATAGCAGTGTCCATTTGG
Organism: Colocasia esculenta; assembly: GCA_014218235.1. Classification (NCBI taxonomy): domain Eukaryota; kingdom Viridiplantae; phylum Streptophyta; class Magnoliopsida; order Alismatales; family Araceae; genus Colocasia; species Colocasia esculenta. Next base: position 79,870,841 of record CM024763.1, read on the forward strand.
CTAACAATAGCAATGATGACAATAACGGTATTGGTAATAGGAATGATAACAGTGATGGTAAAGAATAATAGTAGTAGTTTCTAAAGGTAGCAATAATGGTAACGGTGACGGTAGACGGTACATATGGATAATAACAAGGATAATGACAGTAACGGTAATTTAGATATGTTCTTTATCATACAAATAGATGCAAAACACATTAAAGTCAATAGAAATAGATAATTTGATTGTGAATCAAAAGTCCTAATCACTTGCCTCTTGTATGCCAACCAACAACGAATTAAGCTAAAGCCCGCCTTTGATATAATACACTTGTTTGATTAGATCACCATGACACACTTCGACGAATGCCTACGGAGCACGGATCATATGACCAGAACCTCTAGAGCACAGATCCTACTAGCAGAACCTCTAGAGCCCGGATCCTACGAGCAGAACCTCCTACTAAACATGAAGAGGAGAACCCCATGCTCTCCCTTTCTAGCTCTTGGCCGCCCCTCTCTTCTTCCCTCTCTCTTGCTATAGATGGTGGAATGGTGGGAGGAGAGAAGAGAATCCCCTCCTATTTATAGGCCATTAGAGCCCCTAGGATGGTGCCCCCTTTTCACCTTTCAATGGCCAAGATGGTGACGCTTGTCACCCTCTCCTCCATCCATATCTAAGTGGCCACCAACCCTACACTTGTCAACACCCTAACCCATTCACATCTCACCATTCTTTTGAAGACACCTCTCATTTTTCTTGAAGCTTCCTTTACATAGGATGGTGACACTTGTCACCATCTCATTTATCCTTATCCTATTATACTATTATACCTTCTCTATAAATTATTTGCGTATATGCCCAATCTATTTGTATAAGTACCCGTTTTATCCCACATGAGGGTAATTCTCAAAAATGACCTCCAACTGAGGATTTGAAAGTGGTTGTGGGAACTTATAAAATTTAAGTTAAGACCTTATGAAATTGGTCAATGATTACTTAAACCATAACTTTTGATAATTATGTCCATACCCTTTTCTATTATAGATATACACAATTATTACATTTATACTTTCTTAGTATTTACATATATACATTTTCTAAAAAAATTAGAAGTTAACTAAATATATTATGGTGAGATACGTATGGTTTTACCGTAGCAGTAAAAATTCTAAACTGATGAATACAGTGATGCTGATAGAAGGCAAAAAGAATTCATGCAAAAATATATATACAAAAGCTGGGGCATTACAGTGACACTGCTACCTTAGAGGGCTGTGGAATTGTACCGTAGTAAAGTCCCTACGGGAAGTTTCATATGTGTGTGAAATCCCATCGGCATTGGGATAAAATCCTGGAGGCGACAAGTACCGCTGGTTAGGGTGGAGAGTGCTTCTCCCGGTTCTGCGTAGTAACTAAGATTTATCATTGTAATGCCTAGGTGATAGATGTATGTGTGATGTGATCAGTGTGTGTCCTTCTAAGAGGTGGTTTGGACTATGTGTCACGGCATATAATGATAACAATGTGAATTGTGTTTAGAAAAAAAAAGTGAATGTGAAGTTTGTGTAAATAAGTAAATGAGCACGTGAATATGTGAATTAGTGTTATAACATATGAAATTGTAAATAGGGTTCTAAATGTGTTAAAGTTTTGTCAAAACAACAAGCTTATGATGTTTATACATGTGTTATGAATGTGGGAATTACTTAGAATCCATGTTAGGAACATTTCATTCTTCATGTGTAAGTTGCATGTTAAGTTGCCATGATACTACAACATGAATGTATTAGAATGTGAATTGAGAAAATATGTTAGAAGATATGTAGAAAGCATGTGTTAAGGTTATTATTGTATGAACATAACTATGTACCATATGTCATGAAATTGATAGAAGTATCATGTTATGCTTTCTTTTTAGATTGTTTAATCCATGCTACATGAACTAGTGAAATTGATTAAATGAGTAAAATGTCATATGATGTATGTATGCTTAATGTGTGGGAAGTTACTTGCCGAGTCTTGTAGACTCACTCTTGCTTCAGCGTACATGTGCAGGTGATACTACTCCCTTGGAGGAGATCGTTAGGAGTGACTCCGAGTGTGAGGAGTAGCATCTTCGTGGAAATTGACTTATTGTACTCTTCATTTTCATAAGTATGTAATAAAGGAATTGTTGTGATTCGGTTGTGGACAATGTGGACAATGTAATAGTTTAATTTCTCAGTTATGAAGTACTTGATTTTCCTTTGTTCTATATAGACTGTGTATAAATGATGATGATGGAATAAGAGATTTATTTCTAGTTCTTTCAATTTCGCTGTTATGTGTTATATTTGTGTACATTTCAGTCTATTTAATATGTGATGGGTAAATATCCCACTATAGCGGCACTCATTATATCGATGTGGGTTGGTATAACCGTACCGGTATAAGGAGGGTCGTCACAGAGATTGGTATCAGAGTGACACGCTGAAATTGTACATAAATATGAATATACCATCATCCTCATTATATGCTAAGTCTTTGTAGATTGTCCACATAGTTAAGAGCTAGTTAGAAATTAGATAGTTAGTTTCTAAATTGGGATTAAATTATTTTGCATGTTATGGCTTCGCGAGGTAGGGTGGTGTTCCTGCTCGTGAGGGTGAGCAGAGGAGAGAAGAGAGAGTTGAGCCTAGGCATGAGGATCAGGGTGAACAGCAGGCCCCAGCACCCCAGGGTCCTGTGCTTCCCCCACCGCCACCAGTGGACTATGGAGTGTTCATGCAGGGTCTAGTGCAGGCCATGCAGATGCAGGCCCATACCCAGGCTACACTCCAGGATCAGATGGAGGCTTAGCAAGCTCAGGTTAGAATGATAGATAGAGTAGTTTTCTTACTTGATGATATGTTTATTATGTTGCTATGCTATATATGTTTTGCTTATGTTGTTTGCTGTAGTAGGCTCAGGTGCCAATTCCCCAGGCTCAGGACCATGGTAGACCCTCCATCAAGGAATAGTTCAAGAGGATGTCGCCACCCTCTTTTAAAGGAGAGAGCGATCCGTTGCTTGCTGAGAGCTGGTTGAGGGAGATCGAGATGATCTTCTGAGCTATTAGGTACGCAGAAGATGATAGGGTCACTCTAGCCACCTATATGCTACAAGTATGTGTTGTTTAATTATACGTTTAGTTTCTCTAGTTTAGAGCTTTTAGGTTGGTCCTTCTGGATGGTTTTGGCAGGAGCGAGCCGACGTGTGGTGGTCCTTGTTACTTCGTACCCGGTTCGAGGATGGTGCTCTAGAGGTGTCTTGGGATGAGTTCGTGAGGCTCTTCCGAGTCAAGTTCATTCCGGAGCACATCCAGGACAAGATGGAGCAGGAGTTTCTCTCTTTGACTCAGGGCTCCATGACCATACCTGAGTACAAGGCTAGGTTTTCCGAGCTGTCCAAATATGCACCCCATATTGTGAGTGATGAGCGCAGGAAGGTGAAGAAGTTCGTGATGGGACTGAGGCCATCACTGAGGACGAGGTTAGTGGCTTTTGACCATCGTACCCTCGATGAGGCCCTTAGCGCAGCGTGTCGTCAGAAGGGAGAGATGGAGCAGTACTTAGAGGAGAAGATGGCTTCGTAGAAGAGGCCAGCAGCTCCGTTCTAGAGGCAGGAGAGAAAGAAGGCGGCACATCAGTCACTGCAGAGTCCCGCAGCATCGGGAAGTCGTCAGGTACCTTCTCAGCGTTCCCCTAGTGGCCAGAAGGAGTGTCCGCATTGCGGGAGGACACATGGTGGTACGGAATGTTGGAAGGTGGTGGGGAAGTGCTTGAAGTGCGGGAGCAGCGAGCACAAGATCAAGGATTGCCCCAGACTTTAGCAGGGAGCTCACGTGGAGCGGCCCCAGCAGCAGCAGTAGTAGCGCCAGCGACAGGACGACCAGGGAGACCTCGAGCTCCAGCTCGAGTGTTTGCGTTAGCTCGTGAGGACGCCGAGCAGACGGAGCATGTCACCGAAGGTACGGTTTTATTTTTAGGTGTGTACGCTCGGGTTTTGTTCGATACAGGTTCTACCCACTCGTTCATTTCCGAGCGTTTTGCTAGGTAGTTAGCTTTAGAGTCAGGGTTAGAGTCTGTAGAGTTAGAAGTCCCTCTGTCTGTGCACACACCTGCGGGTACAGTATCGACTAGGAAGTGTATTCCGTCTTTACCGGTGTGTATTGAGGATAGAGTCTTGGAAGGGTGTTTCTTCTTGCTTAAGATGAAGGACTATGATGCTATTCTTGGTCTAGATTGGCTAGAGGAGCACTATGCGTTAGTTGATTATCAAGGGAAGAAGATTATTTTCTGCATTCCTAGGGAGGATGAATTTTCTCATCCATTGCCAAGGAACTTAGTGGGAAAGTTTGTCATCTCTACCATGAAGGTGATGACAATGGTGATGAAGGGTTGTGACGCTTTTTTTGCCAACGTGGTATTAGTACCCAAGGCTGATGAGTCACCTACTCTTGCAGAGATTGATGTAGTGCAGGATTTTCTAGATGTCTTTCCTGATGATTTATCTGGATTGCCACTGACTAGAGAGATAGAGTTCACTCTAAAGTTGCTTCCAGGCACCTCTCCTATCTCGAAGGCCCCTTATCGAATGACACTTGCGGAGTTAGCAGAGCTAAGGAAGCAATTGCAAGATTTGTTAGATAAGGGATTCATACGCCCTAGCGTTTCCCCTTGGGGCGCACCTGTCTTATTTGTGAAGAAGAAGGATGGATCACTTAGGTTATGCATCGATTATAGGAAGCTAAACCAAGTGACTATAAAGAACTGGTATCCCTTACCTCGGATTGATGATTTATTTGACCAGCTGCAGAATGCATCGGTCTTTTCTAAGATTGACCTGCGGTCTGGTTACCATCAGTTGAGGATTAGGAGCGAGGATGTGTCCAAGATGACGTTTAGAACCCGTTATGGACAATATGAGTTTTTGGTTCTTCCTTTTGGTCTGACCAACGCCCTTGCAGCGTTCATGGATCTCATGAATAGGGTGTTTAGACCTTATCTAGATAGTTTCATTCTAGTCTTCATTGATGATGTGTTGGTCCATTCTCCGAATGAGGCTACACACCGTCAGCATTTGAGGGTAGTGTTGGAAGTTCTCCGAGAGCACAAGCTGTATGCTAAATTCAGCAAGTGCGATTTTTGGTTGTCTGAGGTTCATTTCTTAGGCATGTTATCTCCGGTGTTGGTGTAGCAGTTGCTCCAACAAAGGTCCAGGCTATTATGGATTGGGAGATTCCCAAGACTCATTTGGAGATTCGGAGTATTCTTGGTTTAGCGGGTTACTATCGGCGATTTATTGAGGGATTTTCATCCATCGCCGCCTCATTAACTCAGCTGAATAGGAAGGGAGTGAAGTTTGTTTGGTCCAAGGAGTGTGAGAGTAGTTTTCAATTATTGAAGACTAAGTTCACTTCGGCTCCTATATTAGTTTTGCCGAGCGGTGTAGAGGGTTTTGCTATCTGTTGCCCGGTTGGCGAACCCAGAGGGGGGGTGAATGGGTCTTTAAAAAATATTTACTTAGTTAAAACCTGAACTTAAACAAACACAAAAAAAACGTTCTTGGAAGAGATTAGTAATGGTTAGTAAAAAGAACAATCACACAAAGAAGACAATCACACAACACACAGATTTATCCTGGTTTGGATCTCCTCTCCTTAGGAGTCCTACGTCCAGTCCCTGAGCAAACCTCAGGATTCCACTATCTAGGGTACAGTCCCCCTATGGACGAAACAACCACCCAGCTCAGCTGGTCTTCCTTCACACTCAAAGGGAACACAACACCCTGGTACCACCAGGTCTTCCTTCACACCCGAAGGGAAACAAACAAGTGAATCTGAAAAAGGATTGACTAGCCCCTAGATCAAGCTTAACAGAACTCGATCTGAAGCTACAAGCACTGAGAGTTAAAGATCTACACAGGTGCTCTCTCTCAGAACTATTCTAGCTCTCTTCTGAATTTTCTCACAGCACAGGGAGCTAAGAGCCAAGGCGGAATGGAATGACAAAGCTGGCTCTAGAATTCTTGTAAAGACTTGAAAGACTGCCGAGTTGTTTTTCTTTCTTGATCGCTATATATGAATATATCTTCAAATCTTCTGTCTTGAATGTAGACGATGAGATAACCGTTGTCTCATAGCTTTGGTGAACGTTAGACTGAAGGATTTGTGGAAGCTTTCAGTCAACAGTCTTTTGTTCTTTAGAGCACGCAAAGTGATGAGATCTTCTGAGGTGACTTGTAGTTCTTTCTATGTCCAACGTTGTAAGATGGTACAACTTCAAGGTTCTGCAAAAGTTGAGCTTTAATGGTAGACGGCTAACACTATCTCCAGATGTCAGTCAACGTTAGAGCAAGTAAACACAGATATAGTAGTGACAGTTTATCGTTCTAAAAGGATACATGCAGAGAATACACGATAATGGAAGATATGTTCTGCGTGCATGCAGAGATACGTTCAGTCTTCATTAAATGCATAGCAGTCAAACAGGTGAGATACGACTTTGACTATTCAACGTATTTCAAATCAAAGAAAACATTTATTTGATGGAAACATGACTTATGAAATCGTTATGAGATCATGATAGTCTAAGAGAGTCGTTATGAATCATAACACATCGTTATAGATTCAGAAGAAGTCGTTATGATAACTTACGAAATCGTTATGATAGGAAAGTCGTTGCGAGTTCTAAAGAAGTCGTTACAATAAGCAAATCGTTATGAGTTCTAAAGAAGTCGTTACGGTAGCTTATGAAATCGTTACCACAAGCAAGTCGTTGTGAGTTCTATAGAAGTCGTTACGGTAGCTTATGAAATCGTTACCACAAGCAAGTCGTTGTGAGTTCTTAGAGGCCGTTACGGTGACTTATGAAATCGTTATGACTGGCAAGTCGTTACGCTTTCTAAAGAAATCGTTACGATGACTTATGAAATTGTTATGACTGTCAAGTCGTTACGAGTTCCAAAGAAATCGTTAAGACGAGCAAGTCATTATGAGTTCTAAAGAAATCGTTACGATGACTTATGAAATCGTTATGACTGGCAAGTCGTTATGCTTTCTAAAGAAATCGTTACGATGACTTATGAAGTCGTTATGACTGGCAAGTCGTTACGAGTTCTAAAGAAATCATTATGATGACTTATGAAATCGTTATGACTGGCAAGTCGTTACGCTTTCTAAAGAAATCGTTACGATGACTTATGAAATCGTTATGACTGGCAAGTCGTTACGAGTTTTCTAAAGAAATCGTTACGATGACTTATGAAATCGTTATGACTGGCAAGTCGTTACGAGTTCTAAAGAAATCGTTACGATGTATGAAATCGTTATGACTGGCAAGTCGTTACGCTTTCTAAAGAAATCGTTACGATGACTTATGAAGTCGTTATGACTAGCAAGTCGTTACGCTTTGTAAAGAAATCGTTACGATGACTTATGAAATTGTTATGACATCGACTTGTTTTAACTTTAGAATAAGAGACAATGAGGAGAAGGAACACAGTCTTTTCATTATGCTTGAGGAGGTATAGGCAAATAATATGCAGGAGAGAGAAGAGAGGCAAAATGAGAAATGGCTTCCCAGGCCTGCTCTTCCTGCCTATCAAAAAATTGCCTAAAAGCTCCATCAGAAATAAAGAATGTTGGTCCCATGGTAGAAGCCATCCGAGACAGGTAGATGGTGCGCTGCTTGGAGAGAAAGTTGGCATACTCATCAGCATCCATGGAGCACCGGATGAAGGAGGTTTTTCCAAAGCTTGCACAGGCAAGGAATTGATCCATGGTAACAGGGTAGAAAATCTGTTTCTCCTTGAGGACTTGGCGTAGAGCTACAAACACCTTGTATCTTTCAGCCCATAGTTTGTAGGGATCAAGTACAAGATGGATGGAGTTCATGTCCAAGAAGGTGGCAGGAGAGACAGGGGCTTTTCCTTCCCTGGCCTGAGCAGCATTGAGATGAGCTAACTGCTGAGCAGACAACGAATACAATTCGGACCATTCTGAGGAGTTTAGCCTTTCACATTCTGAGAGGATAGGAGCAAGAACTTCAGATGTCACAAACCCTCTGTGATATTCCCGGAATAAAAATCTGGGAAAACCAACTTGGAGAGTTTTCTGAATTTTGATTCTGCCCATGACCCTTGCAAAACGTTCAAAGATAATGGATCCAACAGAAGATTCCATGATCAGGAAGTGAATCTGAGGCAAGAGGATCTCTTCAGGCAAATGGAGTGTGGCAAAATCCACTCTCACTTCTTCAGATTGCCCAGAGCTGGAGAGGACCTTGATGGCTCGCTTGAATTGGCTTAACTGAACTTCAGGTAATCTGTTGAGATACCTGTAGTTATTGAACATCTGAAAGTGCCTGATCATCTTGATTTCCTTCTGGATGAAAGAAGCCCAGGTGTTCTGGTGATGAAATTTAAACCACTCAGAAAGGGTCAAAGAGTGATCCCTGGGAGGAAATCTGGCTGCCTTAGCCTGAAGAAAGCGATTGTAAAGATCTTTTTGAGATCTAGCCCATTGCTCCTCAGTCTTGGAATGGGCAGAGGAAAAGATTTTGGATTTTTCGGTTTTGGAAAGAGGAGTGTAAGGAAGAATGACTTCAAGGTGGTCAGAGAGGTTGAGAAAAGGGAGGTTGACAAGGGTGGCAAAGACAACCTTTTGTAGATACTCTTTGTACAGGGATGTATGCTTGTGTGTCACTGTAAGAGAAAACCACAAAGGAGGGTAGAGAGGAGTGTCGGAGGAATTGAGTTTTCTTTTCTTGGAGACAGTACTGGAGGAGTCTGTCTTGGAAATGTGGTCTCCTACCTTTAGCACAGACCTAAGGATAGCTTCTTCAAACTCATCCTTAATTTCTGTAAGAAAAGGAGAGTTGATTTGAGCATTCCTAGGAATAATAGTGATAAAGGAGGGAGGTGCAGAAGGGTGAAGGAAATCATCAGTGGTAGAAATGCCTACTTCTGGTACTGAAGAAGGACCAGAAGAGGATGAGGCTCCAGCGGAGGATGCTGGAGGGGCCTCAAGGCTAGGAGAGGAAGGAAGATGAGAAGTGGAGGAAGCAGGGGAAGATGAAGTATTAGGAAAAGGTGTGGAGGAAGAAATAGGTCTGGATCTAGGTCTTTTGAAGGGAGGTGGAGCAGGTGGAGCTGTGGAGGCTGTGGGTGGAGATGGAGGAACAGGAGTGTGGGTGGAAGTGGGAGCAGGGGGCAAAGGATCTGAGACCACTTCTTCAGGCAAAGATTGCACAGAATCCAACACTTCTGGCCCTGATGGCCCTGATTCCATCACAGCTGGCCCTGATGGCCCTGGTACTTCAGCCTCTGCTGCTGCCTGAACTGCATTTGCTGCTTCTACAGGTGCTGTTGTTGCTGTTTTTGCTGGTGCTGCTGTTGCTGGGGTTGTTGCTACTGGTGCTTCTGCTGGTGCTGCTGCTGGTTTTCCTGCTGGTGCTGCTACTGGTTCTTCTGCTGGTGCTGCTGCTGGGGGAGAAGGAGCTTGAGCTCCAACTGCTTTAAAGATTTCAGAGATCATGTTCTTCATGGTGCCCATCTCTTGATTTAACCACTTCATAGCATTGCTAATCTGAACATACTCGTTCCGTGCTGAAGCCTGGCTCAGAAATATAGAATTCACATCTGATTGAAGTGTACATAGCAGTTCACCTTGCACATCCAGCCTCTCAATCACAGGTTTCAAGTTAATGATTATTTTCTGTTTGACCTGCCTTTCAAAAGGTGTGTCAGCTAAGAGAGGTACTTCAGGTGCAGTCTCTTTGTCTTTCTTCTTGCTCTCTTTGGCTGGAGGAGGTTGATCATCATCTTCATCAGAACTTGAGGAGCTAGCTGTCTCCCCTTCTCTGTCATCTAAGTTTGGAGAAACTCTGTGCATTTCCTCCTGATCACCACTGGTTGGAGGTGCTTCTACTGGTTTTTCTTGTAATTGCTCCCCCTCAATAGGAGCATCTTCTTCAACTGGTACTGACTCCCCCTGACAAGGAGCATCCATCATCACAGAGTCACCCTGAGGAATTGGGTGCTCTTCCTCTAGTGGACCTCTTCAACAATGTGGCCTGATGCCACAGTCTCCTCTGTAACTGGCATAATATCTTCTGGGAGAATATCCTCAATTCTCCTTTCAGCAAAAACTCCAGCTGGCACTTCTGGAATTTCTGGAGCTGCTGCTGACATCCTTTCTTCTTCTTCTTCTGCTGCAACCTCTGACTGATTTTCGGCCATAGATGGCCCTGCCTGCTCTGTGCTACAAAGTTGGAACAGAAACTGATTCCATTGGCAATTCTGACATCTCAACAGCTGATTCCATCTGAGGGTGAGCACCTGAAGCATCGCCAATGTAAACTTCGCCTTCAGCAACTGAGGCCTTGGACCAGACCCCATTAACTACAGAGAAGCCACTCTTCTTCAAATTTCTGGACCTGATAGCTTGGCCCATTTTCTCTACAACTGCCCCAGAGAGATCAACACCGAAGTGTTTGAAAATCTTGGTAAGTAAATGGGCATAGGGCAGTGACACATTCAGCTTGCTCTTGGTGTCCCAAATTTGTTCTCTGGCAAATTTCATTCTTTCCATTATTACTGCGGCCACATTGATCTCCTTATTTTGAATGGCCCAGAACATTAGGTCAGAATCGGCCTTAGTGCAGGATGAGAAGGTTGCACTTCTGGGAACCAAAATCTGACAAACAATGAAGTGAAGGAGGCGATTGAAGGCATTCAGCTGATTTATATCAAGTTTGCCTTCCCTTAATTTGAAGCCCGGCCCTACAATTCCCAAACCCTTCTCTTGAGCGTCCTCAGTGTGAACCCCACTAAAGCCTGATGTGTTCACCTCAAACAACATTCTTAGGAGCTCAGGGTCTATTTTGATCAGGGTGCCCTTTACCGAAGAGACAAGGGACCCATCTGCCTCTGTTCTTAAGCAAACGTAGAATGCCTTTACCAAGTCCGGATAACTAACCTCTGAGTAGGTGGTAACGCCCTTCCACTGCATCTGGTTGATCTTTTCGACTATGCTGCTCATTCCATTCTTCTTCAGATCTTCAATGTCTACTTCTTTATGACCACAGAGCTTCGTCTTCACAAAGGTGAAACGCTCCTGCTGCTCAGGAGTGAGAAATTCGGCGCTGTAGCCACCCAAACTGCCGGCGATAGCTGGTGCGGCCATGGATTCAGGTGGGAAAAGTTCTGAAGGGTTGTGGAGGAAGGAGACGAGAAAGAACCCTCAAGAAATTTCGCGGGAAGGGAAGAAGGCTTCAGACTTGCAGAGGATGGAGGTGAGAGTCGCTAGGGCATCGGCTCATGCGACGGGACGAAAGAGGGAAAAGAGGTGAACGAAGAAGAGGAATCGTTATCGCATCGATTTAAGGAAAAAATAAATGCTCCAAAAGGTGAGGCGACAGAAAACGACAAACGAGGTTGACCGCCTCGAACGACTTTAGCTTAAATGAAAGGAGCGCTTAAACAGAGGTATTCGAAGTCTTTTCACTTTACAAAAGAGAGAGAGAGAACTTATTTAAATTCTGAAATTCTTTATATCAGTTTTAAAAGAAGATCTTTTCACAAAATACACATGCCTAACTCCCTTCTAAGAGATGTAAATCTCTCTTCAGGTAGGGCCTTTGTGAAAATGTCTGCTAACTGATTATTTGTATCAATAAAGGATATTTCAATATTGCCATTAGCTACATGATCACGAATAAAATGGTATCTAACCTCAATGTGTTTGGTCCTGGAATGCTGAATTGGATTTTTGGTGAGGTTGATAGCACTGGTGTTGTCGCATAGCAGTGGAATTGACTTGATTTTGAGTCCAAAATCTTCAAGTTGTTGCTTTATCCATAAGAGTTGTGTACAACAACTTCCAGCAGCTACATACTCAGCCTCAGCTGTAGACAGTGCTACTGAATTTTGTTTCTTTGAGGACCATGATACTAAACACCCTGCAAGAAACTGACAACAACCACTGGTGCTCTTTCTATCTACCTTACATCCAGCATAGTCAGCATCAGAATATCCTACTAAATTTACATCACAAGAGTTTGGATACCATAAACCTAAATCATGAGTTCTGGCTAAATAACGAAAAATTCTTTTTACAGAAATTAAATGTGACTCTCTAGGATCTGCTTGATATCTAGCACACATGCATACACTAAATAATATGTCAGGTCTACTGGCGGTTAAATAAAGTAATGAACCTATCATACCTCTGTAGATCTTTTGATCTACTTTCTTACCATCCTTGTCACTGTCCATCCTGGTTGATGTACTCATTGGTGTTGACAGTGGCTTGGCGTTATCAAATCCAAACTTCTTCAACAGTTCTTTGGTGTACTTTGCTTGACAGATGTGAGTTCCTTCCTTTCCTTGTTTGATTTGAAGTCCAAGGAAGTAGTTGAGCTCCCCCATCATACTCATCTCAAATTCTCCCTGCATTAACTTTTCAAAATACTTGCACAGGGATTCATCAGTAGATCCAAAGATGATGTCATCCACATAAATTTGAACCAACAATATGTGTTTAACTTTTGTTTTTATAAAAAGAGTGCTATCTACTTGACCTCTACTGAAATCATGTTTTAAGAGAAAAGAGCTAAGCCTCTCATACCAGGCTCTAGGTGCTTGCTTTAAACCATACAAAGCCTTATGTAATTTAAAAACATGATTCGGAAAGTCTATATCATCAAAACCCGGCGGTTGTTCCACATAAACTTCTTCTTTTATAAAACCATTTAAAAAGGCAGATTTAACATCCATTTGAAATAATTTTAAATCTAGAGCAGATGCGTAAGCTAATAATATTCTAATGGCCTCAAGTCTAGCTACAGGTGCATAGGTTTCATCAAAATCTATGCCTTCCTCTTGAGAATAGCCTTGAGCTACCAGTCTAGCCTTGTTTCTTAAGATTGCACCAGATTCATCTAGTTTATTTCTGAACACCCATTTGGTGCCAATAACTGGATGATCTGACGGTCTAGGAACAAGTGACCATACTTGGTTTCTCTTGAACTGATTCAGTTCATCTTGCATGGCCATTATCCAAGATTCATCAGTAAGTGCTTCATTGACTGTCTTAGGCTCTATTTGAGATACAAATGCAAGGTAATCACAAGGGATCACATTACCTCTTGTTCTTACCCCTGCAGATGGATCACCAATGATGTTTTCAGGTGGGTGATCTTTCTTGTATCTCCATTCCTTTGGAAGAGTTTCATGAGAAATTTCTTCTTGTTGTAATTCTTCCAGAGGCGGATCATCCTTGTCCTCGATTGATGTGTCTTTTAGTTTCTTGGACAATTCATCTGCATCATCATTATCACTATCTGCTTCCTTTCTCAAGGAAGGGTTAGTTTCATCAAAGATAATGTGCACAGACTGTTCAATCAATAAGGTACGTTTATTAAACACTCTATAGCCTTTGGGTTTAGAAGTGTACCCCATGAAGATGCCTTCATCTGATTTGGCATCCAACTTACCAATGTCCCTTTTTCCATTGTTGTGAATGAAGCATGGACATCCAAAGGTTCTGAGATGACTAATCTGTGGCTTTTTCCCTTTGAACAGTTCATAAGAGGTCTTCTTAAGGATTGGTCTGATCATTGCTCGGTTGACAATATAGCTTGCTGTGTTAACTGCTTCAGCCCAAAAATATCTTGGCAGATCATATTCTGAGAGCATAGTTCTTGCCATATCTAGTAGGGTTCTATTCTTTCTCTCGGCAATGCCATTTTGCTGTGGTGTTCTTGGCGCTGAGAAGTTGTGCTCAATTCCTTGACTCTCACAGAATCTAGCAAACTTTTCATTCTGAAACTCACCACCATGATCTGATCGGATAGACACAATGCTGAACTTTTGATCTTTCTGAACTTTCTTGCTGAAGCTGACAAAGTTATCGAAAGTGTCATCTTTATGCTCTAGGAATGAAACCCATGTAAATCTTGAATAGTCATCAACTATGACAAATCCAAAGTTCTTTCCTCCAAGACTGGTAGTCCTCATTGGCCCAAATAGATCCATATGTAGGAGCTCTAAGGGTTTTGAGGTGGTTACCACGGTTTTTGACTTGAAGGAGCTCTTGGTATGCTTTCCTTTAGCACAAGGTTTACAAACACCTTCCAATTTTCCACTGACTTTTGGTAGACCTTCCACAAGATTTTTCTTCAATAGTTTTCTTATGCCATCTATGCTGCAATGTCCAAGACGTCTGTGCCACAATTCAGTAGACTTGACTTTACTGGCTGCCAGACAGACGTTTTGCTCTTTGAGTTCTTCAAGGTAGAGTACATACAAATTCTTTTCTCTATTAGCTTCAAAGATGATTTCTCCATCCTTCAGTATGCTACACTTAGACTCTTGAAACTTGATTTGATGGCCTCTGTCGCACAGCTGACTAATGCTAATTAGATTGTGCTTCAATCCTTTGACCAATAATACATCTTCAATGACTGTTTTTCCTTTGTTGTTCACAGACCCGCTGCCTACTACTATGCCTTTCCCATTATCTCCATAGGTGACTGTCCCTTCTTCAGCTTGAAGGTGGGAGAATAACTTCTGGTTGCCTGACATGTGTCTTGAGCACCCACTATCCAAGTACCATTTGGATGCTCTAGGGTTAACCTGAAATAAAAACATCAAGCTTTAGGTACCCAAATTCTTTTGGGTCCTGATGGGTTAGTATCATTGATTTTGCCTTTTATTATCCATTTTTTATGTCTTGTTGGGCATGTAGTTATAATATGTCCTAACTTATTGCAATGACTACAGCAGGATAACTTAGTTACTTTTTCAATATATTTGAAATCAGCTTTGTATGCGATATCTTGTTCAGGTACAAATTTTGGTGTTGGATATGTTTTAGGATAAATTATGGTTTCTTCATTATCTGGGGTGTATATCCTAATCCATTTTTCTTCTTACCTGATCTTCTAGCGCCTTTTAATATTAGTGAGTTTTTACCATTAGTAAATTTCTCTAATGTGCTTGATAGTTTATCATTTTCTTTATTTAAGTTATTAATTTCTTTTCTTAATTCATCTGTACTTTCCTGTTTTTCCAATTTTGTTATTTGTTCATTCTTGGCTTTTAGGTCTTCACAAACCAGTTCATTTCTCCTTTTAAGTTCAGTTATTTGATTTTCTAGTTCCTCATTTTCAGTTTTTAGATCCGAGTTAGTATTTTCAAGACAGGTATTATTCTTCTTACAAGCTTTTAATAGTTTGCATACATTTCTGTATTTGTCATATAGTTCATTAAAAGCTTCTTCTATGTTATCTGAATCTGAATCATTACAGGAATCAAAAGAGGAATCAGAAGTTACCTTATCCTCGGTATTTGCCATAAAAGCCAGGTTGGCTTTTTCTTCATCACTGCTGCAGCTTGACTCACTGTCTGAGTCACTGCTGTTTTCCCATGCAGCTGCCATGGCTTTCTTCTTGTACCTTCTGAACTTTTTAGAGTTATCCTTCTTTCTAAACTCTGGCTTCTTGAGCTTTGGACACTCAGCCTTCATGTGTCCTGGCTTCTTGCACTCGTAGCAGAGTGGCTCATTTCTCTTCTGATCTTTTCCGTCTGGTCTCTTGAAATCTTTATTTTTCTTGAAATACCTTCTACCGGACTGGAACTTTTTCTTCTTGGCCAAGATCCTTTGCAATCTTCTTGACAGCATAGCTTCTTCATCACTGTCTTTGCTGTCCTCACTGTTGTCCAAAGATTCTTCAGATGAGTCCTCATCAGCTTTGAGCGCATTGGACTGCTTCTTTCTACTGGAGGATTCTCCTAATCTCTCCATGTTTATCTCATGGGCCATGAGTGACCCAACTAGCTTTTCTAGAGACATTCTCTTCAGATCATTGGCTTCCTCAATGGCCGTTACTTTTGGAGTCCATGAGGATGGCAAGGATCTAAGAATTTTCCTGACCATATCTCCCATTTCATAGGTTTTCCTAATCCAGCTAACCCATTAGTGATGTCTGTGAATCTACTGAACATTTGGGTTATGGATTCACCTGACTGCATTTGAAATCGCTCATATTGAGTTACAAGAATATCTATTCTTGTCTCCTTGACCTTATCTGTGCCTTCATAAGTGATTCTGATCTTTTCCCACATTTCCATCGCGGATTTGCAGGCTGAAACTCTGTTGAATTCTTTCTTACTTAGCGCACAACACAGCATGCTCTTGGCTTTACAGTTTAGAGAAATTTTTTTCTTGTCTTCATCTGTCCATTGAGCTTTTTCATTTGTTACCAGAAGATCTCCTTCTTCTATTATCGACCAAATTTGATAATCATGTCCTTGCAGGAAGTACTCCATTCTTGTCTTCCAATAGGTATAATCTTCACCATCGAACAAGGGAGGTCTGTTGACTGACTGACCTTCGTTGTGACCTTGGGCTGCCATGGATCTTTACTCTTCAGATCGTTGGATCTTGTTCTTTGTCGAAGAGACTCGCTCTGATACCACTTGTTGCCCGGTTGGCGAACCCAGAGGGGGGGTGAATGGGTCTTTAAAAATATTTACTTAGTTAAAACCTGAACTTAAACAAACACAAAAAAATGTTCTTGGAAGAGATTAGTAATGGTTAGTAAAAAGAACAATCACACAAAGAAGACAATCACACAACACACAGATTTATCCTGGTTCGGATCTCCTCTCCTTAGGAGTCCTACGTCCAGTCCCTGAGCAAACCTCAGGATTCCACTATCTAGGGTACAGTCCCCCTATGGACGAAACAACCACCCAGCCCAGCTGGTCTTCCTTCACACTCGAAGGGAACACAACACCCTGGTACCACCAGGTCTTCCTTCACACCCGAAGGGAAACAAACAAGTGAATCTGAAAAAGGATTGACTAGCCCCTAGATCAAGCTTAACAGAACTCGATCTGAAGCTACAAGCACTGAGAGTTAAAGATCTACACAGGTGCTCTCTCTCAGAACTATTCTAGCTCTCTTCTGAATTTTCTCACAGCACAGGGAGCTAAGAGCCAAGGCGGAATGGAATGACAAAGCTGGCTCTAGAATTCTTGTGAAGACTTCAAAGACTGCAGAGTTGTTTTTCTTTCTTGATCGCTATATATGAATATATCTTCAAATCTTCTGTCTTGAATGTAGACGATGAGATAGCCGTTGTCTCACAGCTTTGGTGAACGTTAGACTGAAGGATTTGTGGAAGCTTTCAGTCAACAGTCTTTTGTTCTTTAGAGCACGCAAAGTGATGAGATCTTCTGAGGTGACTTGTAGTTCTTTCTATGTCCAACGTTGTAAGATGGTACAACTTCAAGGTTCTGCAAAAGTTGAGCTTTAATGGTAGACAGCTAACACTATCTCCAGATGTCAGTCAACGTTAGAGCAAGTAAACACAGATATAGTAGTGACAGTTTATCGTTCTAAAAGGATACATGCAGAGAATACACGATAATGGAAGATATGTTCTGCGTGCATGCAGAGATACGTTCAGTCTTCATTAAATGCATAGCAGTCAAACAGGTGAGATACGACTTTGACTATTCAACGTATTTCAAATCAAAGAAAACATTTATTTGATGGAAACATGACTTATGAAATCGTTATGAGATCATGATAGTCTAAGAGAGTCGTTATGAATCATAACACATCGTTATAGATTCAGAAGAAGTCGTTATGATAACTTACGAAATCGTTATGACAGGCAAGTCGTTGCGAGTTCTAAAGAAGTCGTTACAATAAGCAAATCGTTGTGAGTCTAAAAAAGTCGTTACGGTAGCTTATGAAATCGTTACCACAAGCAAGTCGTTGTGAGTTCTATAGAAGTCGTTACAATAAGCAAATCGTTGTGAGTTCTATAGAAGTCGTTACGGTAGCTTATGAAATCGTTACCACAAGCAAGTCGTTGTGAGTTCTATAGAAGTCGTTACGGTGACTTATGAAATCGTTATGACTGGAAAGTCGTTACGCTTTCTAAAGAAATCGTTACGATGACTTATGAAATCCTTATGACTGGTAAGTCGTTACGAGTTCTAAAGAAATCGTTAGACGAGCAAGTCGTTACGAGTTCTAAAGAAATCGTTACGATGACTTATGAAATCGTTATGACTGGCAAGTCGTTACGCTTTCTAAAGAAATCGTTACGATGACTTATGAAATCGTTATGACTGGCAAGTCGTTACGATGACTTATGAAATCGTTATGACTGGCAAGTCGTTACGCTTTCTAAAGAAATCGTTACAATGACTTATTTAATCGTTATGACTGGCAAGTCGTTACGAGTTGTAAAGAAATCGTTACGATGACTTATGAAATCGTTATGACTGGCATGTTGTTACGAGTTCTAAAGAAATCGTTACGATGACTTATGAAATCGTTATGACTGGCAAGTCGTTACACTTTCTAAAGAAATTGTTACGATGACTTATGAAGTCGTTATGACTAGCAAGTCGTTACGCTTTCTAAAAAAATCGTTACGATGACTTATGAAATCGTTATGACATCGACTTGTTTTAACTTTAGAACTTACAAAGAAGTCGTTACATCTTTACTGGAATCAATGCATATATGAACTTACCATAAGTGCTTGATTTTCTTTAAAGATTTCCTGTGCTTAAGGCTAAATGAAATGTAGTTAGAAATCTTTTGACAGAGTTTTGTTTATCACCAAAATATGTATGTAATGGATTTAAAATTATGAGGGGATGGACTGTTCATCACTATCTATACGAATGCATCTCAGATTGGCCTTGGTTGTGTATTGATGCAGCAAGGAAGGGTAGTAGCATATGATTCTCGTCAATTGAAGGAGCATGAGCGTAACTATCTGACTCATGATCTTGAGCTTGCGGCAGTGGTTCATGTACTAAAGATCTGGAGACACTATCTTTATGGTGTGAGATTTGAGGTGTTCACTGACCAAAAGAGCTTGAGGTATCTTTTCTCCCAAAGGAATTAAACCTGAGGTAGAGAAGATGGATTGAGTTCCTGAAGGACTATGACTTCGATCTCCAGTACCATCCTGGAAAGGCGAATGTCATAGCAGATGCCCTTAGTAGGAAGAGGTCATCACTCCAGCAGGATTGGAAGATGTTGGAGGATGCGGCGTGTGTAATGACTAAGTTAGAGCCATCCTTATGTCAGGCTTTTGTAGCTCAGTTGTCCTTTAGGTCTTCGGTGTTGGATGAGGTGATCGAGCAATAGAAAGCCGACCCTAGACTCCAAGAGTTAGTGGGCAAGGCAGGCATTGCTCGTGATGAGGATGGTGTGATGATATTCCATCACCGTGTTTGTGTTCCAGACATCGTAGATGTTCGTGAACATGTATTAGCGGAGGCTCATAGGTCAAGATTCTCTATTCATCCGGGTAACACTAAGATGTACCAGGATTTGACGAGATCTTTTTGGTGGTCTGGCATGAAGAAGGATGTAGCGGAGTATGTGTCTAGATGTCTTGTGTGCCAGCAAGTGAAGGCTGAGCGGCAGCGACCATCTGGGCTTATGCAGAAGATGGAGATCCCAGTATGGAAGTGGGAAGCTGTCACTATGGATTTTGTTACAGGTTTGCCTCGATCTAGATGGGCTAATGACTCGATTTGGGTAGTAGTAGTAGAGAGATTCTTGAAGACTGCACATTTCTTACCCATGAAGAAGAAGCAGTCAGTAGAGAGTTTAGCTAGATTGTATGTTAGTAGTATTATTATGTAGCATGATGTGCCGAAGATGATCATTTCGGATCGAGATCTGAGATTTACTTCGAGGTTGTGGAAGGGTCTTCAGGATGCGTTAGGTTCGGAGCTGAAGCTCAGTTTGGCGTTTCATCCCCAGACAGATGGACAGTCTGAGAGGACTATCCAGACGCTCGAGGATATTTTGAGAGCGTGTATTCTGGATTGGAAGGATGATTGGGAGCGCCATTTACCTCTAGTGGAGTTCGCATATAACAACAGTTTTCATGCGAGCATTGGTATGGCTCCATTTGAGGCATTGTATGGTAGGCCTTGCAGATCTCCTTTATGTTGGGAGGAGATTGGAGATAGGCAGCTGATAGGTCCAGAGTTAGTTCAAGAGACTTCGGATAAAGTCCAATTGATTATGAAGAGGCTTGTTGCAGCACAGGATAGGCAGAAGAGCTATGCCAACAACAGAAGGAAGGATTTGGAGTTCGAGGTAGGTGAGCATGTATTCTTCAAGATTTTGCCTACTCGTGGTGTAGTTAGATTTGGCAGGCATAGTAAATTAAGTCCTAGATTCATTGGTCGGTATGAGATTCTCAGACGATTGGGCAACGAGGCGTATGAGCTAGCTTTACCCCCAGCGTTAGCCAGTGTTCATCCTGTATTCCAAGTATCTATGCTCAGGAGGTATGTCAGAGATCCATCTCATGTTATTAACCACGAGCCAATGGAGATCGAGCCAGATCTTTCTTATGCGGAGCAACCAGTGGCTATTCTTGACCGGAAGGTTCAGCATCTCCGGAACAAGAGCATTGCATCGGTGAAGGTGTTATGGCACAACTTCTCGCGAGAGGAGGCTAATTGGGAGCTTGAGGATGCAATGAGGAAGAAA
This sequence comes from Colocasia esculenta, assembly GCA_014218235.1. Taxonomy (NCBI): domain Eukaryota; kingdom Viridiplantae; phylum Streptophyta; class Magnoliopsida; order Alismatales; family Araceae; genus Colocasia; species Colocasia esculenta. The sequence continues at coordinate 79,891,398 of CM024763.1, forward strand.
TATCCTCAGTTGTTTGAGTAGTGTCGGTCTAACTTCGAGGACGAAGTTTCTTTAAGGGCGAGAAGGTGTAAGGCCCTAGAATTTTATCCTCTTGCATATGTGATTGCTTATGATAAAAATAGATGTTTGTATGTATAGATATATATATATGTGTATGTAAATAAACTAATTGATAGATTGATGTAAATAAAGGTGTGTATACTTATTGTATGTATATATTTATTTACATTGCATGAATAATACTATTTTCTGAAGTATATATTGTATAGATTATGTATTGGAATGGTGTAAATATGGTTTTCTTTAGTTTTTTTTTTGTTTTTGTTGTTCTGATCAATCAATCAATTGACGTCCATATCTGCAGAAGTTAACCCCAAGTTAGCGGCCACATCGATGGACGCCAATTCAGAATTGGTTGCTAGTGATGTTAACGTTTACCTCCCAGATCTGTTGCGATTTCAGATCCGAAAATGCCCCTGAAATTGTCGCCTCTTGTTTTGGTAACTGACCCCAACGGTCAGGAAAACCCTTCCGTGCGCGTCTCCGACCCTTTACCCTATAAAACAACCTGTTTAGGGTGCAGTTAGACCTTTTTGACTCTTTGCGTCAAAAACCCTAGTTTTGTGTACGAACCTCGATCTTTGAACTCCTTGATCTGACGATTGGAGGCTTCGTCCGGCGTTTTACAAGGACTGGAAGGGAGTCTGAACATCCAAGAATATCTTCCCAACTTTGGCGTGTAGCGAAGATCAACATAGAACCCAGATTTGGCGGAGTTTGACGACTCTATGTCACTGGCCGAGGAGAGCTTCTTCGACTGAAATCTCCTTTTTGTAGATTTTCACAAACGGAAGTAAACCATCCACATCATCCATACATATGTCTAGTAGGTCCTAGGATATTCTTCGGATTTTATTCGAGTCCTGGAACCCCCCCCCCCCCTTAAATCGATCTTTTGCGTTCAGTCTGTGTTTTGCACAGACAGGAACTTAACGGCGTGATCTCTTGCCATTAAGATCTTAAGCTGGCGGCCCACGATGTTGACGTTAACATGATAAACGGCCACACCCTTGCCGTTGAGTTCTTCAGGCAGAGACAATGTAGTCTGCTGCCCTATAGAAGCTATTTTTTAGATTTTCTGTGCATGAGGATATAAGGCAAAAGTTATATGCTATGTAATATATTCATGGGATCATGCTGTGCAAATTTTGTGAATTTTTGTGGAATACCTTATTTATCTGAATTTATGAAATGCATGTCAAGCAGGTTTTTAATCTTGTAAAATTCTGTTTATGTGATTCATGTGGAATTTGAAGGTCATAGAATTTCTGTACAATGTTAATAGATTTCAGATCATACCACGAAAATTTAGGGATTTTCTATTCTCTGTGTAAATAATTAAAATTTATGCACTGTAAAATAGTGAGTATGCATGATAGATTTTAAAACTCCAAAAAAATTGTAAAATGTCAAATAAATTCTTGAAAATTGTGTACAATATCATGACCATGGGAAATAGATTTTTGAATAGAGAAATATGTATGTGGCCCTGTGTACCATGTTTAACTGAGTACATGCTAAAATAGGTAGAATGCTTGTTTTAATTACAATAAATTGTGTATGACTCTAAAAAATATGAAATTTGGTATGAGTGATGCCCAACCTGCAAACAGTATGTGGTTAAATTTTCATGTAAATTTGACAATAGTAGATACTAATTTAACTAATTCATGAGAGAATGGCCAATTTAAGCATGCTTAATGTAAATTGTGATAAATTAGATAATTACAGTATGGTTAGGATTAGTTGTAAATGGTGTTTGTTCAACTCTGTAAACAGTAGTACCATGCTAGGTGATACTACAATGTGTGTATGTGTGAACATGAAACAAGTGTGTTAAACTGTGCATTAAGAGTGTGTTAAAGATTGAGAAAATGTGTAAATGTGCCAATGGGTAACACTGCTACCATAGAGGGTTGTGGAACTGTACCATAGTAAACTCCCTACGGGAAGGTTCATATGTGTGTGAAATCCCACGGGCATTGGGATAAAATCCTAGAGGCGGACAAGTACCGCTGGTTAGGGTGGAGAGTGTTCAGTAACTAAGATTTATCACTGTAATGCCTAGGTGATAGATGTATGTGTGATGTGATCAGTGTGTGTCCTTCTAAGAGGTGGTTTGGACTCTGTGTCACGGCATATAATGAAAACAATGTGAATTGTGTTTATAAAAAAAAAGTGAATGTGAAGTTTGTGTAAATAAGTAAATGAGCATGTCAATATGTGAATTAGTGTGATAATATATGAAATTGTAAATAGGGTTCTAATTGTGTTAATGTTTTGTCAAAACAATAAGTTTATGATGTTTATACATGTGTTATGAATGTGGGAATTACTTAGAATCCATGTTAGGAACATTTCATTCTTCATGTGTAAGTTACATGTTAAGTTGCCATGATACTACAACATGAATGCATTATAATGTGAATTGAGAAAATATGTTAGAAGATATGTAGAAATCATGTGTTAAGGTTATTATTGTATGAACCTAACTATGTACGATGTGTCATGAAATTGATAGAAGTATCATGTTAGGCTTTCTTTTCAGATTGTTTAATCCATGCAACATGAACTAGTGAAATTGATTAAATGAGTAAAATGTCATATGATGTATGTATGCTTAATGTGTGGGAAGTTACTTGCTGAGTCTTGTAGACTCACTCTTGCTTGGGCGTATAGGTGCAGGTGATACTACTCCCTTGGAGGAGATCGTTAGGAGTGACTCTGAGCGTGAGGAGTAGCATCTTCGTGGAAATTGACTTATTGTACTCTTCATTTTCATAAGTATGTAATAAAGGAATTGTTGTTATTCAGTTGTGGACAATGTGGACAATGTAATAGTTTAATTTCTCAGTTATGAAGTACTTGATTTTCCTTTGTTCTGTATAGGCTGTGTATAAATGATGATGATGGAATAAGAGATTTATTTCTAGTTCTTTCAATTCTGCTGTTATGTGTTATATTTTTGTACGTTTCAGTCTATTGAATATGTGATGGGTAAATATCCCACTGTAGTGGCACTCATTATATCGATGTGGGTTGGTATAACCGTACCAGTATAAGGAGGGTCGTCACAATTTCTGTCCAGCTGTAGGACTGTATACAATGTAGAACCTAGCTAGGGGTTTAAGTCTAGCAGAACTGCATTGAGGTTTGTACCAGGAGGTTGGCTTCTTGACCTGTAAGAGAAGTGGGATGCCTTCTGGCCCGAGAAAGAGAAGAAGACCAGCTGGGGTGCTAGGTGTTATATTGTTCTTGAGGGGGACTGTACCTTTGGTTAGTAAAATCCCAAGAGATTGCTTGGGGACTGGACGTAGGACTTCCATGTGGGAAGGGCCGAAATAGGAAAAATTCGTTGTGTTATTCGTGTGATTGTTTATTTGCTTCCGCACTGCTACTCTCTATCACACTCAACTAACCAAACCTTCAAGTGATAATTTTCTATGTTTAAGTTTCTATTTCAGATTTCAGAAAACCTATTCACCCCCCCCCCCCCTCTAGGTTAGCTTGCTGTCATACTAAAAGGGCCAACAAGTGGTATCAGAGCCAACTCTCTACAAGAAGAAGATCCAACGATCTTAGAGAAGATCCATAGCAGCTCAAGAATTTACTGAAGGTCAATCAGTAACCAGACCTCCATTCTTCGATGAAGAGGATTACTTATACTATAAGATGAGAATGGAATGCTTTATTCGAGGCACAGACTTTGATCTGTGGTAGGTAATAGAGGTAGGTGATTATGTTATTGTTCCTGTTGAAGGTACTACTACTATTACAATAGCAGATAAAAGTAAATTATCTTTAAACATTAAAGCAAAGAGCTATCTATGTTGTGCTTTATCCAAAAGAGAATTCAGTAGAATATCTGCATGTAAATCAGCTAAAGAAATATGGGATAAACTGCAAGTAACTTATGTGGGAACATATAAAGTAAAACAAACTAGGATAGATATTCTTGTCTCACAATATGAGCAATTTAAAATGGTTCCAAACGAAAATATCACTCAGATGTATAATAGATTTTCAAGCATAGTAGTTGGTCTAAGTTCTCTTGGTAAAAATCTTTCTGATGAGGAAACTGTCAGAAAGATACTTAGATTTTTAACTATTTCATGGACCCCTAAGGTCACAGCTATTGAAGAAGCCCATGATCTAACCAAGTTTTCCATTGATAAATTGTAAGGTGGTGGAATCACCTAAGACAGTAATCTAGAAGGGGGGTTGAATAGATTACTACCAGTTAGAAACACTATAACCTTCTTTTCGATCCAACACTGACTTATCGAAAACTTAAACAGATTTGTATAGAATTCTAACTATGATGTGTGTGCAGATTATGAGTAGAACAATACCAATCTATCTAGCATGTGAGTAATCAACATGCCTACCAAACATCTACCGTGAAACGTTCAAACCACAGGATAAAAAGATTTATGGTGGTTCGAAGTACACAACTTGTGTATCCTACGTCCACCGTCCACACACACATGCAGAACAACTGCTTATCAGCGAGTTCAAACTCTAGAACACACACACTCAGGTTGTCTGACGCAAACAAGCAATCAGAACAACCCACACGTGAATTAAGCACAAGGGTCGCTTGAGTCACAACCACACATACAGAGATATGAAAATTAGATCAGAGAAGAGTTTTGAGTTGAGGATCAAATCCAATATGTAAACTCTTCTATGAGTTCGTTCAGAAGACTTCAAGCTTCACGTCGTTGATGAACACGTGATGAAGACGAAGCTTGAGCTAAGGACAAACAGGCTTCAACTTCGCTCGTGAGATGAATCTTCTACAAACATGATGAAGTGTTGAAGTAGAGCAGCAGGAAGAAGCTTTCTCTTGGGTTTTCTGCTAGGGTTTTGGTATGGTGGCTTCTTGCTGCGAAAATACCACCATATGGGTGTCCAAGTATGGAGAGGCGTGCTAAAAGGAAACATCCTAATATAGAACATATCCATATCTCGTTTTTGACTTTTCTCTTCGTCTGTCGACAGGCACTTCATAGCAGCCGACAGCTACTATAGACTTTTAGTTTCCAAAACCATGGTGTTACTGGAAGGCTTCATCTGTCGACAAGCAGATTGCTGGCTGTCGACAGGTGATTTGTATCTGTCGATAGCTACATGACATCTGTCGACAGCTACTGCTCCAAATGAGCCTCCAGTAGCTTGTGTGTTCTAGATTGTTCATCTGTTGACATGAACTTTCCTTGTTGTTGACAGGTAATGACTTGAAGTGTATTTCTTGTTCTTTTTCACTTGGTGCTTGTTGCATGACTTGTATGCATTCATACCTACATTGAGAAACATTATAAGTGAGATATAATGAATGCATAGTTGATCAATAAAAGCATTTTATCAACATCATGTTTCTTTCATGTCTTTGTCATTGTCATCATGTTTGAACCATGTACATAACATCAATTGTCATTTCTCATCATCAAAAACATTAAAGCACATGTCATAACCCAACATTCTCCCCCTTTTTGATGATGACAAAATTAATAAAATTGGCATTTGATGTTTCTCCCCATTTTGACAACATCCAAAAAGATTGCTCATGCACTCATGGACAAGTAGAAAGTAAGAAACTGTGATTTCATTCATTCAGCAATAAGCTGACACAGTTACAAAAGATATTCAGTACATGAAGTAAATAAAAGAAAAATAAGGGAAATTACATGACTGACATAACTAACTGACATAAGACACAACCCTAGTGAAAAGAGAGATCCCAAACTAAATCCTAGACTCTCTAAACATCGTCATTCCCAGGAGCAGTGGGATGACGAAACGCATGAAACTCCGTAGAGAGCCTAGTAAGCCGATGCTGAATTTGCACGTGAGTGTCGGCCAGTGCATCCATCCTTGTATCGACATGATCAAGACGAGAATTGAGATGTTCAAAGCCCGTAGTGATTTGGTTCTGCAGTTGGGCCATCTGACCAGTGATGAAGTCCCGGAGTGATAATGTTGGAGATTGTGGTACTTGTTCATCATGAACATCGTCATCATCTCCCTGAGCATCCATTGGCTCTGCTGGGGAGTCTTCATCATCACCATCATCTTCATCATCCTCCGCAGACTCCTCTGCAATGTCCTGCTCTTTGCCCTTGAGAGTTCTGGTGACTCTCCCATCCACAAGCTTGTAACTCATTCTATGTGCCGCAGTGAGATCAAATGAGCTACGGGACTTCAGAGTGGTGCATTCAGAGTCGGAGATGGAGATGCCAATAAGGGATAGGAGGGATGTAATGTGGCAAGCATATGGAATTGACCTTTTGGGATTGCGAAAGCATTGATTAAGAAGGTCAAACATTAGAATAGGCAAATTGACCTGCTCACTTTTGAGAAAGAAATAGAACAGGGATTTGTGAACTTCAGTCACAAGTTCCTGGCTGCCATCCTTTGGGACAACCATGGTGGTGAAGATATGATGAACGAGATGATGTAGAGGAGGGAATGTATAGGCATTTAGCTTCATACGATCCTTGGTAGAATCATACGGCCAGAGGGTGATAAGATTGTAGTACTCCGAGGCAGAGGGATGGTTGAGTAGAACATCAACCCCAGAATTAGGGATTTGGAAAGCACGGGTAAAGAGGTTTGCTGTAATCTTGAAGGGAATACCTCTTACCGTGGTGAAGAGATCACCCTCAATGGATTTCCCCATGTTGTTGAAAAACTCCGTCACAGCGGTCGGAGAATACCACTTGTGGGAGTATAGAAAAATTGTCCAACCCTGGGCGTCGAACAGGGGTTGGAGACCCAGGAACATATCTTTTAAGGAGATGAAGTCCATGTAGTGTGGCTGAATGAAATGCTGGAAAGTTCCCCGAACCCTGGTTAGGTGTAATCCCTAGGGAACAGTGAGCTCCGGAAGACGGTCGTCTACGTGCTTGCTCCCGCGCTCATCCGGTGCCCTGGAGCCCTCGCCGGCTTCAGGTGAAGTGAGGTGTGAACGAGAGACACACAACTTCTTCCTGGAAGCCATGAAAGTGGAAGGGTCGGAGGAGGGAAGAGCTCTGAAAGGAGGAAGAAGACAGCAGGAGAAGAACCAGGAAGGACAGAATCTGGGGTTGGCACCCTGGATAGGAGGGTTAGGTTTGAGAGAGAGAGGAAAGGCTTGTTGGAAGAAGGGGAAGGGGTGAGGAGATGTTGGTTCCCTTTTAAAGAGGTTTGGTAGGAGTTTGAAAGGGAAGGGGCCCACAAAATCCGGCCAAAAAGCGTGTCGGTTGGGCTTCTAAACCGCCCAGGTAGCCTGCTGTCGATAGGCGCCTTGTAGCTGTCGACAGCTACTGTGCAGATGTGTCGCAAAACTATTTTTTGGGAATTTTCTGTGGGATATGAGTATGCACATGGGATTTTGGGTTGATAATAGGACTCTACCCTTTACAAAGTGTCATAAAGACTAGTATCAAGAAACATCAAAATTCTACAATGGTTAAGAGATAATACTATGGGAATCTTAAGTTTTAGCATTTAGAAAACACCGTTCAAAAACATATGAACCTAAGATAACCCCTTTGAGTAGAAGCATTGAAGAAAAACATATTCTTGAGTGGGTGATTTTTAGTGGATAAATGAAGGTAATGTCTACATGAACAATTGACAATAAATAACCCTTGCCCTTAATATAAATGTTGTCGAGGCTTCACTCTATTTCTAGCAATGGAATTTTTTATTTTTTTAATCAAGTTAATGTGGGAAAAGTGGTAATTAGGATCACGTACACCTTTGAACGTGAAGGTAGACATTTGTGATGTCCCTACCCCCAGTTACTCAATGTGTGTGACCATCATACCATTATGCAGAGATAATGAAAGAATGTTTTTGACGCGAAGATAGACATTTGTGATGCCGTGTCCCCGGTTACTCAGTGATGTTCATCATTGCTCTGCCTTTTTCCCAGTACATATAAACTTTATTTGATATTTTTAGTTTAGAAATAGGTATCTTTTCTCCTTTTTTTTTAATTTGAAAATCAAGGTTAATGGTTATGTATAGTCAAAGGCCACGTAAAATCATTAAGGTCAACAACCTTCTTACTTATCAATCCACTTTAGAAACATGATCATCCACAAGGGAGTTATTCAAGTGAGTTAGGTTAAAATCATTAGATTTGTTCAATGTTTCCTAGATGATATAACCTAGACTCAAGCACAAAATATTATGTCAAAATCATTGGAATTAAGGACATGTATTCGATACTTTGTGATTATGAAAGATTGTAATGAATATTGATACCCAATTCTCCCCTTGCATAAATAAGAGAAACATACTCATGAAGAATGGAGGAGAAAAGATGAAGAATTGACAGAAGATGGGTATCTGTCGACAATAAGAATGTGCCTATCGACAGGTACTGAATTCCGGAAGAATGGAGGTTCTGGGAGAGGTCATCTGTCGACAGGTAGAGTGGGGCTGTCGACAAGGACTTGAACAACTCAGTTTAAAGGCTGGGGATTGAGAGAAATTTGACTTGATTAAAGGAGGGATTAGGACACATTGAGTATGAAGGGTTACCCATAAGAATTTCACTCATTTAGCCTAAACTTACTCCGCCATAGTGTGTGCAAGTGATGACTCTCATTCAAGCAAATCAATCAAGGATATAGACATTCATATCAAGCATTTGCACATAAGAGAACAACTATAAGCATGTGAGCACCAAGAGTTCATTCTTTCAAGGAGATGCATGTGTCAAAATTAAAAGAAACCAAATACCTTATTATGAAGTTAATGACCTTTATGTATATGTAGACTATGGATATGTTTACTCACGCATAATGATAGTTTCCAAACAAGCCGAACTTGTTCTTCCACATCTCACCGTTTGATATACCTCATAGTCACTGCACATTAGAATCATTTACTCCTTAATTTGGCATTGGATTCATTAAATTTTGCACAATCCCAATTCTCTTCTAAGGGAGGTGAACCTATCTTCTGACAGGGGTTTGGTGAAAATATCTGCCAATTGTTTTTCAGTAGGTATGAAGCTAAGCTCCAAGGTTTTGTTGGCTACCTCATCTCTCAAAAAGTGATGCCTTATTTGAATATGTTTGGTCTGTGAGTGTTGAATTGGGTTTTTGGAAAGATTGATAGCACTAGTTTTGTCACATAAGATAGGTGTGCATCCAATGTTAATGTTGTAGTCACACAACTGACTTTTAATCCACAACACCTGAGCCACACAACTCCCTGCAGCAACATATTCTACCTCTGCAGTGGAGAGTGCAACCGAGTGTTGCTTCTTAGATGCCCACGTAACCATGCAACCACCAAGAAATTGGCAATACCCACTAGTGCTTTTGCTGTCAATTTTACACCCAGCATTGTCAGCATCAGAATATGAAATCAGTTTAAAGCTGCTACCTGTGGGATACCATAAGCCCAAATCATACGTACCTGAGAGATATCTAAAAATCCTTTTAACTGCAACCAAATGGCTTTCCTTTGGACTAGATTGGTATCTAGCACAAAGGTAGACACTGAATTGTATATCCGGCCTACTTGTAGTAAGGTAAAGAAGTGAGCCAATCACACCTCGGAATTGCTTTGCATCTACCGTTTTACCTTTCTCATATTTTTCCAGTTTTATGCTTGTTTTCATTGGTGTGGAAGCTGGCTTGGCTTGTTCGAACTGAAATCATTTGAGTAGCTCCTTGACATACTTTTCCTGATTTATAAAGAAGCCATCTTCATGTTGTTTTACCTGCAAGCCAAGAAAAAATTGAAGCTCTCCCATTAAACTCATCTCAACTTCATTATACATGTATTTTGAAAATTCTTCACATAATGAAGGGTTAGTGGAACCAAATATAATGTCGTCCACATAAACTTAAACAACAATTATGTGAATGTGAACACATTTATTAAAGAGAGTTTGGTCCATTTTACCTCTAGAGTAGTTTTTACTCACCAAGAAGTTGCTTAACCTATCGTACCAAGCTCGGGGTGCCTGTTTCAAACCACAAAGAGTTTTGTGCAACTTATAAACATGATTAGGCTTTTCATTATCCTCAAATCTGGTTGAGAAACATAGACCTCTTCTTTGATGTAGCTATTGAAGAAAGCAGTTTTTACATCCATTTGAAAAAGTTTGAATTTATTTCAGCATGCATATGCCAACAAAATTCTGAACGCCTCAGGCTTAGCTACAGGTGCAAAAGATTCTTTAAAATCTATCCCAAATTCTTGATTATATCCTTTTGCTACCAATCTAGCTTTGTTTCTCACCACTTTACCCGCTTCATTTAGTTTGTTCCTAAATACCCATCTTGTTCCAATTACTGATATTTCAGGGGTCCTAGGAACTAAGCTCCAAACATTATTTCTTTCAAATTGGCCATGTTCCTCATGCATGGCATCTATCCAAGAATTTTTCTTTTAGTGCCTCTTCAACATTTTTAAGTTCCACTTGAGAGACAAAAGCTAAATGATCTTGTTCAACAATGTGTCTTGCCTGTGATCTAGTTTGAACTTTATCATTTATATCTCCAATCACATTCTCAAGTGGGTGATTTTTTGAATACCTTACATTTTTTATTGTTGATGGACCCGATTGATCTTGTGCTTGAGGAAGTGATCTTGTGGAATTTGTTCTTCAGGAGGGTGTTCCTGAGGATTTTATCTTGAGGAATCTCCTCTTGAGGATTTTCTTCTTGAGGAGTCTCTTCAGTTTCATCAACTTGTTTTCTGAAAATTATTCTCTCATCATCATCATCGTACCTGAGAAAATATGCATTATTAGTTTTGTTTCTTCTTGTGATTTTTCTTCAGTTTTATCATTTTTTTTTCCAAGAATGGTCCCTTCATCATCATCATACCTGCGAAATTTTACATTGTCAATTTTTATATGATACTCATCAAAAACAACATGTGGAGTTTCTTCTACTGTTCTATTTTTATGGTTAAACACTCTATAGGCTCTAGAATGTTTTGAGTATCCTAGAAAGATACTTGGATCACTTTTGGCTTAAAAGTTATCTAGGTTGACTTTGTCATTGTTATGAATAAAGGTTCTTCACTGGATGTACACTCTTTTAATGTTCTTCGGGAAAGCTCTCTACTTGTTCTTCAGCCTTGCTTCATCTTTTATATGAGTAGCTTTGAATCGATCCGTTGGAACTCTTCTAGTCATTGCTGATTTTTCTATTTTTCTTCTTCTGACTATCAGCCACTTGGTGGTCTTCGAGGTCTGCAAGCATAGAAGAAGGTGTTTAGATCAAAGAGTGCTTCTTCTTCTACTGTCACCCAGAAGTGGTAGGTAAGCCATTTTTTTCTGACAGGAGAGAAGAGAACTAGAGGGATAGAAAAGATCTTCTGTCAGAAAGATAGAAGATTACGCAAATGAAATATATTTGACTTTACAGTAGATGCCAAAAACATTTTGAAATATAAAGGAAATCGATGTTTAAGTTGAAATCAATGTTTGAATAGAATCCATGTCCAATTGAAATCCATGTTTTAACAGAGTTGATGTTTAAGTGAAATCCATGTTTTCAAGGGAATCGATGTTTAAGTAAAATTGATGTTTGAGTGAAATCGATGTTTAAGTGAAATCGATGTTTGAGTGAAATCGATGTTTGAGTGAAATCGATGTTTGAGTGAAATCGATGTTTAAGTAAAATCCATGTTTAAGTGAAATCAATGTTTAAGTAAAATCGATGTTTGAGTGAAATCGATGTTTATGTGAAATTGATGTTTAAGTAAAATCGATGTTTGAGTGAAATCGATGTTTAAGTGGAATCGATGTTTAAGTGAAATCGATGTTTGCAAGGGAATCAATGTTTTCAACAGAATCGATGTGGCACTTTGTGAACTGAAATCGATGTATATTGAATAGACATCGATTTAGCTATTTAGTGCAAATCTCACAGCGATAGTACCATAAATTTATATTTATTAGGAAAACATAAATTTAAATATATTTAATAATATTAATTAATCCTAAGTTTTATTCTCACCAAAATATAAGGGTAAAATATAAGAGTGGTTCAACAAGTAAGACCCTCTCTTGGTCCGTGCACTGCATTACATTGAACATCCGTTCCATCTCTTGCATCCAGTTTTCAGCCTCCTCGAAGTTAAGAGATCCATCAAACATGGGAGGATCCATCCCTCGAAAATTCCTATGTAACTCTCCTGCCCTGGTACGAGCTCTGTCCTGTGCGACTTGTTACAAGGCATGTGCCAACTCTTGTACTGTATTATGCATATCGCGTCATTGGCCATGCCTAGATGCCATCTCCAAGAAGGTTTAGGATCTTGAGAGAAGATTAATAGTTAGTTATCGTCTAAGTTATTCTTTGTGAAAATGAATTTATTAACTTTTGAACTATTCTAACCATGAGCTCTACCCATCTCACTAGGTACCATCCAGAGACCTAGTTTAGTGCTAGACACAAATAGCGTACGAACCTAGATCCTTAAAACATGATCCTTTAACGTAGGGTCATAACTTAGCCTCTAATGTATCCAAGGACTTTAGAAAGCCTAGGCTCTGATACCACTCTGTCATGCACCCAATTTTTATTTTATCAGTGGAATAAATTAGGAGACGCGACGAACAAGCCACTATTCAGAAGCTATAGACCCATAGCTATTACAAACAGGGCCCACAATGCAATAATCAAATTTTATCCTTTATTTATCAAAACGAATATTACAACCTCCAATGTCAAATGAAACACTCCTTGCTCACCAATCTATCTATCTCCAAAAGAAAGGGAAAAATTACATTAACGACCAATCTAAGTGAGAAATAGGAATGGACTCTCTAAGTGTACTCCACACTCGACGCACAAGTCCCATCATTTAGCTTTACCTTAACTACCTGAAATGTTAAAGAGAGTAGGTGTGAGCGCACTTTCCCAATATGATTTACATCTTTCAGCAATGATATAAGTATTTACATTTTAAAAGCTTGATGGTATGAACATGATATGTACAATGCAATTAAAACGTCAGTAGTAACACGTGTACAGTGTATCATGCTAGATAATATGATCAAGAGATTGTAATGATCAATCTAGCAATAAGGTTGTATTCAAGAGTTCAACATATTGTGAACAATGATCTAACAAGATGGTAACTTTATGAACAAGAGCAAGATAACATGTAACAAGATGACCATTTCACTAGCAAGCATTTTGAGTAACCCACTCAGAGCACTCCACAAGAATATCACGGAGGATCTATTGGTGCCTCATACAAGTACGTCCTTCAGCCACTCGGGTTAAGGACTAGCACACAGTAGCAGGTAACAAGCAAGTAAGTTTATCATGTGTAACAAGTACATGCCATCCCAAGCACCAATCATGATTCCGCGCTATGCCAAGCACACAACTTTGTTAGCGGATCAACCTAACAATCAACTCTTGGGGTAACGAACATCTTTGGGAAAACTGGGCAATCAACACCTTGGGATAAACAAGACTTAGTCAGAGGTGAATCTGGCAATCACACCCATAGGTAATAGGACTTTTCTAGAATGTCTAGGACCAGATACGGTCCCTCAGTCAGGTTCGTATTGCGCAACACTGGCATGTGTCCCAATGAGCCTGTTGACTAATGGGTGACAAGAACGAGTTTTGAGTCCATGACTCCAATATCATTACTATAGTTCAAGAACGTATCACAACAAGACAATGTGTGTCAATAAGGATAGACTGGTCGAGAAAGTTCAGGACTATCATGTCAATAGTAATGATCATTGAGAGTGTCATGTCAATAATGATATAGAGTTCAAGGGTACGTTGGGAATATCGAGTCAAGAATTCAATCTGGAAGCATAAGGGCACATTTACATAGATTCTATCTTTAATAAGTTGGTTTCATGTGTTATACTCGATCACTCCAAGAAAGTCAAGATGAGGAGAGAAAGATCTCGTCAACAATGCTGAGAGAGAAGAGATACGTGCACACTAACTTCCAGGTACTTCATTGGTACAATCTGCTCGTCGACCATGTGGGAATCCATGGTAGGAGGAGACTTACAGAGCCCTTGGTCAAGGGGTCACTAGTATGGCAGAAGAAATATCCGACGGAGAGTTCACCACGAGGCAAGAAGGGGCTTTCCTATCGTGCTAGAGTGTATGCGCATGCCGCGCGTGAGAATCGCTCTAGTGCATGTATGAATCCGATTATGGAAACTCCAGTTATAAAAACTCCTTTTACGGAAACTTCATTTTTGGAAACTCTGTATATGGAAAGTATCATGAGTACTAAAACATGCATGACCAATTTTAGAAAGTAACTATGTTTTTTTCACCAAGTTTGATAACAAGGCAAGATGTGATTAATCGATAGATAGAGAACATGGTCAATAACTTAAGATCAATTAAACATTATGTGAGCATGTTTTACACTTAGATGGGTTGATAAATGCATGTAAACAGTAACTAACTTTTTACAGGAGAAGACGGGGCATGAAAACGATGTCAAACGAGCTAAACAGGGCTGATCTGCCCAGGGGTGCTTTATAAGGGGTTTTTCCTAGTCCGATTCAAACTATGTTTGACACCTGTGGGTTTGAAAAATCAAAACAAATGCTAGGGTGATCCAAATTGAGTGAAACCACCTTTGATAGTTAGATTACTTCCAAAACATTGTACAAGATAGATCTGCGATCTGGCTACCATCAGTTGAGGATCAAGGGAGAGGATGTGTCCAAAACTGCATTCAGGACCCGCTATGGGCACTATGAGTTCCTTGTGCTTCCATTTAGTCTGACTAACGCCCTTGCAGCATTCATGGATCTCATGAATAGGGTGTTTAGGCCATAGTTGGATAGTTCTGTTGTGGTGTTCATAGACGATGTGTTAGTATATTCCCCTAATGAGGCTACACACTATGAGCATCTTAGGATTGTTCTATAGGTTCTCCGAGAGCACAAGCTGTATGCCAAGTTCAGCAAGTGTGACTTTTGGATGCGCGAGGTTCATTTCCTTGGCGATGTCATCTCTGGCACTGGAGTTTCTATTGATCCAGTGAAGGTTCAGGCGCTGTTAGAGTGGGAGACTTCGAGGACACCATTTGAGATCAGGAGTTTTCTTGGGTTAGTAGGCTATTACAAGCAATTCATTGAAGGCTTTGCCTCCACAACAACAACTTTGACCAAGATGACCAGGGAAGGGGTTAAGTATGTGTGGTCTGAGGATTGTGAGAGCAGTTTCCAGATGCTGGAGACAAGGCTGACATCTGCACCATTGATTTTGCCTAGTGGTGCCGAGGGTTTGTCGATCAATTCAGATGCTTCCCAATTAGGTCTTGGTTGTGTTTTGATGCAGCATGGTATGGTAGTTGCCTATGCTTCTCGCCAATTAAAGGAGCATGAGCGTAACTATCCGACCCTTGATTTGGAGTTAGCAGCTGTGGTTTATGCACTGAAGATCTCGAGACACTACCTTTATGGTGTCAAGTTTGAGGTGTTCACAGATCACAAGAGCTTGAGGTACCTTTTCTCTCAGAAGGAGTTGAACCTACGGTAGAGAAGGTGGATTGAGTTTCTTAAGGACTACGACTTCGAGCTTCAATACCATCCAAGGATGGCGAATGTCGTGGCAGATGTGCTCAGCAGGAAGAGGTCCCTACTTCAGCAGGATTGGAAGATGCAAGAGGATGTGGCATGTGCTATGACCGAGCTAGAGCCACAGTTGTGTCAGGATTTCGTGGCACAATCGTCGATCTGATCCACTATATTGGACGAGGTGATTGAGCAGCAGGGAGCTTATCCTAGACTTCAGGAGATGGTGGGCAAGGCAGGCATTGCTCATGATGAGGACGATGTTATTAGATTTCAGCACCGAGTATATGTACAATATCATGGAGATTCGTGAATGAGTACTTGCAGAAGCTCACAGGTCATGGTTTCTCCATCATCCAAGTAACACCAAGATGTACCAGGATTTGAAGAGATCCTTTTGGTGGTCAGACATGAAGAAGGATGTGGCAGAGTTTGTATCTAGGTGTTTGGTGTGTCAGCAGGTTAAGACCGAGCGTCAGATACTATCAGGCCTTATGCAGAAGATGGAGATACCTGTGTGGAAGTGGGAAGCAATCACCATGGATTTTGTGACGGGTTTGCCGAGGTCGGCTAAGAGCAATGACTCGATTTGGGTGGTTGTAGACCATTTCTCCAAGACAGCCCACTTCTTGCCCATAAGGAAGAAGCAGTCTATGGAGAGCTTAGCGAGGCTGTATGTTGGCAGCATTGTGAGATTGAATGTGTGCCAAAGTCTATTTTCTTTGACAGAGACCGGCAGTTTACATCGAGGCTGTGGCAGGGTCTTCAGGAGGCTTTGGGTTCTCAGTTGAAGCTCAGTTTGGCATTTCACCCTCAGAAAGATGATCAGTCTGAGAGGATGATTCAGATGCTCGAGGAGATGTTCAGAGTGTGCATGCTTGACTCGAAGGGCAACTGGGAATGTCACCTACCCCTTGTGGAGTTTGCCTACAACAATGGTTTTCATGCAAGTATAGGCATGGCTTCATTCGAGGCTTTGTACAGTCGGCCCTATAGATCTCCTTTGTGCTAGGAAGACTCAGGCGATAGGCAGTTGGTTGGACCTGCATTGGTGCAAGAAACTTCGGATAAGATTCAGCTCATCAGGTAGAGGTTGGTTGCAGCGCAAGATAGGCAGAAGAGCTATGCCGACAACAGAAGGAAGGACATAGAGTTCGAGGTTGGTGAGCATGTTTTCCTCAAGGTTTCACCTACTCGAGGCGTGGTCAGGTTTGGCAGGCATAGCAAGTTGAGTTCGAGATTCATTGGCCCATTTGAGATTCTCAGGCGGATGGGCAGTGTGGTATACGAGCTAGCTTTACCCACAGTGCTAGCAAGTGTGCACCCTATCTTCCACATGTCTATGCTCAAGAGATACGTGCGGGATCCGTCACATGTCATCAGTCACCAGCCAGTGCTGATGTCTATGCTCAACTTGATGTCCCCTCACACTTACCACTAATTAAAACCCGGTGAGAGCCTTCCCCCCACCATGATTCCACTGTGCAAACTATCCTAAATGCACTTGTTTGAGGGTGTGACTCCTCCTTCCTCTCCTTCTCCTAGGCACCCGCCTTTGTATATTCTGGCGACTTCTCCATGTACCCCTGTACATTCTTCATCATCTCGGCCCCCTGGCCATTTGCACTCTTGTGCCCCAGTCTGTACAGACCAGCCCTTAGGAGGGCCCATTAATTCAAGGCCACCCCTATATACTCCATCATATGCCCAGCGGCAACCCACTCCACTCCAACATGCTCTTCTCCAGAAATTGAACGATCTGGAGAGTCAAATCAATAAGCTTTCCAATCCCACGGGTGACCCCATCGCCGCCATGTTGGGTTCTCATGTGTGATGTTTGTGATTAAATGTTTTTGATGATGAACAATGTTAATTGATGTTTTATGAATGGTTGAAACATGGTGACATTGAAAAAGTCAAGCAAGATACAATCATATCAAAACATGTTTCAATTGATAATCTATATGTATATTGTATCTCACTTAGAATGTTCTTCAATATAGGTGTGAATGTATACAAGACAAGCACTCAAATGCAAGAGCAAAAGCTCAAGAGATTGACTTCAAGCAAGCAGCTGTCGACCGCCCTGAAGGTCCATGTCGATAGATAAGCACAAGGAAGACAGACAAGGATCAGGAAATACAAATGAAGTCTGCCTGTCGACAAGAACAAATCGCCTGTCGATAGCTACACACAGAAAAGCCTTTCCCGCAAGACCATGTTTCAGGAAACTGAAATTTTGTCAACATCTGTCGATAGACACAATACTGGTTGTCGACAAACAAAGAGAAAAACTCAGTTACGAGATTTGGATATATTTTATATTTGGTGTTTCCTTTTACCTCATCTCACCAAACATGGACACCCATATATATAGAACATATTGAGGTAATTTTCTGGCAAGAAGCCACCATACCAAAACCCTAAGCAAAACCCAGGAGAGAAAGCTTCTTCCTGCTGCTCTGCTTCAACCCTCCATTCAAAGCGAAGAAGATCCATCTTCCAAGCGTAGTTGAAGTCGGTTCGTCCACGGTTCAAGCTACTACGTCATCTGAGGGTCATCAAAGTGAAGCTTGGAGTTCTTCTGGACGACCAACGACAAGAGTTCTTCATCTGGATTTGTTCTATCATCTCAGAACTCCCGTCCTTTCATATTTCTCATACATCTATGTGTGTGGTTGTGATTCAAGCGTCCCTTATGCTTGGTTCATATGTGGCTAGTTGTTCTGAATGCGTGTTTGCTTCAGACAACTTGAGTGTGTGTGTTGGAACAGTCAAACTCGCTTATAAGCAGTCTTTTTGCGTATGTGTGTGGACGGTGGACATAGGATACACAAGTTGTGTACTCCGAACCACCTTAAATCATCTTGTCTGTGGTTTGAACGTTTTACGTTAGATGCTTGGTAGGCATGTTGGTTTCCCACACACTAGATAGGTTGTTATTTGTTCTGCTCATAATCAACACATACATCTTGGTTCGAATAGAGTGCAAATCTGTTTGAGATTTTGGTAACTCAGTGTTATCATCGAAAAGAAGGCCATAATGTTTTAATTTGTAGTAATCTATTCAAGCCCCCCCCCCCTTCTAGATTACCATTATAGATAGTTCCACATATCTTTCAATTGGTATCAGAGTTGAAATGTTGCGGAATTACTGCTATGAAGAAATCTAGAGGGGGGGGGTTGAATAGATTTCACTAGACTTTGATATTTACTTGATTAGATGCTTACATTTAGAATTTAATCACAATTTTGAACAAGTTGAATAGAATAGATGTTGAAGAACCAGCGAGTCTATCAAACATCTAACGTAATTAGCAAGCAAACCACAGAGACACAAAGATTTAAGGTGGTTCGGATTACACAACTATGTATCCTACATCCACCATCCACACACACACACAAAATGGCTTATCTCGCCAGTTCAGAAAACACACAGAACAACACACAAACTCTGAGATATGGAAATCTCAGATTCAATCACACACACAAAATTGTGCACAAGGATTGCACTAATTTCACAACACACACCTCAATAGAGTGAGTTTGAGATGAAGAACCAATCAGATCGATTGAAACCCAAAGTTGAAGAAGACTGGTTCGAAGGTCCCTATTTTTGCTTCAAAAGTAGAGATCAGTTCTTCTGCTTCAGCTCCAGGAAGAAGACTCTGTTGGCTCAAAATTCTTCTTCAAATAGATCATCCAAGATGCTCAAGACTTTGATTCCTTTAGATCTGGGAGCAATTCGCCAGGATGAAGCCTTCTTTAAAAATAGCGGGAATATTCTGGATTCTGGAAGAGCAGATGTGTATCTGGATCGATCGTCGTCAAAAGCCAAGTGGATAAGGGGTATTTATAGCCCCATGGGTCCACAAAATATCTTGGGAATTGGAAGCATAGAAATTCCCGCCCAAAACCCCTTTACCAAAATCATCCACATGACTTTGTAAGTTCAGATCTGGAGAATCATCCGAACTGTGTCGACACTACACAACTATGTGTCGACACACAGGTTCTTGGCTTGGAAACAAACTTCTAGGACAGACAACTACTGTCGACACCATTGGTACATCTTCACACATAGGCTGCTGGGACAGTGGTCTAGTGTTGACACCACTGGGTCATTGTGTCGACACCACTGGATGTTTTCTTCTTTTAAATGAGCTACACATGAAGGAAACCAATGTGAGATATAAATGAAATATGTATAACATGATTTTTCACATTTTTTATGAATCATACTTAAGCATCATCAAAATAAGAGATCCAACAATCTCCCCCTTTTTGATGATGACAACTATGATTCATCAAACAAGTTTATTTCTCTCACACATGATCTTAAGAGCATCCATTCAGATTATTCTTTGGTATGTATGAAACATAACAATGACATCCAAAAAATTTCATCACTCCACAAACAATCATGTCATTCATTTTTCATTTGTAAAAGAAGCAAACATGCAATCATCCAACAACCAAAACATCCATTGTCCAACAATCATGTCATTCATAATACATATCATAGTCCATATCAAAAGATAGTGTTCATATCAACAATGAGGAGCTCTTCCCCCCTTTGACATCATCAAAACAAACACCCATCAAGAGGATGGAGGAGGAGGAGGAATACATAGTAAGATGCTTTCAATTTCCTTCAGTCTTGCTTCCAGAGCACTCAAATTGCTTCTCATCTGAGTTTGCATGGTTGACAATCTTGTGTGCAGAAGATCTACCATTCTGTAATGATGCTCATGCATATTTTCATGGAAGATCCCTAAACTTTGAGTTTGGTGTTGAGAAGTAGATGAGGAGCTAGGAGCTGTGCCATGCTACTGAAAATGGGTGAAATTAGTCCTAAAGTCTGATATCTCTTGGCCAATATGAGCAATATTGGTTCTCATTCTTTCCATGTCTTCAACTAAGTGAGCAAAAGACAAGCGACTTTTTGACACTTGATTTACAACCTCTTGGCTAGTGAAAAGTCCATGTTGAGTGTTGGCCAAAATTGAGTCTAGAACTCCCTGAGTTTTGAGCTGTAGATCCTGAAGTTGTGTGTAAGCATCACCGAAAGTACCAATCAGCCTGTTGAATCTGCGAGTAGTATGGTCAGCTTCTTCTTGTTGTCTTACAAATTGTCCATTTACCGAATTTTCTAGCCTCTGAATAAGGAGGTCAAATTTATCAGCCATTTCTCTGATGGAGGAGTTGAAAGTATCAAACTGAGCTTGGAGGAACTTGTAGAGCTCAGGTGGAACAGGAAATCCACCAGAGGAAGTGGAAGCTGAACTATGGTATTGAGGAAAGAAATGTGAAGGAACAAGCACATTTGATTGAGGAGGAGATGCATGAAGTGTAGGTGGGGTTGGTTGTAGACAGCCGGTTCCGACTAATGGGTTGAGCCGCATTTCATGTTATCCTAGTTAGCCCCTAGTTGGTCACTCACCTTGAGCCCATCATTAGCCTTGATCGAGCCCATTAACAATTTAAAATTGCCTTGAAATCTCGCCCATTATTATTTTGGAGAGTCCTTATGCAATTATAACTTGCATCTTTTATGTAACTGGCTGATAAATGAAAAATAATTCGGTTTCCTAGTCGCGACATATCGTAGAGCCGCGACTCTAGTCGCGACGGCCCTGGACGCCGCGACAGCCCATGCATGATATCCATGCACGTGGGCTTACTATCGTGATGCCCTGCCCCGTCGCGTCTCTAGTCGCGACCCCACGATACGCCGCGACAACGCCTGAGCGCACCAGACTCCGCAACAACCTCCTATTGATCCAACTTTATCCCTAGGAAATATCTCAACCCCTTGGGGCGAGATTTTGGCCCTAGGGACTCTTGTGAGGATCCCTTGGACTCTCCCTTGCAATTTTAAAAGGTCATTATCTCCCATTTCAAATTTTGACCATTTTGAAGAGATAATATCACTCATTTCTCTCTCATGGCTCTATAAAAGAGAGGCCCCTCCTCAAGGACGAGGGGAGCCTCATTGTTATCCCGAAGGGCTGCCAAAATTTCCTTTGACAAATACTTAGCCTCGCAGCCACCCTTTTCCTCCATTTCCCTCACATCCCTCTCCACCAAAGCAACCCATTTCATCATCTATGGAGCATGGGACATGAGAAGGGTGACTTCAGCATTCCCCTGAAGCTTTTAGACAATCCTTCGAGCTGTAGCCACGCCAAGGAGTCGCCCTAATAGGGCTCACTCTCTCCCTTTCCTTTTCTCCTTCTTTTGCATGCATTTTTCATGTTATTCTTAGATAGAACATATTCAGCACACACCCACGTTTTTCTATACCCAAAGGGTTTAAAACCCCCCCCCCCCGCAGGTTCGTTCCCTCCATGTTCCCATCCTTTCTTTCTATTTTAGAGTAGATACTATGTTTAACGTGTTCTAATAGGGCTTCCTTTTGTTTGTTTTCTTTTGTGGCAGGCATCCAAGCGTCATCCACGACGAGCTCTTGCCTTCCGGCCGGCTGGAAGACGAGAAGAAGGTCCACACTCCAACAACTCCCGCACAAAGAGAACACGGCGGCGGAGGACGACGCGACAAGAAACGCGACTGGAATCAGCATCGCGTTATCAGCACTATCGCGACCGCTAAGGCCGCCGTGACACAAGGTCGGCCCCCTTTCTCTCTCCTCTTCCTAGTTAAGTTAGCCGTCTTGATTTCTATTTATAAGTCAGCTTGCTAGGTGGCGATCACATTCCATGTTCACACAACACTAGATTTAGTACTTGTTCGTGTCAATGGGGGGGGGGGGGGGCGTCAATCCCCGTGATTACACCTTTTGGCGATCACGGTGGGACATTCACTGCCACCCTCATGGATTTTGACTGCTTGTTTGCCATGTTTTCTTCTTTGTTTCTCATTTTAGTGCCCTGTTAGTCTCTTGTTCTTTGTTCCCTGTGTTTTTCGTGTTCTGTTATTGTCGCGACCTATCGCGGCGACGCGATCAGGTCGCATCGTTTGTCGAGGACGTGTTATCTGGACAGTCTCCTCTTCCTTCTATCTACCTTGTCTTGTTTCTATCAGATTATGCATCCTTGTGATATCTTCTTGTATCATATGTTGTCGCGTTTTTGAATGTTAGAATCTTGCTAGGGTCCGGATTTTCCTTTTATTTTTACTTCTAAGTTTTCGGTTCTAGTCGCGGCGTATCGCGAGGACGCGACAAGGTCGCGTCATGGAGAGGCGTCGCGTCATCAAGTATAATTTGTATATTACTGTTTTGACTCATGAATCGATTTTTGCGTGCTTCTTGGTCCATGTGGTATTGATTTGCTGTTTTGTGTCTTTCTCATTTGATAGGGTAGTCTGTTTGAGTTAGTTGAAGACCTTTTGGTGTTTTCGGGCCTCTGTTCCTATCGTGGCAGGTCACCTTATCACGATAAGGTCGCGGTGTACACGGCCGCCGAGACTCTGCCCGAGGGCCATTTGGTCTCCCTGTTTGGTTCTCATATGTTACCTGTGCATACATTTCGGACATTTAGGCCCATTGCAAACGCTATTGAAACCCATTTGTTTAGGTTCCCCCTTAGATGAGTGAGTCCTCTCACCTACGAGCACTCGTAGGCTAACTCAGGCCCACCTTCCGAGGACCTCCGTAAGACCCCGTGACCGTACGCACGTTGCGGTTCGCCAGGCTGGTTGTACCAGTTGCACCCCTTAGTTTAAGCCACCCCTTTGCGTGTGAGTATACCATCCCTTAGCTTCACCGGAGGACTCGAGTCCATACCCATTAAGGTCCACTTGACTAAGTGACATCCTCTTAATTAATTCATCTAAAGGTCAAGTTCAAACCTTAAGAAATTTGCACTTTAAACATGGCAACTTGAGTGTTCATCCCTCTTCCTCTCAGTCTTTCTTGTTGTGATTGAGTCTAGGTATTGTCTGTATCACCCCCTATTAGTCTTGGGGGGGGGGTGTATGCGTCATTGTTTAGGGAGATCGAGTCAATCCCCTCCTTTCTTTGTATCTTATCATAATCCCCTCTTCGACATGGACCAATTTCGGGTCCTTTCTGACCATGCTCTTCCTCTCGGGTTGCTCGAGGAGGTGGCCCAACCCTCTATGGCCACACTCTCGGGGCATATCCAGCCTCCCTTCATCACTGGGATTCGATCCCGTCCTGCCTCTCCTCCTGGAGGTGATGACCCCCACTCACAATTCAGCCAGCTTCTTCCCCACCTCACTCCGGACCAAGTCCGAGAGTTTATAGCTGCCGCCAAGGGGAAACAACCTTTATCTCCCCGGGGTCAGAGTTCAGTCCGACCGACGGATTCCTCCGCCCATGTCGCTTCAGCACCTCACCTTCCTTCATCAGGGGTAGATCCTACACCCCTCTGCCCTCGAGCCATCCATTTTTTGGAACCGAGCTACCTTCCTCCGCGAGAGGTCCGGCCTCGATCTCCGCCAATTACATACTATGCTGCCGAACCAGCTCCCCTTTCCCGTGAGAGGTCTCACTCATTCGAGCAACCTCGCTCCCTTATTTCTGTGCATCAAGTCCAGTCTCCCTCCGACTTCCTTGCGGAGTGGATGAGCATGAAGAAGGAGCTTCATGACCTCCGGAGGCAAATCGATCCTCGGAAGGTAGCTGATATTGCCCTCCCATCCTTCCAGTAGCTCCGGGTGCCACCCCAGTCGAAGCTCCCTGTCTACCGGCGATACTCTGGGGTAGGGGACCCTTATGTTCATCTGAAAGACTTTGTCTACGAGTCAGCACCACACAAGTATGACCACCACCTCATGGCATACTTGTTCAGAAAATCCCTGGATGGTCCGGCTTTGGAATGGTTCTACTCATTGCCCCCGGAGGAAGCTGAGGATTTCCAAGTTGTCCAAGAGAGGTTTCTGCAGCAATTCCAAGATCGGGTGGGACCCGAATACTCTTTTGTGGATCTAGTAGCCAAAAAGATGAAGCCAGAAGAGGAGTTTTCTACCTATGCTGATCGGTGGCGTTCTTTGTCCGCCAAGGTCCGCTACCCCATGCCTGAGGAGGAGAAGGTGAAGCTGTTGATTTCCAATGCCACTCCAACCTACCGAGCTATTTTGGCCATGAACGATGTTTCTACCATGCACCATCTATATAACCGAGCCCGTTTGATTCAGAACCAAGTTAAGGACTCGCCTATACACTCTATGTTTGAGACCCCCAAGACCCATTACACCAAGAAGCCGCATGGCCCAGTCACCGAGGGGATCCAAACCAATGAACAAGTGGGTGCAGTTAGCAATCCCCAAGGCCCAGTAGGTAGGTCTCCCTACACCCAGCAAGCCCAGCAGCCATGGAACAACAACAACAATAGACAACCACCTCCACAAGGACAAAATCCTCCACAAGATCAGCATCAGTACTCCCAGGTCCCTCCACCTCAAAATGGCTACGCCCCTAGGAAGCCCAATGGACCCAAAAGAGCCCAATACCCTCCTTTGCCCGAGTCCCTAGACGACATCTTTGCTGCCCTCATGTCCCTGAATGCCCTGAGACTCCCTCCTGAGAAGGCGAACTGGAATATGGCGGCCGATCAAACAAAGTACTTTGTCTATCACCGCCATCCGGGCTATAATGTATCAGATTGTTTTCAGTTCCGGGACATGATATATGATCTTCATGAGTAAAACCAAATTGACTGGGCAGAGATGAAAAGATTAATCCAGACTCTGATGGACCAACATGGTCAGAGGCAAAAATAGCAACAGCAGAGGTGACAGCAGCCGCAGCAACAACAACAACAACAGCAACAGCAACAACAACAATAATACCAACCCTTCCAACAACAATATCAGCAACAGCAGCAACAACAGTAGCCGTAGCAGCCGGCGAATGACCTAGGCATAATCCGCAACCCCATGCCACAACATCAGCCCGCTCCAAACCCCCAGCCAGCTCCACCACCTCCTCCACCCGCACATGTTAACCCTGTCATCCACCATCCACCACCAGAAGCTCAGTGGGCCTTTGATGACGAACATGAAATGGGCTAGCTTCTGGTTATTTCCCACGTCACACCCACTACCCCCGTGCCTACATCCACCATACCTCCCTCCTTCACGCCCCACATTGCTACCATCGCCTCACCATCCTATTCCCCCATCATGTCACCCATTATCCCTCCACCCAACAACATCCCTTTCTCCCCTACGCCAGCACCCTTACTAGCCAACCCTTCTATCCTTGACACCGCAACCCCTCCACTCCACCATAACCTTGCCCTCTGGAGCGGGCGAATGTTCCATCGGATGTACCCTAACGCATCCGTGTCCATGCCAGGTCAACCGGCCCAACAAACCAGCAACCAGCAGCAGCATGATATGGAAGAAATCGATCCGGTCCTGGGGACTCAATATAATATCCCGAAGCATTTGGATCAAACCCCCGCCAAAATTTCCATACTAGAGTTAATCAAAAGATCACAGACTCATCAAGACGCCCTAAGGGTGTTTCTGAAAAGGGTCATGGTCAGTGAAGACATGAACCCGGATAATCTGCCTTCAGTGCTCTTGATTGTAAACAAAGGACCCACTATTACCTTTTCTGATGGTGAGTTGGCTGCCCCAGAAGCCAGAAAAATGCCCTTATGTGTGACACTCACCATAAACAAAGTGGTTGTCGATGCAACTCTATTGGACACGGGAGCTTCTATCAATGTTTGTCCATTAAGCACCCTTAGAGCATGCAATATATCGGAACGTCAACTGCAGCCCACCCCCACCACCATCGCTGCTTATGACAATTCACGATGTGCCTGCCATGGAGTAATCACATTACAAGCAGAATTGGGGCCACTAGTCATGTCAGTGGAGTTCTATGTATTGAACATTGATCATACTTACAAGACCATCTTAGGGTGCCCATGGATTGAATCATTAGGGGCAGTGCCATCTACAGCGCATCAGTGTTTGAAGTTCCCCTTCCAAGGGCGCATAGTCAAGGTGAAACGTGTGGCAACGACACATACAGTAGAAGCGGTTGAGAGGGTGCTGCCATCAGTATGGCCATCCAATAAGCCTGTTATCTCTGTGCTTGATGTCAACTATACTTGGGCCTATACATTCTATTCTAACCGCCCAATTGGGTCTCCCCCTGTAGTGGCAGTCAGGAGAGATGTGAGCACCAATATAAAGGGGTGGGATATCATGTTTAGACTGGGTTATCAGTCAGAAAAAGGCCTAGGTTCCCATCTCCAAGGGCGAACCAAGACTGTGGCCAACACTAAGAAATTCACAAAACATGGCCTGGGATACTCAGAATGGGTTGCTTTCTCATTTCCTTCACAATCGGACCATGGCCCACTTACCTAGTCCTTGTATGAACACTTCGTCAGGGGGGCCGTGCAGCCCGGATACAACACTACTACAGAGGCGCTAAAATCAGCTTACCAGTCCTTAGAAGAGCAGCGACCCAATAAGAAGAAGAGAGCCGAGGCAAGTACAGAGGACCCAAATCAGGAAGATGTCATCTCATCAGTCAGTCTGCTGTTTGAAGAACTAGAAGCTGGGGCAGAAGAGTCAGAATTAGAAGACCTTGTTTCTGCAGTCAATCTCTGTTCAGCGAAGAAGACATGCCGCAGGTAGCAGTATTATCAGCATCAGAAACCACCACCAAGCGACAGTTGCTTGGATTTGGTGAGGAAAGTCAGCCAACCAACTCAACCGTTTCAGCAAAGGAGCTCTGGCCAGGGTTTTCCCGGCCTCCCATTCATCTTATTCCATCCATACTTGTTTGTAATTTTGATATTATTCCTTGTCTCCCCCCTTTATTATTCAATTCTCTCCCGACGCTGTTGAAGCGTTAAGTCGCCCTTCACCCCACTTCACCATTTTCTTTAATGGCTCGGTTCTGTCTTTCTCCTGGATCCTTTTAATGTAATGTAGTTCCTTTCATCAAAATATATATATATATATATATATATATATATAGAAAATCAGAAAATCCAAAAAATAGAAAATCCAAAAATATGTGTGTCCCCCCCCCATTCATCTTCTCTCCTCTTTCTTCGGACGGTGATCCCCGTCTTCCTCCTCCCCTTTCTTCGAACGACGATCCCCGTTCTCTCCTTCTCTATTCATCAGACGGCAATCCCCGTCTTTCTACTCTTTTCTCCCTACTTTTCTACCACTAGCTGTGGATTCCCCCTACTCCCTTGACGGCGATCCCTGTCATCCCTGCGTTTTCCACTACTCCGACGACGATCCCCGTCACCCCGCACTCCTGCTCTCCGACGGCGATCCCCGTCACTCCGCACTCCACCTCTCCTCTCAGATGGCGATCCCCGCCCTTCTCCTCTTTCTGTGCAAACCGTGCCTTCGTCTGACTGACCGACATGGTCACATTGGGCGTTCTGGGCGAGGGGCCTTCTGTTCCCCTGTGCCCCGCTCCTGCGGCCGACACTCTGAGCTCGGGTGGCCCGCCTCTTCCTCCAGTCCCATCGGAGGACCCTCGCGGCCCTGTCGCACCTTTTCCTGCTCATTCCAATAAACCTCTGGACACTCCTCCAGAATCACCTGTAAATATTGGGCTTAGTTTAGAATCGGGGGTAGAATCTAGCAAGTCCTCGTCTCCATCTAGGAAGAAGAAGGGTAATGGCATACCCCGAAGGTATCTACTTGACTTAGTTCAAAGGTGTGGCGCTCTTCTAGCTGTCGAAGAGTTCATCCAGGAAGCAGTAGTTTTGAACTTAGAGGATCTACATATGGAGAAAGGACTAGACGATGGTTTTGGAATTTATGAAATCGTAGCAGAAGGAGACCCATTAGATGAGAATGATTGTGAGATAGAGGATGCTGCTAAGGCGTATGCTAGTGGTATGAGGAGATTCGATGAACCTACCTCAGCAGTCGATGAGCCCACTAAAGAGGTAAACGTGGGAACTGAAGAGGACCCCAGGCTTTTAACCATAGCTTCCAGCCTCCCTCCCGAAGAATAAGAAGCGCTCATAGAAATGTTGAGGGAGTTTAAGGATTCCTTTGCCTGGGCCTACGATGACATGCCCGGCATTGATTTGGTGGAACACAGGCTGATCTTGAAGCCAGGGGCAGTTGCCGTCAAACAAAAGTTAAGGAGGTTCCTCCCCCACATCGCTTAGAAAATGAAAGATGAAATTGATAAACTACACAAGGCTAAGTTCATCCGTGTAGTCCTCTATCCATTGTGGGTGGCGAACATCGTCCCGGTCATGAAGAAGGACGGAAGGGTGCGCATCTGCATAGACTTTCGGGACTTAAATAAGGCATGTCCTAAAGATGATTTCCCCCTACCTAACTTGGACGTTCTGATTGATAATATTGCAGGGTTCGAAACTCTGTCTTTTATAGATGGGTATTCAGGCTACAATCAAATTCGTCTATCCCCGGAGGATCAAGAGAAAACCTCCTTCACCACCCCATAGGGAACATATTGCTATGTGGTCATGCCGTTTGGATTAAAGAATGCTAGCGCCACTTATCAAAGAGCAATGTCAGCTATCTTCCACGACATGATTCATATTGATGTTGAAGTCTACGTGGATGATATCGTGGTGAAGTCTTGGACCAGAAGAGAACACTCCTCCGTGCTTGCCAGGGTGTTTCGCCGCGCAAAAGCGTATCAATTAAAGATGAATCCAAAGAAGTGCGTATTCGGGGTTTCTTCGGGCAAGCTGTTAGGCTTCATAGTTCGCAAACGGGGGATTCAAATAGACCCACACAAGGCCAAGGAAATAAATGAAATGCCTCCTCCCAAGAACATATCTGAGCTTCGAGGTTTGATTGGTCGGCTCCAGTTCATAAGGAGATTCATATCTCAACACTCTCAAAGGTGTCGTCCCTTCTATGAACTGTTGAAAGGAGGAGTCAGCTTTGAATGGTATGCTAAGTGCCAAGAGGCCTTTGATGAGCTTAAGAGTTACCTTATGAATCCTCTCGTGCTTCAGGCGCCCATCCCTGGGAAACCCTTGATCCTGTATCTGTCAACTATTGAGGACTCCCTAGGAGCTGTCCTTGCTCAGCATGATGAATCTGACAAAGAAAGGGCAGTCTATTACCGATCTAGCCTTTTCAATCCCTCCGAGCTCAAACTCACCACAATGGAGAAAACATGTGCAGCGCTAGTTTTGGTAGTGCAGAAATTGAAGCACTACTTCCTAGCTCATAAGGTGAGTTTGATTTCTAGAATGGATCCTATTAGGTATCTCGTTGAGAAGCCAGTCCTCGCCCACAGATTGGCACGCTGGCAAAGCTTCCTCTCCCAATTTGATATTTCCTTCATAGTTCAGAAAGCCATAAAAGGGTATGCCATTGCTGAGCACCTTGCTCACCTTCCTCTTTCCCATAGTGACACGGTTCAAGAGGAATTCCCTGATGAAAATCTGTCACTCATTTCTCGCGATCCCTTCTGGTCGCTCAACTTTGATGGGGCTCTCAATTCTAGGGGACGGGGCATAGGAGCTGTCTTGCTCACCCCAGAAGGGATCACCATTCCTCTAGCCTATCAGCTTCAATTCTATGCCACCAACAACATCTCCGAGTATGAGGCTCTCCTTGCCGGTCTTAAGCTCGCCTACCTCTTAGGCGTGCGTCATCTCAAGATTATAGGAGACTCTCAGCTCGTTCTTCAGCAAGTCCTTTCTACCTATCGCACTCGTGACTCTAAGCTCAAGCCTTATCAAGATCTAGTCACACTCCTAGCCATGCAATTTCGTCAGCTTATCTACATCCATACTCCCCGCTCTCAGAATATCTTGGCCGATGCCCTGGCGTCGTTAGCCTCATCTCTCTCCTTCCCTCTCAGCCGCAGTGCTGAGACAATCACCGTTCAAAGGTTAGAAGCTCCCTCCACTCAGGATCCTTGGTTCGTTAACCTTAGGAGTTCTCTAGTCTTCAAGGCAGAAAGGAAAGAAGCAAAGGAGTTATTGCTTGTAGAACTAGAAGAAATGATGGTAGAAGAAAGACCGTGGTACCATGAGATTGAGCAGTATTGCAGAGACGGTACCTTCCTAGAAGAAGCTGAAGCAGAAGACAGGCGAGCTATCCGTAGAGCGGCGTTAAAGTATACCCTAGTTGGTGAAGTGCTTTACAGACGCGCTATAAATGGAATGCTCCTTAGATGTGTAACAGATGAAGAGGCTCGAAAGGTAGTGGAAGGATCTCACTCTGGTGAATGCGGAGGGCACGTGAATGGTCAGATGTTGGCTAAGAAGATTCTTAGGCAGGGCTACTATTGGCCGACCCTAGAAGAAGACTGTGCCACCTATGTTTGTAGGTGTGTCAAATGCCAAATCTATGCCGATAAAATCCATGCTCCATCCTCCTCTCTACATCCACTATCTTCTCCTTGGCCTTTCTCCATGTGGGCCTTTGATATCATCGGGCCTCTTGGTGATCCTAATGCTCAGGTAAAAAAAAATTCTTTCATCCTCACTGCTACCGAGTACTTCACCAAATGGGCCGAAGCTCAAGCATTTGCAGAGATCAAAGGTTCAACCGTGTGCAGATTCATCATGAGGAATATCATCGCGTGGTTCGGAGTGTCAAGCAGCCTCGTCACCGACAATGGGCCTCAGTTTATATCACAAGATCTTCAAGACCTCTGTAAGAAGTTTAACATTTCTTTGCATCATTCGTCTCCTTACTATCCGCAAGGCAACGGCCAGGCCGAAGCCACAAACAAAACACTTTTGAAAATCTTAAAGAAAACTTGTGAGTCTAATAAATTTGCTGATTGGCCAGAGAAACTAGTTGAGGCTCTGTGGGCCTACTGCACCTCTGTCTGCACGCCCACTGGGAAAAGTCCTTTCTCGCTTACCTATGGGATGGAGGCGGTATGTCCACATGAGATCCTCATTCCTTCGCTAAGAGTTCAGTTAGATAAGGAACTTAATCCCGATGAACATCGGGAGGCGCTGCTTACACAGCTGGAACTCTTAGACGAACAGCGTTTAGCTGCAGCCGATCATGTTCTTTCATATCATAATAGACTCTCAAGGTCCTTTCAAAAGAAAGTGATTGAGAGAAAATTTCAACAAGGAGACATGGTCTTGAAGCGAATTTTCATAAAGCCTGGAGGTCCAAGGTCCAAATTGTCAGCAAACTGGGAAGGGTCGTACGTCGTTAGGGAAGTGTACCCAGAAAATGCGTATAGGTTAGTTAATGCCGAAGGTGAGGAGCTCTCTCACCCATGGAATGGGCTATACCTTAAAAGATTCTACCCCTAATGTTGATAACGACACCAATTTGCAAAAGTGAATGTTGTTGGCCATGTGTCTCACTCCCCCTCTTTGTGGTAAATGATCTCTATGTCCGGCTACACGCACACAACACGACGACCTAAGGCCAATTCCCCTTCGTCTATGGTGTTTTCACTCAGCCCTACCGTAGGGAATCGAAGGTCAATTCTTTTCTTGCTTGGACAAGGTCTAGGGGCAAAGGGGGAAGCTAGCCTGTAGACAAGCAATGGCGTTGACCATGTGTATGAAGTCTCAAAGAGGGGCGGTCAATTCAAAAGAAAAGCAAAAGACAAAAAAAACGAGAAAATAATGAAAGAAGAATGATAAGGAAATAGGGGCATGTCAATGAGTGGCAGTACAGTTTCCCCGCGGGACGCCCTTAAGCCCGGTCGTACGCATGCCCCCCAATTCAAAAAGAGCAATGACCTTAAAACTCCCTGGACAACAGACGGATTGCACATGTGACGTACCCATTGCAAATCTTACAAGCCAGTAAACCTGACCCCAAGACCAAGTATTGTCTCATTACTAATCTTCCTATTCTCCCTAAAAGACCAAAGGACCCCCACACCTGGTCTGTGTCGGAACATCAATATTCAAGGGGCAAGAAGCCTTAGTAAGCCAAGGCTAAATGCACGCCACACATAGATGTTATTCACCAAACGAGAGATGGGGATGAGATCCATGGCTAATTACTCAAAAGAAGAGCAAGAAGTGTTGTTATCAGAAATTTCAAAAATCCAAAAAATCAAAAACTTCAAGAAAATAAAAAAAATTAGAAATTGCAAATTTTCAAAAAAAATCAGAAATCTCAAAAATCCAAAAAAAAAAATCAGAAATCTCAAAAAAATAAAAAAACTTCAAGAAAATCCAAAAAAATTCAGAAAATCTCATAAATCCAAAAAGAATGTGTGTACATACCGCTTTCTTTTAGCATGCATTGTTTATTTTTTCCTTCCCCCTATTTAATAAGGCTCATCCCCTTGACAACTATAAAGTCACATTCATGTTTATTTAAACGCAAGGGGCTGAGCCAAAGAGAAGATCTGACTTGTTTTTGCTAAGTGTGCAGGGACAAGTAATTCTAAGGGACACGCAGCGCGGTACTCAGTATTCTCTATCTCTCCCGTATTTGAAACTCATCTCACACTCATGTCAATTGCAAACCATTCATTCCATAAAAAACTGACATGAAGTAAAATTTTCACTAAGAGATGAACAATATGTACAAAAGATAGAAGGGAGGTGGTTCACAAACACCTCACTGTCCACCACCACTCTCCCCAAATCCATCTTGTCTATCTACTGGTGGTGGCATCTCTCCACCATCCCTATCGCCCTGAGCACTACCCTCACCTCGGTGGCGCCTCTCATCCTCCTCATTCCTCCGCCTACTGGAGGAACCCACCAAATACTGTCTAACCGAGGCGCCACTCGCCCCACTAATGCCAGTCCTACTGTAATACCCCATAAATTTTATTAATTAAAAAAAATATTATAGATAAATGAAAATTTTGCCCATTAATAAAAATCAAGCTAATTAAAAGATACACATCATTATTACATGAGTAGAAACTCATATAAAAATTCTATGAAAATAATAGTTATACCTTAAAAATTATTATCTAATGACCCATTAAGAAATTTGGGCATAGAAACATAATTCGGACCATGATTTAGAATTTATGTGACTTATTATTGTAACTAAGGAATAAATTGGAAAATCCATTATTACATGAGCCAAGTGGATTAACAATTGAAATAAAAATTATGGGTAGACTCCAAACAATATGTGGGGATAGTCCATAAAAGGAATGGGATCAATGGACAACTTATGACCCATGAGCAAATTCAAGTATGAAAATAGTAAATAAATAACTTACGTATTATCGAAATGATAGAACTTACGTACCACTATCGTACGTGAGAAAACACATTAGAAATTCTGTAAAAATTATAAATCAACCTCAAACATTATTCTTAAGAGTTTCATGAAGAGATTCGAGCAACGAAAAATACGATTGGCCAGTGTACGTTACACGTGACCAAGTTAACCGAATTAGAGAACTAGGTCTGAAAATTGTTAACACGGAAAAATAACCCAACCATAAATTAAACAAATAGGTTGGAGAGACTTATAACATTATGTATTAGTGACCCATTAATGAAAATGGGCAAATGGATCACTTTTAGCCTAATAATAAAAGTTGGAACATAAAAATACTCAGAAATTCGTACCTGTAAATATGCAATAATTGTGAAGGGCACATTAGGGTTTAAATTAGGATAATTAGTCATACAAAGTAAGTCAAAACCGTACCCAACTCTAAGAGGTGGTTTCCTAAACCTTTGCTACCTCCCTTGGGTGAGAGAATCTCAGATTTTGGAAACTAGAATGCAGAAATTCGCAGCCCTCTTTTCTAGTCCCATTAGGACATGAAGTAGCACCCTAAAACTATAAGAACTCTTCACAAAACGTTTGGGGAAGGTTTAGCATCAAGTTGGGGTCGTGTGCAGCAAGTTTGGGGCGCTGGAGGACAGGAGAAGGCTGGGGAAAAATGTGGTCTTCTTCCACCTCGCCCTGTAGCGAACTAGGAACCTGCAGGGAGTTCTTTGCATTCAAAGGTAGGCATTCTTGGGTCAAGATTAAAGAAAAATGATACCATATGAGTCTAGATTCATTTGCTTCTGATTTTACTAATTTTCATCGAGTATACTTTGTGTATTAATCGTTTTCCCTAAGTCGCGCACAGTCAGGGCTTTTACCGTTCTTCTTATTTTGAATACGATTCGAGACCGAATTAGAGTAAATCATAAACATCAAAGTTTTTCTACTGGTAATCACAATAATCTTTCATGTATAAAGTTTTGCCTAAAAGCCTTTAGATAAAGAGTTATAAGCATGTTAATTGAGTCGCTGCATGATACTGTAATGTCGAGATGCAGTTAACTTTAAGTTCTTCCTATTTTGCACAAGATAAAGGCAGAAGTAGGTCAAGCCTCCAACATAAAAGTTCTTTAACTAGTTTCATGGTCATCTTTCATGTTAAGTGTTTTGTTTAAATATCATTATTAGAGAGGTATAAACTTTGTAATAGAGTCATGCAGGATACTGCGTTTTCAGGTTGCATTTAACTTTCACTTCTTCATGTTTTTCACAAGGTTCAAGACCGAATTAGGTTAAAACCCCAACAACAAAGTTCTTATAATAGTTGTTCTTGTCATCTTTTATGTTAGATGTTTTGTCCAAATGTCAGTAGATCTCATGTTACAAGTCTAACATGTAAGTCACAACGAAGTCATGCATGTTTAGGGCTTTCCCATGTTCTTCCTATATTTCATGCAATTAGAGACTGACTCAGACCCAGCCCACAACACAAAAGTTCTTCCAATAGATGTCCTCGACATTTTCTATGTTGCGAGTTTTGTCTAAAGGGCAGCATATAGAGAGATATAGGCATTTCATGAATATCGCCCAGTGTCAAATCATGGTAGTCTGAACCAAGAGCATGTCAGATCCCTGTCGGACTCAGGCGCAGACCCTGTGAACGCGACGGCCCGATATGTCGCATTCTGATGTCGGGTTGCGACAGTACCTCTGTCGCGTTCTGGTCGCGACAGTACCAATGTCGCATTCTGCCTGCCTGATCTGACGACCCCGTCGCGATCCTTGCAAGACCACGTCGCGATCTCAATTTTGGGCCTGAAAATCAGTCTTTTGCAAGTCTTGTTGTACCACCATAATTCCCATATCTTGTTGACGATCTTAACTACATAAAAACAAAGTTGTAAGTATTGATTGTATTATAATCTAATAAAAGTCAATCACTTGATCTTTCATATCCTTGATTTCATGACACATACACACACGTTGAACCATCCAAACATGGCTTAATTGTATGTATATGACACATAACATATCTGGTAATTATTGCAATTAATTACCTTACTTTAACAAGTACTCGTTTACGATTCGTGCGATGTCTTAGAACACCGATCTCGACGCTCCACTGTTCTAGAATTCCTCTAGAACGTCGAGCACTTGTTTCTATATTTACACATTTTCTTGACTTGGACGAACTCTCCATCGGATACTCCTTCCGTCGGACTAGTGAATCCTTGTGCAAGGCCTCCGTAAGTCTCCTATGATCATGGATTCCTACATGGTCGACGAGCCGGTTGTACCCTAACACCCATTACACCTTTAGGGATCGATATGATCCAAACGGCTAATAGAAGTTCGCTCTTACCTTGAATCACGTCGGACCTCTGGACTTGTGGATAATATGGCCAGCGGAAAATCGTGAGTTCCACCTGACTGCCAACACCAAGTGTGCGTGTTGTGCAACTGTTACTATCACCTGTTTACTCGTCGCATTATGTGCAATGTCCACTAGCTCTCATATATACTAAACTCGATCATCTATTCACGTTCACTCTACTATCTCGTCTATTCATGTACTACTCTCATCTAATTCTTGGTACTCTACTTGGCCTTTAAATTGATTGTCTACGATAAAAACATGACTATGCTAGGCAACATTATAAGGGCCCGATCTTGTCCTTGGGAGGAGCACCTGAAAGGTATAACTGCGAGGGTCTAATGATCAGGTGATGGCATACACCTAACGCATGAAACGCAAGATTTGATCTATGGCAATCAATTAATCAAACAGTCAATTATGGTTTACTTGAATCTCGTGGTTGAAAGAATATCGACCAAACACTTGCTATCGTGACTTGTGCACTGTTGTGCAACTTTACTTGTTATCTTGTTATATGGCCAATCCGATATCAACACTTGTCGTGCTATACTCTCGTGCATTGTGCTATTGTTTCTCGTTATCATGTACCAGTACTTGCTATACGTTCTCGTTATTTTCTCTAGTTATCCTGCTGTATAAGACATTAATCACTTAAAGCAAGCTTGATCCTGAGATTTAAGTCCTACTGGGCGTTATCGCTCACCCTTCGTTATTTGTTATTGTGTCTCAGGTAAGTCAGACTCTGACGTCACACACACCAATGGGACAAGACTATAGTGATGAGCAACCCGAAGTCAACTCATGAAGTTACCTTAGTACCATGGAGTCTAGTAGTTATTGCTTTAGATTTCTTTTTAGTGTAATGACGTCATTGAGCCTATGTATTGGCTCTGAATTAGTGGTTGTAATGGTCTTAGTGATTTTATAATGAATCAAGAGTTATTTCAATTATTGTTCAATAGATGCTTTGAAATTATTCAACTGTTGTACATTTTCTGTATATGTACTTGGTTCACGTCTCGCCGATTTATCCCGCTGCTAAATTGGCGGGGCGTGACAGTTGGTATCAGAGCTTAGGATGTCCTTATTAGGATATTTTAGGTCCTAGGATGTTCTAGGTGAACTGCCTTGACACGTGTCTAAGCAACCACCATACCTATATGAGAGATTGGGTAAAGCTTGGGGTTATGCTAGGAGTTTAACTATATGTACAAACACCCTAAGTTTAAGAAGAACTTAATAGATTATTATTGCTCGCAGGAGACTAGAGGAGATGGCTGGCGAGCGTACGCTATTGGTTGAATTACAATGGACCGTAAAAGGACTGACTCAAGCCGTTAACAACGTGATTCAAGCCAGAACAAGAAATGGGCCGGAGACTTATATGCAAATTTTCAACGAATAAATCCTCCTAGGTTAATGGAACTCCGGATCCCGAAGAAGCCGAAAATTGGGTAAAGACAATGGAACAAATTTTAGAGTCATGCAATGTTTAGAGCAGGAGAAAGTCCTTCTGGCAACCTTCTAGTTGGACCGCGATGCTAGAGCTTGGTGGGAAGCTACCAGTCGTCAATTACCCAACATCAACATAGAGTGGGGAGAATTTTAGAACTCTTCACCACCAATACTTTTCAGAGAAGATTCGTGAGAAGAAGGAACTCTTAATGGACGCCGACATGAGACCAACTCAAAGGCTAGTTTTGGCATGTCAGCAAGCCGCTCAACTGCTAGAAATAGCTCTGGAAGTAACTAAGGAGATTAAAAAGGAGACCAATCAGAATGTCAAGAGAAGATATAACCATCATAAGAAGGCCAACCAGAAAGCGAATCATAACGATGCGATTATCTGCCTTCATTGTCACATACAAGCCAGGTCATGTGGCCAAGGAGTGTTGGCGAAGAATTGGTGCATGTCTACATTGTGGCAACTCGAGACATCAGCTGCGAGACTGTCCACTCTTAGAAGAATCAGCTACTAGTGTGAAAGATCTCAACTCTATGACAAGGAGGAAGCGACTAAACAGTGGTAAGAGTAAACAGAACAATAAAAATGATAGGCGTTTAAATCTCAATCACGAAGGTTGATGCAAGAATTGTTATAAGGCGAGCCACATATCGAAAGATTGCTGGAAGAATCAAGGGAAGTGTCTCCGATGTGGAAGCTAAGACCACAAGATTAGGAATTGCCCGAGAAAGACAAACGTACAGAGAATCAACACATAAGGATACACTCGAAGCTTCGACAACACCTAGTCCAAATGACAAAGTACGAACCATGGAAGGTAAACTAAACTCGTCTCGATTAATACTCTTAGTATAGTATGATGATTCATATTTAATTGAAGGAGTCATGGAATTTGGGGACCAAATTCTCTTTAAGTGGGGGAGGATGTAATACCCCAGAAATTTCATTAATTAAAACAAAATATTATAGATAAATGAAAATTTTGCCCATTAATAAAATCAAACTAGTTAAAAGATACACATCATTATTGAATGAGTAGAAACTCATATAAAAATTCTATGAAAATAATAGTTATACCTTAAAAATTATTATCTAATGACCATTAAGAAATTGGGCATAGACAAATAATTTGGACCATGATTTAGAATTTATGTGACTTATTATTGTAACTAAGGAATAAATTGGAAAATCCATTATTACATGAGCCAAGTGGATTAACAATTGAAATAAAAATTATGGGTAGACTCCAAACAATATGTGGGGATAGTCCATAAAAGGAATTGGATCAATGGACAACTTATGACCCATGAACAAATTCAAGTATGAAAATAGTAAATAAATAACTTACGTATTATCGAAATGATAGAACTTACGTACCACTATCGTACGTGAGAAAACACATTAGAAAATTCCGTAAAATTATAAATCAACCTCAAACATTATTCTTAAGAGTTTCATGGAGAGATTCGAGCAACAAAAAATCGATTGGCCAAGTGTACGTTACACGTGACCAAGTTAACCGAATTAGGAACTAAGTCAGAAAATTGTTAATACGGAAAAATAACCAAACATAAATTAAATAAATAGGTTGGAGAGACTTATAACATTATGTATTAGTGACCCATTAATGAAAATGGGCCAATGGATCACTTTTAGCCTAATAATAAAATTGGAACATAAAAATACTCAGAAATTCGTACCTGTAAATATGCAATAATTGTGAAGGGCACATTAGGGTTTACAAGGTAAGTCAAAACCGTACCCAACTCTAAGAGGTGGTTTCCTAAACCTTTGCTACCTCCTTGGTGAGAGAATCTCAGATTTTGGAAACTAGAATGCAAAATTCGCAGCCCTCTTTCCTAGTCCCATTAGGACATGAAGTAGCATAAAACTAAAAACTCTTAACAACAATCTTGGGGAAGGTTTAGCATCAAGTTGGGGTCGTGTGCAGCAAGTTTGGGGCGCTGGAGGAGAGGAGAAGGCTGGGGAAAAACGTGGTCTTCTTCCACCTCATCCTGTAGCGAACCAGGAACCTGCAGGGAGTTCTTTGCATTCAAAGGTAGGCATTCTCGGGTCAAGATTAAGAAAAATAATACCATCTTGTAGAGCTTCGAGTCTAGATTCATTTGCTTCTGATTTTACTAATTTTCATCGAGTATACTTTGTATATTAATCGTTTTCCCTAAGTCACGCACAGTTAGGGTTTTTACCGTTCTACTTATTATGCGTATGATTAGAGACCGAATTAGACTAAATCATCAACATCAAAGTTCTTCTAATTGTAATCAAAATCATCTTTCATGTAGAAAGTTTTGCCTAAAAGTCTTTATATAGAGAGGTATAAGCATGTTAATCGAGTCACTGCATGATACTGCAATGTCGAGATGCAGTTAACTTTAAGTTCATCCTGTTTTTCACAAGATTAAAGGCCGAAGTAGGTCAAGCCTCCAACATAAAAGTTCTTTATCTCGTTGTCATGGTCATCTTTCATGTTAGGTGTTTTGTTTAAATATCATTAGTTAGAGAGTTATAAACTTCGTAATAGAGTCATGCAGGATACTGCGTTTTCAGGTTGCATTTAACTTTCACTTCTTCATTTTTTTCACAAGGTTCAAGACCGAATTAGGTTAAAACCCCAACAACAAGGTTCTTATAATAGTTGTCATTATCATCTTTTATGTTAGACGTTTTGTCCAAATGTCAGTAGATCTCATGTTACAAGTCTAACAAGTAAGTCGCAACGAAGTCATGTATGTTTAGGGCTTTCCCATGTTCTTCCTGTATTTCATGCAATTAGAGACCGATTCAGACCCAGCCCACAACACAAAAGTTGTTCCAATATATGTCCTCGACATTTTCTATGTTGCGAATTTTGTCTAAAGGTCAGCATATAGAGAGATATTGGTATTTCATGAATATCGCCCTGTGTCAAATCATGGTAGTCTGAACCAAGAGCATGTCAGATCCCTGTCGGACTCAGGCGCAGACCCTGTGAACGCGACGGCCTGATATGTCACATTCTGAGGTCGGGTTGCGACAGTATCTCTATCACGTTCTAGTTGCGACAGTACCCATGTCGCATTTTGCCTGCCTGATCTGACGACCCCTTCGCGATCCTTGCAAGACCACGTCGCGATCTCAGTTTTGGGGCTGAAAATCAGTCTTTTGCAAGTCTTGTTGTACCACCATAATTCCCATATCATGTTGACGATCTTAACTACATAAAAACAAAGTTGTAAGTATTGATTGTATTTAAT
The DNA here is from genome assembly GCA_014218235.1 of Colocasia esculenta. Lineage (NCBI taxonomy): Eukaryota > Viridiplantae > Streptophyta > Magnoliopsida > Alismatales > Araceae > Colocasia > Colocasia esculenta. Next base: position 79,932,203 of record CM024763.1, read on the forward strand.
CGAATAAAAGTCAATCACTTGATCTTCATATCCTTGATTTCATGACACATACACACACGTTGAACCATCCAAACATGGCTTAATTTGTATGAATATGACACATAACATATCTGGTAATTATTGCAACTAATTACCTTACTTTAACAAGTACTCGTTTACGATTCGTGCGATGTCTTAGAACACCGATCTCGACGCTCCACTGTTCTAGAATTCCACTAGAACGTCGAGCACTTGTTTCTATATTTACACATTTTCTTGACTTGGACGAACTCTCCATCGGATACTCCTTCCGCCGGACTAGTGAATCCTTGTGCAAGGCCTCTGTAAGTCTCCTCTGATCATGGATTCCCACATGGTCGACGAGCCGGTTGTACCCTAACACCCATTACACCTTTAGGGATCGATATGATCCAAACGGATAATAGAAGTTAGCTCTTACCTTGAATCACGTCGGACCTCTGGACTTGTGCATAATATGCCAGCGGGAAGATCGTGAGTTCCACCTGACTGCCAACACCAAGTGTGCGTGTTGTGAACTGTTACTATCGCCTGTTTACTCGTCGCATTACGTGCAATGTCCACTAGCTCTCATATATACTTTACTCGCTCATCTATTCACGTTACTCTACTATCTCGTCTATTCATCTACTACTCTCATATATTCTTGGTACTCTACTTGGCCATTAAATTGATTGTCTATGATAAAAAACATGACTATGCTAGGCAACATTATAAGGGCCGGTCTGGTCCTTGGGAGGAGCACCTGAAAGGCTATAACTCGCGAGGGTCTAATGATCAGGGTGATGGCATACACCTAACGCATGAACACGCATGATTTGATCTATGGCAATCAATTAATCAAACAGTCAATTATTGGTTTACTTGAATCTCATGGTGAAAGAATATCGACCAAACACTTGCTATCGTGACTTGTGCACTGTTGTGCAACTTTACTTGTTATCTTGTTATACGGCCAATCCGATATCAACACTTGTCGTGCTATACTCTCGTGCATTGTGCTATTGTTTCTCGTTATCATGTACCAGTTCTTGCTATACGTTCTCGTTATTCTCTCTAGTTATCCTGCTTTATAAGACATTAATCACTTAAAGCATGCTTGATCCTGAGATTTAAGTCCTACTGGGCGTTATCGCTCACCCTCGTTATTTGTTATTGTGTCTTAGGTAAGTAGGACTCTGACGTCACACACACAATGGGACAAGACTAGAGTGATGAGCGACCAGAAGTCAACCTGAAGTTGCTTAGTACCATGGAGTCTAGTAGTTATTGCTTTAGATTTCTTTTCAGTGTAATGACGTCATTGAGCCCTATGTATTGGCTCCGAATTAGTGGTTGTAATGGTCTTAGTGATTTTATAATGAAATCAAGAGTTATTTCAATTATTGTTCAATAGATGCTCTGAAATTATTCAAATGTTGTACATTTTCTCTACTATGTACTTGGTTCACGTTCTCACCGATTTATCCCGCTGCTAAATTGGCGGGGCGTGACACCTACTCCTACTCCTACTCCTATCTGCCTCTCCGAGGGTCTTCACCATGCCCCAGAGCTTATCAATTCTGATTGCTGCACATCACCTTTGTGCGCAGTCTCACCATCTCTACCTGGTCTGCAGGCGGGCCCTGCACTCGTAACGCCGCCAGCTCCATTGTCGCCTTTGCGACCTGCGCTCAGCTGCCTCCGCCAGATGCGCAGCTGATCCCTCTAGCTCTGGTAGTCTGGATCTCCCCTGGAGCTGGTCCCTCTGCCCCTGCAGGTCCATCGCGTGCTCGGTGGTGAGCCGTAAATCCGTCTCCTGCAAAAGAACAATCTGGTCAGTATCAGCTGTTAAAAATAGTTTTCAATTAACATGTGCTTACCCGCTCCTCCAGGTGCCTCTGAGCCTCCTCAGCCCTCAGCACCGCCCCTGCCAGCTGGGCCTCCGGAAGTGATGGAGAGCCCCCTGCACCTCGAGAAGAGTAAGCACCGCCTGCTCTGGTGCTCCTCACTCTCTCCAGCTCCCTCCGCTACATGAAAAAGCACATGTCAGTTTCCAAAATTTGCTTAAATTATATTAAGTGCTGAAGTTGGGGTGAGTACTTACCAGCTCCGCTGTCTGCCTCTGCGCCGCCTCCCGATCTTGCACCGCCTAGTAAAGCAAGGCTCGGAGCGATGCAATCTCGCCAGTTACGTCTACCTGCAACACATTTCAAATCATTAACTTAGTTCTCTAAAATCAAAATTCACAGGGTTGTGGTTTTAGAATCATTACCTGGTGTCGGGCGCTCTTGTATACCTTACCGCCGTACTTTAAGGCATATGCCTGGAGGTACGCATCATCTGTGGTAGCGTCTGACATGACAACCTTTCCTCAGTGCTCCCAGTTGTCAATCTGCTCCTTCGCCCGCTCGCGCCAATCGGTAGTGTCATGAAGCCCCCGGAAACTCCGACCCGGTCTGCGAAACTGGTCACGGACGGGGAACTCCACGACACTCTGCCGAAGGCCGAGTGAGCGATGGCTGAGGTATAGGTGCAGAGGTAGCACAAGGTTAAGTGCATGCAACCACACCGACCTACCAAAGTAGGAGTGGGCCTGCACCAACCAGGGCTCTCCCTCATCACCCTCCCCCAGGTAAGACTGCCAAACCACCTGCAAAGCAAAGATCAGTCAGTCATCGGGAAGTGAAATCAAGCATTTAATCAAAGGGAAAGGTTAGAACACTTACATCCAGGTATGGGTAGCTATCAATGGCCTCCTGAAGTCAATCCAGCTGGTCTCCGAGATTGCGTGAATCTCGATGAGAATCCCAACGGCGTGCAATGGTCACGAGGCCCGGCCGCGGGAGATCCCCTCTCCCCAAGGCTGGGAGATGTAGATAAGCCCAGATCCGCGAGATGAGAAGCAAGTTAGATGGAAGTTTAGAAAGAATTCAATTTAAAGGGTTAAAGTTAAGGTGTGTACCTGGAGGAAGGGGAAGAACCCACTCGTCAAAGTCTGCCGCTACGAGGCGCCCAGGCTGTCGAACTGGTGTGCTAAAAAGGCTGCCCCCAAGCATAGCCCCTACCTCACTCAGATCCTCCAGCAGAGGCAAGAAGCGGCAATGGACTACGTCACCTCTTGTGGCAAACAGAAGTCTACCAAGGAAGAGAATGAGAAAGCGGCGCAAGTCCGTGTCCGCCTCAGCCCCTGGCTCACTCGCCAACTCTCTCCGGCTGACCCTAACTAGCCAATTGAGGTACACATCCTCACTCTCCCTAGCACTCTTCCCCGCCTCGTGTAACCCCAGACTCGCCTGCAACGCTACCCTGGGGACCAAGGAAGACCTACGCTTTAAAGGAAGGTCTAGCAGTCGCTCGGCTAAGTCATGATAGCAGGGGTAAGTGAATCCATTCACCGGCTTCCCATACACTCTGAGCCCTGTGATCCGGCTCACATCCTCTAGGCTAGGGATCATAAGTCCCCATGGGAATACGAAGGTCGTCGCCTCCGCATCCCACCTGCTCCGCAGAGCCTGGGTAAGAGCCGAATCCACCCTCATTCTCTCTATTCTAAATATCTCCCCAAACCCCATCTCCTCTATCCTATCACTTTGGAAACGGGGGAATGCTAGGAAGACAGCCAAGACGAGCGCCCAGGACACCCGGGCCCTCATCTCACCCTGCAAGCATCAAGTTCTGATTAAAACAGGTTGTTTTTTAGTGTTCGGTTCAGGTCGTGACACCCTTGGAGGTCGCGACCTTGTAACGACGGTGCGGTGCACCGCGACCTTATCGCGTCACCTACACAGGTCGCGATAAGGTCGCCTCCGCTGGATTGACCGCGACATAGTCGCGGCACCCTAGGCCGCCGCGACACTATGTCATGGCAGATCGGGCTGACGTGTTACCAGGACCGGACCGGCCGGAGCCTACTTTGTCCGATCCTCTTTTCCACGGGCTTCTTTCCGTACATTTGCCCTCTGGGGCTCCGTCTACCATCTCTACGCATCCATACAAGTGTTTAAGGTCGATCTACTTACCGATTTCATCGCCTTCGCGCGTTTCCTCCGTTCCTCCTCCACATTCATAGTCGGGGCCTCTTCTTCCTTTTCCAACTCCATCTCCGCGATGTCCACCTCTTCCTCAACTGAAGGCACCTCTGTTTGGCGCCGGGAGCTCCGCCGCTCCACCTGGCGCTTCCTCCGTGCAGAGCCCTCCCCCGGGTTCTTCTCTCCCTCCATCTGAATCGGGGTTGGAATGAGTGGGATTGTGGGCAAATAAGGGAAGCAAACTCGCAAGGAAACGAGGAGGTGAGAAGATTCAAGGTTGAGGGGTTGGGGGTTTTCAAAGCTTGAGGGGAAAAAGAAGAAAGAAAAAAGAATTTTTTGAAAGGGCGCCTTTTATTTTTTGTCGGTTTTAGTCGCGTCAGGACGGTGGGCCGCAACATAGTCGCGACGCTTGTGATGATCGCGGCCATGTCGTGACCATCCCCTCGACGCATTATTAAGGCGGTCTCCATAAGCGTCGCGTCATGAACAGAGGCCTTTGCGCTTGCAGGAAGTTTAGTTTTATTCATTTCAAATCCAAATTACATTCACTAATTCTTTCTATCAATCAAATAAATGCTACAAATGCGTTCCTAGCTACCATCTTTCCTACAAGTCAATTCCATCATGCTCAAACGATCCCCGCTGCCGGCTGAACCTACTTCAAAGCTTCAATGTATTCTTTGATCACGTCATCATCTTCCACTACTTCAGCTTGAAGAACACCCATCGTGCATCCTTCCCAATGGACGATGGCGCTGCGTACGTCGCGCTCGTCCTACTCATCACCCCTCTTCCTCTCTTCGGAAGGTGGGTAGTGCGATAGGATGGGTACCACTGTGCGTGCTGTGCCGCATTGAAGGTAGTACTGGTCCGGGTTGTAGGTAGTTAGTGCTTCATTACCAAAGAGTCGTAAGGCGAGCCCGGTGCGTTGAGGTAGGTGGATCACCTGGCCGTGCATGAAGCGGGGGCGCATGTCAAATTCTGCCACAGTCATCTTTTTGAAATAATCACGCCAGGCTTTCCGTCCTTTCAGCTACGCCGTCTTGCACCACGACTTGGTGCTCATGCGTAGAGGGCCGCCCACGAAAGCCAGTGGTTGGTTGAGCATGTCTTGCACTCCGTGGCTAACTCCCCCATTTCCCGGAACTGAATGTGAACGCCCATCCATAGCTCAAGGTCGATAATGGAGCCAAAAAAAGGACCTCCCATAGCTACAGAAGATAGACCGGCATAGAGGAATCCAAAAACTGCCTGACCAATGCTCATACCTTCTGAAATGGAGTCAACAATGCTTAGGGTGGAAAAGGAAATAGCCTCGTCCGTCGTAGGGAAGAGGATGACTCCGCAAAGGCAGATCGCAGCCACTTTGGCAATGGCCCGATAATTGCCTGTCTTGTGCTTGCATTGCGATGTGATCCACTACGCAATAGGGAGAAGATGGGCGTGCATCCCGCTTGTCATATATTGCAAATCCATCTCCTTGTCGTGATCTCCGCAAGGATGCTCCAGGAGTTGATCGGCGCCACGGTGTAGGATATTGACAACTACTCGCCCCTGTGGTATCGCGGAAGGCCAAGCATGATCTCCAGCTCCTCCAAAAGGACGGTGGCTTCAAATGTCGGGAAGACGAACGTGTGAGTCTGAGGATGCCACCGCTTCGCTAGCGCCGTGACACTATCCCACACGTGCACCATCTTGTCATATTTCATGGCCAACACAAGTACCGTGGACAGCCCCCACTCTTTCAAGTGACTGATGGAGGCGGGTGGAAGTAGCTCAAGCATGGGCACTAGCCATGGCACCTGAGAGAACCGCCTATGACCGGGTAAGATCTGAGGAAAGGTTGAAGAGATAGGTCGAGAATGGAAAAGGAGAAGAAGGAAAACATGGGAAAATAGAGCAAAAGTTCGGGAGTTTAGAAATTGAGAAGGAGGAGCACTTACTTGGAGCTCCGGGCGCATGCAAATATGCCCCGGGATGGCGGAGATTTACTGGAGAGCTGCATAAGACTCTCTAGCAGCCTTTGGACCGGAGTAGGGAGGGATGTCCTCCTGAAAGGCAGAATAACTCCTCTTCATAACTACAAAACAGAGGGAGAAACTTGCAGAAAATTGAAGAAGAGTGGAAGCAGAGGGTTAGCTACGGGATTAGCCCCTAAATCCTCCTATTTATAGAGTCTTAAGAGGTCCACTCCTACTCTAATCCCGAAACTAGGTGTTAGGATAACATTAGAAGAGGTTTAGGAGTCCTAGTGTTAGTCTAGATGTCTTAGGATGAAAATAAACTTCGATTTCATGGTCTTACTGGGTTCAGTCCGAGTCGTGATGCCACGATCTGACGCGATCAGGTCGCGACAGGGCGGTATGTCGCGACTATGTCGCGGTCATCCAGAGCGTCGACTCTCTGCCCGAGGGTTTGTTTTCATGTCTACACCTTGTATATGTGTTTATTTGTTATAATTATGGATATATGTTGTCAATTTGTGCTTATTATGTTTATTTCTTGTCAACAACAAAAATAGAAAAAAATCACAAAACCAGAAAATCAAAAGAAAGAAAACAAAAAGAAAAAAAGGACTTCATCACAGGTAAGTCATGTAGGGTATTTCTATCCCTATTCCTCGCATTGCTATATGATATTTTATTTATTATATCGTTTCAAGTACCGGATGGTTCTCAATGTGTTTTGGGATTTGAGTTCCCCTTTATCAAAAACAGTGATAATCTAGGTGCACATTGTTAATCGTTGGATAGGCCGTTGAGTTGTTTAAGTTCAGGAACGATGGATTCAGGCCTGCACTGCGGTTTGTAGGTAGTCTCTTGACCCGTTCTTATTTGGCTTAACATATTATCCTTGATATACTTTCTATTTCCTCCTTCTCTTGCATTCGTTTTGATGATTTCTTACTTTAGCCCAGCATGCATCATGTAGGACTTTGAGCTTCCCTGACTCTTCTTGACTTTTGATGAGCCCTTGTTGAGTGCCCAATCCATCCTCCAGTTTCCAAACAAGAAATCCAATTCCACTCCGAATGGAAGGTTTGTCTCCTAGTGAGTTGTTTCCCATCAGTATGACAGAATTTCCCTGTCTAGATTCTCTATCCATTTTCCTACCCCTTTGATCCGATTTGGTTGCGAACTGCTCCCAGGACAGAGTCAGAGTTACCTGCCTGGCACGCACGTGTCCCTCCAAAACGAAACTGCAGGCCAATCGGCTAGGGTACCTCTCAATCGAGGGGTTGATCGTCCTTTTCTCCTTCTCGTCCAAACTTGTGCTTTTCTTTGCATTCTGCTCGAGGAACTAACTCGGGGTTTTAACAAAGATTCCAAATTGCTCATTAGTTAGACCAGTTGTCTGTTTACCTTGGCTTCCACTTTTCAGTCCGCTCTGCGTTACTTCCGCTCCACCATCACTTCGTGACACCTCCAACCACTTCCGTTCGCTCCCCTACAAAGTGGAAGCCAAGGAGGGGCAATCTGTAGACACCCGGTTCCGACTAATGGGTTGAGCCGCATTTCATGTTATCCTAGTTAGCCCCTAGTTGTTACTCACCTTGACCCATCATTAGCCTTGATCGAGCCCATAAACAATTAAAATTGCCTTGAAATCCCGCCCTTATTTATTTTGGAGAGTCCTTATGCATTATAACTCGCATCTTTTATGTAACTGGCTGATAAATGCAAAATAATTCGATTTCCTAGTCGTGACATATCGTAGCGCCGCGACTCTAGTCGCGACGGCCCTGGACGCCGCGAGCCCATGCATGATATCCATGCACGTGGCCTTATTGTCACGACGCCCCCGCCCATCGCGTCTCTAGTCGCGACCACACGATACGCGTGACAACGCCTGAGCGCACTAGACTCCGCAACTACCTCCTATTATCCTCCTATTGATCCAGCTTATCCCTAGGAAATATCTCAACCCTTGGGCGGATTTTGGCCCTAGGGACTCTTGTGAGGATCCCTTGGACTCTCCCTTGCAATTTTAAAAGGGCCATTATCTCCCATTCGAATTTTCACCATTTTGAAGAGATAATATCACCGATTTCTCTCTCATGGCTCTATAAAAGAGAGGCCCTCCTCAAGGACGAGGGGAGCCTCATTGTTATCCCTAAAAATTTCCTTTGACAAATACTTAGCCTCGCAGCCACCCTTTCCTCCATTTCCCTCACATCCCTCTCCACCAAAGCAACCCATTCATCATCTGTGGAGCACAAGACGTGAGAAGGGCGACTTCAGCATTCCCTGAAGCTTTTAGACAATCCTTCGAGTTATAGCCACGCCAAGGAGTCGCCCTAATGGGTCTCACTCTCTCCTTTTCCCTTTCTCCTTCTTTTGCATGCATTTTTTCATGTTATTCTTAGATAGAACATATTCAGCACACACCCACATTTTTTCTATACCCAAAGGGTTTAACCCCCCCCCCCCCCCAGGTTCGCTCCCTCCATGTTCCCATCCTTTCTTTCTATTTTAGAGTATATACTATGTTTAACGTGTTCTAATAGGGCTTCCTTTTGTTTGTTTTCTTTTGTGGCAGGCATCCAAGCGTCATCCATGAGGAGCTCTTGCCTTCCGGCCGGCTGGAAGATGAGAAGAAGGTCCACACTCCATCAACTCCCGCACAAAGAGAACGCGGCGGCGGAGGATGACGCAGGTAAGAAATGCGACTGGAATCAACATCGGGTTATCAGCACTGTCGCGACCGCTAAGGCCGCCGTGACACAAGGTCCGCCCCCTTTCTCTCTCCTCTTCCTATTTAAGTTAGCCCTCTTCATTTTCTATTTATAAGGCAGCTTCTATTTGGCGATCACATTCCATGTTCACACACCATTAGATTTAGTACCTGTTCGTGTCAAGGGGGGGGGGGGGCGTCAATCCCGATGATTACACTAGTGTCTCGATAGGAATCTCAACCTCAATGTTTGGATGTTCAACTGGGTGAGCTGGAGGTACATCAACCTCTGGAACATGGTGTTCTTCTACATGCTCTACTGAAGGCTATGGGTCTTGAATGGGTCCTCTTCTAACTTGATCTCCCTCAACTCGAAATCTCATGAACTTCTGTAAATGATGCAAGCAATAGATGTTGTTCTAAGGAATTTTCTGTACTTTCTCATTCACAAGGGAGACCTCAAAATGTTTGAAGACAACAGTAAGATGTGCAGCATAGGGCAATGACTAGTGAAGGTCTCTTCTGTTTGTTTCAGACATGATTTGTGTCATTATCAGATTCAAACTGACTTTAATTCTCTTCTTCATACAATACATCACAAATCTCTCAATATCTGTCAGCCTATTTCTGCCACCACATTGAGGTGTGATAATAGTGGTCAGAATGTGATGTACCAATCTATGTACTGAAGGAAACGTGTTTTTGTTGAATCTGGTAACATGTGTTTGCCTCGAATCTGTCTTGTCATGTGGAAGACCAGTCAAGAGAGTGCATGCCTCATGAAGATCAAATTCTAATTCACTGTAATGTTCACCATCATTAGGAAACTCAAACAGTGTAGAAGCCAATTCAGGAGTAAGGAGTATGGAGACACCTTTCACTTCTGATTAAAAACCGTCTGGCACATCCACTAGGTTCAAATAGAATTCTTGTACCAATCGAGGGTAGAAGACTCTGAAGTCAGAAATGAACTTCAACCAACCTTGAAATGTAAAAAAGGAGATGAAATCTAGAAAAGCATTAGCTAAACTCTGATCAGTTAAGTCTACAGCCCTAGGTTTAAGAATGGCTCTCCCTTCAAAAACAACCTTAGAGGGCGTGACTACAGGGTTTCCAGATGATTCATCAGACTCAGAATGTGATGTTCTTCATCGGATTCTGAGGAGGACTCTCTTCAACGGATGTGTCAAAATTAGAGAGAAGCTTCCTTCTAGGGTTGCGGAAGGACATTAGAGACTTGCCTTTACTCAGAGGAGACGACCTTCCCCGCTTAGATGGAGTTCCGGAAGGAGTAACCTAACCCTTTCTTTTAAATGGATCACGCCGAACCTTGCTCCTTCTCTCCGATTGAGGTTCTTCAATGACGATGCCCTTTGCAGCCACCCTGACCTTTGCCCCTCTCCTGGGAGTCTGCTTGGGAGCCATGATGGAGGGAAGAAAGAGAAGAGAGAAAGGGTGGACTACTGAAGAAGAGGAGACGGGAACATAAGGGATCGGTTCCTTAGGAGGTGGAAGGAGGGAGGAATTCAAATAGGGTGGAAAGTGGAAATGGTATGGTCGACATGGGACATAGGGTATAGAAAAAGGGATTTCGACGCAACTAGTAGAGGGATAAGATAGACCCCTAGCTCATTTACCCTAAACAAGATCCGGCGATCAAGTCCAGGCGTGTCGACACAGAGAGAGGAAGTGTCGACACACTTTGACATGAATCAATGAATTTTTTGAGAAAATTGTGAAGGAATTTCTTTATTATGATGTAAAATATCTAAAGTCATTTATTCAAGGATTTTTAATGTGATAAGGAATTCAAATCCATTTTCCTATTAAAATACCATTATAAATTCACTTAACTAAAAAATGTCTGGCATAAGTTGATCATTAAAACTTTCTGAGGCACTGGGATAACAGTTTAATTGAGATAATATATTTTATACAGTCAATTGCAATCTGTTATACTTTACTAATCCAAAGTAAGGTGATTTCTTCAGGATTAAGACAAATATTATTGAAATTAAACATTCTCAAAAGACTTGATTCAGGTTCAAGTTGTACATTCTTAAATTTTTATTTTAAATTGATTGAATTTTCTGTAATTTTTAGACAATGAGCATTCAAATGTAGTAAATCTTTGTCACTCAGGTACACATGCTTTTACACACCAGAGTCCCTGGTTACTAAAGATTTACTAATTATCCTGCTTCAAGGGGTGAATGAAAACCTTTTTACATGGAAATATATGTTTATCAGACGCCAATATTTCCAGTTACTCAGTTAACATTGATTTTTATCATTTTGATTTTACCCCTTAGAATAGAGATAACAAAACACTTCATGACATACATGGCTCTTCACTCATTGTGAAGGTTTGCAGTTTCTTAGTGTATATGTCATTGCTCTGTCAAAAGAAAATTTTGGAAATAAACATTGAGACAATTGAGACAACTTTATCCCTCATTAGTCTTAAAAGAAATGTGTAAAATCAATACACAGTTGAACATAATTCCATTCAAGAAATCAAGTTACTTTAGTATTTCAGAATATAAAAGAATAGTGACTGAAAGGGATATGTCATAGCAATTAAATGGTCAATCCTAGTTTCCTTCAGAAAAAAAATAATGAACATCTCATGTATTAGACATTTTTTCAACACACTAGATCAATTTTGGTTTTATGAGAGAAAATGACAATAAAGTCGTTAGCTCCCCCTGAATTATTGATTTCATTTATTTTTCATCAAAAATATGGAAATCCTTCTTCAATGAAAGAATGATTGAAATGAGCAATTGAATTGGAGGAAGTTTAGATTGAAGAATTGAGAAACGTCTTTCAAGAAGAATGTTGGTACAAGAAGGAACATGTGTTGACAAGATTGAATGAGAAATTTACTCACAGCTCAGAAGTTTCACAAAAGCTCACGTATCCTCAGCATTTTATCTGACCAATTAAAATAGCTTCATGGGAAAATCTGATTTCCTTGAAGTCAAATCACAAAGCTCACCTTTACTTCTCAAACAGTAATGCTCCCCCTCAATTTGTGCATCAAAGAAACATTCAACATTCAAGCAGTGCATATTCAATCTTAGCAATCAAATTTATACAAACAATCATTGAAGGACAAGCATGTTTCAAGAATAGCATTCACAACATAGAAGAAATTTTCATTTTTCAATTTTCAAGTTATCTCCTTTAAAAAAAAAAATTAAAAAGAAATTGATTCTTACACATGATACATCATGGGTACTAGGCGGAGGATTTCCTTCAACACATAATGACAGTTTTCAAACAAGCATAACTTGTTCTTCTACTAATCACCATTTGATATACCTCATAATCTTTGCATAAGAGATCAGTTTATTTTTCAATTTTTATTCCATATTGCAAATTCCAAGTTCTCTTCGTAAGGATGTGAACCTATCTTCATCCAATGGTTTTGTAAAGATGTCTGCAATTTATTTTTCAGTGGGGATGAATTCTAATTCAATGTTTTTATTTGCAACTTCATCCCTAAGAAAGTGATGCCTAATCTCAATGTGTTTTGTTCTGGAATGTTGGATTGGGTTTTTGGAATGATTGATTGCACTAGTATTGTCACACATGATAGATGAACATCCAATGTCAATATTATAGTCAAGTAATTGATTTTTTATCCACGACACTTGAGCTACACAACTTCCTGCAGCAACATATTCTGCTTCAGCAGTAGACAGTGCAACTGAGTGTTGCTTTTTGGATGCCCATGATGTCATGCAATTTCCTAAGAACTAACAATATCCACTAGTGCTCTTCCTATCAAGTTTACATCCAGCATAATCAGCATCAGAATATGAAATCAAATGAACTTGACATCCAGCTGGAAACCATAAACCCAAATCACAAGTCCCACAGAGATATCTAAAAATTCTCTTAACTGCAAGCAAGTGACTTTCCTTTGGACTAGACTAAAATCTAACATAAAGACATACACTAAATTGAATATCTGGCCTACTTGCAGTAAGATATAGGAGAGATCCAATCATACCTCTATATTGTTTTGCATCAACCGATTTACCTTTTTCATCTTTATCAAGTTTGATGCTTCTGCTCATGGGAGTGGTTTCTGGTTTGGCTTGTTCAAAATTGAATCTTTTGAGCAGCTCTTTGATATATTTGGCTTGATTGATAAGGATTCCATTCTCAAGTTGTTTGATCTACAAACCAAGAAAGAATTGTAATTCTCCCATATAACTCATCTCAAATTCACTGTGCATGTGTTTAGAAAATTCTTCACACAGTGAAGGATTGGTGGAACCAAATATAATATCATCCACATATACTTGAACTACAATGATATGATTGTGGACTGATTTTGTGAAAAGAGTTTGATCCACCTTACCTCTGGAGTAATTTTTACTAACCAGAAAACTGCTCAATCCCAAATTCTTGATTGTATCCTTTGGCAACTAGTCTAGCTTTATCCTTCTTCGTTCAATTTATTCCTAAAGACCCATCTCGTTCCAATTATTGACATTCAGGAATTTTTGCAACAAGACTCCAAACATTATTTCTTTTGAATTGATTCAGTTCATCTTGCATTGCATCTAACCAAGAATCATCTTTTAATGCCTCTTTAATATTTTTGGGTTCCTCTTGAGAAATAAAGGTCATTTGACCTTGTTCAATGATGTTTTTAAAATGAGATCTAGTGTGAATCCTATCATTGACATTTCCAACAACATTCTTAAGAGGATGGTCTTCAGAATATTTAAAATTGCCTCTGGTTGATGTACTTACCTGCTCTGGTGTCGACCTGATGATGTCTTGTGTCGACACAACTTCATTTTCATCAAGCTCTTCATTCTCCACTTGTTGATCTGATTCTTTTTCAAGAATTTCAGCATCTTCTTCTTGGTTCCTACATGATCATTAGGTTTCTTATAATTTTCATCAAAAACGACATGGGGAGTTTCCTCCGCAGAATTTGATTCAATGTTAAAAAGTCTATATGACCTTGAATTCTCAGAATAACCTAGAAAAATGCCTACTTGACTTTTCTTTTCAAATTTGTCTAGATCATCATTATCATTATTGTGAATGAAGACTCTACTACCAAAGACTCTGAAATATGCAATGTGAGGCTTCTTACCTTTCATTAGTTCATAGGAAGTTTTCTTAAGGACAAGTCTTACCATCACCCTGTTAAGAACATAGAAAGAAGTATTTACAGCTTCTGCCAAGAATTTCCTTGGAAGCTGACTTTCAATCAACAATGTTCTGGCCATTTCCACCAATGTCCTATTCTTCCTTTCAACTATTCCATTCTGCTCAGGAGTCCTTGGAGAGGCGAACTTGTGATCAATTCCCTTATTCCTGTAAAAATAAAAAAATAAGTTATTGTCAAATTCCCCTCCATGATCAGTAAGAATGGAGTGGATTTTATTTATTTTTGCATTTTCAGTTTTATCAACAAACTCTTTGAAATTATAAAAGGTGTCACTCTTGTGAGACAAGAAATACACCCAGGTAAACCTAGGGAAATCATCCACAATCACAAACCCAAATATGTGTCCACTAAGACTAAGTGTCCTAGTAGGACCAAATAAAACAATGTGCAATAATTCAAAGGGTTTGGAAGTTGTTAATGGTGCAACAGATTTGAAAGATCTTCTGGTCTGTTTACCTTGAGCACATGCAGCACATACAAGAGCATTTTTCTTTTTCTTTATTTTTGGTAAACCATTTACCAGAGAGTATCTCAATAATTTATTCAAAACATTTTCTCTAGCATGACCTAATCTACAATGCCATAACTGAAACAAGTCATGCTGATTAGAAACTAAGCATAGATTTTCATGCTGATGATCATTTAGGTCAACCAAATAAACATTGTTGATTCTTTGACCAAATTTTTTTATTTTGTCAGAATCCTTTTCAACAATTTCACAAGATTCAGAATCAAAAATTACCTTGAGGCCTTTATCACACAATTGACTGATGCTCAATAGATTATGATCAAGGTCTTCTACAAGCAAAACATTTTCAATGGAGTTTGAAGGGTGCTTACGAATTTTTCTAGTTCTAATGATTTGTCCTTTGTTCTTACCTCCAAAAATTACTTGTCCACCATCGCTATCAAGGTACCATTTGTCTTTCTTATGGGCTGTAAGACATTCCTGCAAAAAGAATTAGAAGGAAAATTTTGGTACCCAAATTGCTTTGTGTCCCATCAGTTGTTTCAATTCAACAACAAGTGTTTTGGAATCCATAATTGTCTTGTTTTTCTTGAATTTTTTTGTGATCTATAAATATCATCAGTGTGACCATATTTTTTGTAGATAGAACATACCATGATTTTCTGTGGTGCAACAATTTTTTTTCTTCTGACATAAGAATTATATCCAGCTGAAGAATTTCCATTGTTCTTTGAATATGAGATTGGTTTAACATTGGATTTCAGATTCTGTTGATTTTTGCCTCGAATTCTTTCATGATTCAATTGAATTTTGGAGTTTTTGAATTGATCTTTATTTTTAGGTTTTGAGTTTGTTTGTAGTTTTTCTTTGATGCTCTCATCAAATTTTCCATATGAGGTGCTTCCTTGAACAAATGAGGTTATTAAAGGTTGCCCAATTTTCTTTTTGTTCTCAGGTTGAAAACCTAGTCCATGCTTGATAGTGTTCATCTGAACACCCAAAATTGCATCTAGACTTTCTTTGCCTTTGACAAATTTAGACAAAGTTTCTTTCTTGTCATTCAATTATTTTTGGACAGATTCCAATTCCTTTTGAATCACCTCTTTTTCATTTTTGAGTTTTTCATTTTCATTAGTTAAGATTTGTTTTTCTTTTTCAGTGACATGGCATCGTTCCTTAATGAAATCAATCTGTTCATTCAAGCATTCTTGTTCCTTCTTCATGTTATTAATTTCATCATTTAGAACATAAACTTCTCAGATTCCTGTGGGTTATTTAGCATGTTGTTGATCTTCTTTTTGAAGGTTTTGTTTTCAGATTTGAGTTGACATAATTTCTCAAACATAACAGCATATGCTTCATCCCATTCATCAGTTGTAAAGTCCTCAAAAGAAGAACTTACCTCAGTCTTTTACTCATGTCTGGCCATGAGACATGTCACTTCTTCTTCATCAGATTCACATTCATCCTAATCTTCTTCATCCTCATCACTCCATGTGGCCAGCATTGCCCTTGTCTTCTTAAGCATCTGATTCTTCAATTTCTTCTTTAAGTCAGGACAGTCCCCTCTCTTGTGTCTTCGTTTCCTGCACTCATAACAGATAGAGTCAGTCTTTTTCTTTGTATCCAATCTTTTATTGAAATCAGTTTTCTTTCAAACATCCTTTCTGATGAAGGGTTTAAATTTACCTGTTCCTTTCTTTCTCAAGAACTTTTTGAATTGCCTTGTCAATAAGGCCAATTCCTCATCCTCCTCTTCATCAGAAGAATGATCATCATTATCAGATTGGTCAGCAGTAGTTTTTGAACTATATGAAGCTTTTAAAGCAATGGGTTTCTTGGAAGTGATGATAGATGCATTTCTCTTCAGATTAATTTCATATGTCATAAGTGAACCTATTAGCTCATCCAATTGCATGGTAGACAGATTTTTTGAATCTTCAATAACTATGGCCTTTGTATGCCAAGCTGCTGGTGAAGATCTAAGAACTTTTCTAACAAGATCACTGTTCGAATAGTCCTTTCCTAGACCTCTAAGACCATTCACTAAAAGCATGAACCTAGCAAACATCTCAAAGATAGTCTCATCACTTTTCATTTTGAACATTTCATACTCTAAAACTAAGATACTTGCCTTGGTCTCCCTTACCTCTGAGGTCCCTTCATAGATGAGCTGGAGCTTGTCACACATCTCCTTAGCAGACTTGCATGAAGATACTCTGGAGTACTCTTTGGGATGAATGACACATTGCATCATGTTCATAGCGCTCTAGTTGAGGGTAGATATCTTGATCTGTTCCTTAGTCCATAGGTCCTCATCCTCTGGCAGATCAAATGGTCCCTTTTCAACAATCTTCCTGAGCTCTCAAGAATACCTGCATCCTATTTTTCCAATAGGCATAGTCAGATCCATCAAAGAAAGGAGGCCTGGTAATCGAATGACCCTCAGCTATAAATCCCCTAGTGCTCTCCATAGCAACAAATTCTTGATCGTAAGATCAAACACCAGAAGTGCAAAGAGAACTTGCTCTGATACCAAATGAAATGTTGCAGAATTACTGCTATGAAGAAATCTAGAAGGGGGGGGGGGGGTTGAATAGATTTCACTAGACTTTGATATTTACTTCATTAGATGCTTAGATTTAGAATTTAATCACAAATTTGAACAAGTGAATAGAATAGATGTTGAAGAACTAGCGAGTGTATAAAACATCTAAGGCAATTAGCAAGCAAACCACAGAGACATAGAGATTTAAGGTGGTTCGGATTATAGAACTAGGTATCCTACATCCACCATCCACACCCACACACAAAATGGCTTATCTCGCCAGTTCAGAAAACACACTGAACAACACACACACTCTGAGATATGGAAATCTCAGATTCAATCACACACATGAAATTGTGAACAAGGATTGCACCAATTTCACAACACACACTTCAATAGAGTGAGTTTGAGATGAAGAACCAGTCAGATCAATTGAAACCCAAAGTTGAAGAAGACTGGTTCGAAGGTCCCTATTTCTGCTTCAAAAGTAGAGATCAGTTATTTTGCTTCAGCTCCAGGAAGAAGACTCTGATGGCTCAAAATTCTTCTTCAAATAGATCATCCATGATGCTCAAGACTTTGACTCCTTCAGATCTGGGAACAATTTGCCAAGATGAAGCCTTCTTCAGAAATAGTAGGAATATTCTGGAGTCTGGAAGAGCATATGTGTATGTGGATCGATCGTCGTCAGAAGCCAAGTGGATAAGGGGTATTTATAGCCCTATGGGTCCACAAAATATCTTGGGAATTGGGAGCATAGAAATTCCCACCCAAAACCCCTTTACCAAAATCATCCACGTGACTTGGTAAGTTCAGATCTGGAGAATCATCTAAACTGTGTCGACACTACACAACTATGTGTTGACACACATGTTCCTGGCTTGGAAACAAACTTCTGGGACAGACAACTAGTGTCGACACCACTATGTGTTGTGTCAACACCACTGGTACATCTTCACACATAGGCTGCTGGGACAGTGGTCTAGTGTCGACACCACTTGGTCATTGTGTCAACACCACTGGATGTTTTCTTCTTTTAAATGAGCTACACATGAAGGAAAGCAATGTGAGATATAAATGAAATATGTATAGCATGATTTTTCACATTTTTTATGAATCATACTTAAGCATCATCAAAATAAGAGATCCAACAACAGCGAGGTTTCTCCGATTTACTGCTTTCATAGCTTGATCTCACGGTCAGGAGACTTTCGATGTCATGGAATCTAACAAGGGGTTAATGGCTGAAGGACACTCATTGTCCAGGCCACCTTTCATTGATGGCACTGATTATCCATACTGGAAAAATCGCATGCAGGTCTTTCTAAGAGCTCAAGACTTTGAGCTATGGAAGATCATCAACAAAGGAGCATATGTGTTGCCCAAGGATGAAGATACATGGACAAAGGAACAAATTCATAAAGGAACTCTCAATTGGAGCGCGTTGAACATGATGGACTGCCCTGTATATCCCAAGGAGTTCTCAAGAGTCTCCACATGCACTTCAGCAAACGAAATGTGGGACAAGCTTGAACTCATCTACGAAGGTACGTCTGAGGTAAGGGAAACCAAAGCAAGCATGCTAGTATCTGAATATGAGATGTTTAAAATGAAAAATGAAGAAACCATATCAGATATGTTTGCAAGGTTCATGCCAATAATCAATGGATTGAAAGGTCTTAAGAAAGAATACTCAGAAAGTGACCTAGTTAGGAAGATACTTCGGTCTCTTCCATCCTCTTGGAATACTAAGGCCACCGTCATTGAGGATTCTAAAGATCTTTCAAAAATGAAATTAGATGAGTTAATTGGTTCCTTGATGACCTATGAAATAAATATAAAGAGGAAAGAAAATCCCAGAAAATCAATCTGTTTAAGAGCCTTCAACAAAAATTCCTCTATCTCCAAGAAAGATATTCAACAGGAAAGTGATGACAATGGAACATCTAGTGATAGTGAGAACGATGAAATGGCCATGCTCACTAGTCAGTTCAAGAAATTCCTTAAGTTCATAAGGAAAGGCTCAGGTAACTTCAAATCTTTTCAAAAGAAAGATTCTTCAAGTAAATTTGATTCTAACAGAAAATCTGACATGATAGTGTGTTATGAGTGCAAGAAACCAGGGCATATGAGAGGAGAATGCCCGGAGTTCAAGAAGAAACTGAAGAAGGACAAATTCACCTTCAAGAAAACCAAGACAATGTTGGCAGCTTAGAGCGATGAAGACGAAGATGAGGACGCACAAGCAACCTCTAGAGATGAAGAGATTCATTACTTAATGGCAAGGAGTGAGGACTCCACTAAGGTAAATTCTTCCTTTAAGAACTATACTGTTGATCAATGGGAAGAAGCATACATAGTTCTGTTTGAAAATTTTTATGAATTGAAATCTAAAAATAAAGCACTGAAGAAGAAAATCACTTCACTTGTCAACATCACATCTAACGATGAAGAGATTGCAATCCTAAATAAAGAAATTGAAATGATGAAAATTGAACAGGAAGGTCATCATGAGGAAATGGATTGCATCAAAGAGAAGCTGTAAGAAATTCAAAAGGAAAAACAAAACCTAATCAATTCTCTTGAAAATCTTCAAAATGAACATTAAGAGATTAAGAAAAAATTGGAACATTCTGAAAAAGAGTTAAAAGAAAAGATTGAAGATCTTACAAGATTTGTAAAAGGAAAGCAAAATCTTGATGTTGTTTTGGGTGCAATAATTAATGTAACAAGGCATGGGTTTGGATACCAACCAGTGAAACAAAAGAAAATTGGAGAGACATTGATCACATCTTTTGTTGATTGTAGTCCAAGCACAAGTAAACAAGTTCCTCCCAAGAGAAAGAAAACTCAAGCAAAGGGTAAGCAACAACAAGCCAAACAAAAGATTTTAGCTGTTCAACAAACTAAGAAGTCTGTCGACAGACCCAATGAAAGCTGTCGACAGGCCTGGAAATATGCTGCTAAGTGACAGCCATGCAGGCATCAAAAGTGAAAAATGCTAAAGAATGTTCATCAAAATAACAAAACAACCATTTTGAGAAAATCTCCTTCATACAATATTTGTAAGAAACTTGGCCATAATGAAAAACAATGGTGGAATAATTCAAACAAACTGAAACTCAAACAAGTTTGGATTCCAAAGTATTTACTTTTTGGCGTGAATGAAAAATTGGGACCCAAAGTAATTTGGGTAACAAAACCTCTTGTCTGATCCATCTATGTAGGAATGTCTAGCAGCCGAAAATCAAAACAAATGGTACTTGGATAGTGGCTGCTCGAGGCACATGACGGGCGACAAAGGAAAATTCTGTCTGCTAGTGGAGAAAGATGGAGGTCAGGTTGTCTTTAGAGGTAACAATAAGGGCCAAATCATTGGCACAGGTAAGGTAGGTAAGTATGCCTCTAACTCAATAGACAATGTGTTATTGGTTGATGGTCTTAATCACAATTTGCTTAGCATAAGCCAACTGTGTGATAAAGGCCATAAAGTAATCTTTGAATCAAATGCATGCAAAATTGTTGATAAAGAAACAAGAAGTCTCAAGTTTTCTGGAAAAGGGTGAATAACATCTATTTAGTTGATTTAGATGAACCAGAAAACAAAAATTTATGTCTTGTTGCAAGTATACAGGATGGATTGACTTTGTGGCATCGGAGGCTTGGCCATGCGAGCTACAATCTTTTGCCCAAAATCATGAGGATGAAATTGGTAAGTGGACTTCCTGAAATTTCTTTCAATAACAATGATAGCTTTTGTGATAGAGAGAAAGGAAAACAAACCAGGAAGTCTTTCAAATCAAAAGCACTGGTAATCACTTCAAAACCCTATGAATTGTTGCACATGGACCTTTTTGAACCTACTAGAACATTAAGTCTCAATGGCAAACATTTTGGATTTGTCATTGTGGATGATTTCTCTAGGTTCACTTGGGTCAAATTCTTGGCTAATAAAATTGATGCACTAAAAGTCTTTGAAGAGTTCATTAATAAAGTTGAGTATGGGAGCACAAACAAAATATGCTTAATCCGCACTGATCATGGGGGAGAGTTTGACAACAACTCTTTTTCTGATTTTTGCAGGAATCAAGGGATAGATCACATGTTTTCCTCCCCAAGGACACCAAAACAAAATGGCGTTGTGGAGAGA
Organism: Colocasia esculenta; assembly: GCA_014218235.1. Classification (NCBI taxonomy): domain Eukaryota; kingdom Viridiplantae; phylum Streptophyta; class Magnoliopsida; order Alismatales; family Araceae; genus Colocasia; species Colocasia esculenta. Next base: position 79,953,275 of record CM024763.1, read on the forward strand.
AAGAACAAGACCTTGGTGGAAATGGCTCTCACTCTTCTGGTTGACAGCCAACTGACAAGAAGTTTTTGGGCAGAAGCAGTGAACACCTCATGTTACATCCTCAATAGAGCCATGGTAAGACCTGTGATGAAGAAAACTCCCTATGAACTCTTAAAAGGTAAGAAACCCAGTATTGGATACTTCAGGGTTTTTGGCTCCTAAGTGTTTATTCATAACAATGACAAAGTTGATTTAGATAAATTTCAAGCCAAAAGTGATCCAGGTATTCTCCTAGGATACTCACAGCACTCTAGAGCATATAGAGTGTTTAACAATAAAAATAGAACTGTGGAAGAAACTCCACATGTTTTTTTGATGAGTATCATGCAAAGGCTAACAGTTCAAATCTTCACAGGTATGGTGATGAAGATGAAGAAATAATACTTGGGAAACAACATGAGACAACAAAAAGCAATCCTCAAGTAGAAACAAAAACTAACAATGCATACTTTCGCAGGTACGATGATGATGATGAAGGAACACTTTTCGGAAAACAAGATGATGAAAGTGAAGAAGATCCTCAAGAGGAAAAGACTCAAGATGAAAATCTCCAAGATCCACTTCCTGAAGTCCAAGATCAACTTCCTCAAGTCCAAGATCAACCAGGTCCTTCAATAATCACAAATGTCAGGTACTCAAAAGATCACCCACTTGATAATGTAATTGGAGACGTAAATGATAAAGTCCAAACTAGGTCTCAAGTTAGACACATTGTTCAACAAGATCATTTAGCTTTTGTCTCTCAAGTGGAACCTAAAAATGTTGAAGAGGCTCTAAAAGAAAATTCTTGGATAGATGCCATGCATGAGGAACTTGGTCAGTTTCAAAGAAATAATGTCTGCAGTTTAGTTCCTAGAACCCCTGAAATTTCTGTCATTGGTACAAGATGGGTGTTTAGGAATAAACTAAATGAAGAGGGTAAAGTGGTGAGAAACAAAGCTAGACTGGTAGCAAAAGGGTACAACCAAGAATTTGGGATAGATTTGAAGAATCCTTTGCACCTGTAGCTAGGCTTGAAGCAGTTAGGATCTTGTTAGCATATGCATTTTCAAACAAGTTCAAACATTTTCAAATGGATGTTAAAACTGCTTTTCTTGAATGGCTACATCAAAGAAGAAGTCTATGTTTCTCAACCACCTAGATTGAGGATAATGAAAAGCCTAACCATGTTTTTAAGTTGCACAAAGCTCTTTTTGGTTCAAGTCTATGTGGACGACATCATCTTTGGTTCCACTAACCCATCACTGTGTGAAGAGTTCTATAAACACATGCACAATGAATTTGAGATGAGTTTAATGGGGGAGCTTCAATTTTTTCTTGGCTTACAGGTAAAACACCATGAAGATGGCTTCATCATTAATCAAGAAAAATATATCAAGAAGCTACTGAAACGTTTTCAGTTTGAACAAGCTAAGCCTGCCTCAACACCAATGAGCACAAGCATAAAACTAGAAAATGATGAGAAAGGTAAAATGGTAGATGCAAAATAATTCCGATGTATGATTGGCTCTCTCCTTTACTCTACTGCAAGTAGACCAGACATATAGTGTTGCCTTTGTGCTAGATACTAATCTAGTCCATAGGAAATCCATTTGGTTGCAGTTAAAAGGATTTTCAGATATCTCTCAGGTACATATGATTTGGGCCTTTGGTATCCAATAGGAAGTAGCTTTAACTTAATCTCATATTCTGATGCTGACTATGCTGGATGTAAAATTGACAGAAAAAACACTAGTGGCTACTGCCAAATTCTTGGTGGTTGCATGGTTTCGTGAGCATCCAAGAAGCAACACTCGGTTGCACTCTCCACTGCAGAGGCAGAATATGTTGCTGCAGGGAGTTTTGCTGCTCAAGTGTTGTGGATTAAAAGTCAACTATGCGACTACAACATTGATATTGGATGCACACCTATCCTATGTGACAACACTAGTGCCATCAGCCTTTCAAAGAACTCGATCCAACACTCAGGGACCAAACACATTGAAATACAGCACCATTTTCTGAGGGATGAAGTAGCCAACAAGAACCTTGAACTTAGCTTCATACCCACTGAAAAGCAACTGGCTAATATCTTCACAAAACCCTTGTCTGAAGATAGGTTCACTTCATTCAAGAGAGAATTGGGCTTGGGTAAAATGTAATGAAACTTATATCCAATCTTGGAGTATATTCTCTTTGTGTGTAATGACTATGTGGTATATCAAATGGTGACATGTGGAAGAACAAGTTATGCTTGTTCGGAAACTATCATTATGCGTGAGAAAATATTCTCCACCACGTATCCATAGTCAAGTTGCATATAAAGGGCATCTACTTCAAATGGGGTATATAGTTTCTTTTAGGTTGAACTTTTGAAACCAAATGAAAATTTGTGCTCATATGCTTTTGAATGCTCTCTTGTGTACAAATGCTTCCCATGCATATGAATATCTGTTTGAATTGCTTGAATGTTGAGTCATCACATGCACACACTATGGGGGAGTGAGTTCAGGTTTGGTGAGTGACATTCATAAGGGAAAATCTCCATTCTTTATATGTCATAATTTCCCAAGCATGAAGTTCAAAGTTCTCTATATTCTCAGCCTTAATCCTGATTTATCAAGCACCTGTCGACAGCCACAAACATATCTGTCGACAGTTATGCTTCACAGACACCAGGCCTTGAAGCCTGTGTGCGTCTATCGACAGCCAGCATCTCAGCTATCAACAGACAGACACAGTAATTGTCCTCCCCGACCTCCCTTCTTTCAGTCAGTGTGCATCTATCGATAGCTAGCATCCCAGCTGTCGACAGCCATGATCTACTTGAAGCCAGTATTTCAAAACTGCCCCCATCTATCGACAGGCTCAAATTTACTGTCAAGAGATACTCATTTCAAATTCAATCCGTCATCTTTTCTCAACATCCTTCATGGCCATGTTCACACAACTAATGTAAAGTGAAAATTGGGTACTTACATGTGTTATACTCTGTCATACTCACATCATATCAAAGATATTGTCTGAGTCTCAATGATTTTGACATACTATTCTTGTATGAGTCTACGTTGTATCATTTAGAATACATTGAACAAATCTAATGGCTTTAACCTAACTCAATTGAATAACTCCCTTGTGATTAATCATTTTTTCCACGTGCCTTGATACGTTCGGAGGTCATTGAACTTTATGTCTTGCATTGGCTTTTAACCTTAAATGCTCTTTGACCTTGATTTACAAAACCAAAAAAAAAAGGAGAAAAGCTACCTATTTCTAACACTCAAATGTTTATCAACAAGACAATGTATCGGGGCAAAGGCAGAGTAATGATGGTATCACTGAGTAACCGGGGACATGGGCATCACAAATGTCTGTCTTCGCGTCAATAGCTTATTCATTATCTCTGTATCATGGTATCATGGTCACTCCCACTCAGTAACTGGGGGTACGGGCATTCCCCATGTCTATCCTTACGTGAAAAGGTGATATTGATCCTAATTACCACTTTTCCCATTAAATTAAGCAATAATACAAACTAGAAATAGAGTGAAGCCTCCATGCTTTTCATCAAGGGCAATATGATGTTTATGGTTGATTGCTCATGTAGGCATCACTTTCATACACCAACTGACCATCACCCACTAAGAAATATGTTTTTCTACAATGGTTTTATTCAAAGGGGTTCTCTTATTTTCATATGTGTTTGTACGGTGTCTTCTTAATGCTATAACTTGAGACTACTGGGGTATTATTTCATAACCATTGTAGACTTTGACGCATCTTAATAACAGTGGGTATGACATTTTATAATGTGTATATACCTATTTTTCAACCTTAAATACCCTTTGGATGTTCATTTCCCAGCAAATTTTGTCAAAATGCAAAACTGGCTAAAACCTGTTTGTGCCTGTCGACAGCTGCACAGTCACCTGTCAACAGCCGGCGGCGAGGGCGGTTCAGAAGCCCAACCGGCGCGCCATTTTGGCCGGATTTTGTGGGTCCCTTTCAGTTTCAAACTCTCTTCCAACCTCTTTAAAAGGAAACCCACGTCTCCTCCCCTCCTCCCCTCCTTCGAAAAAGCCTCTCCTTCCTTCCTCAACCCTACCCTTTCTTCTCCAGGGCGCAAGACCTACTTTTGGTTCTTCCTGGTTCTTCTTCTCTTCCTATCTCCTTTCTCTTTGAAGAGATCTTTTCTACTCCGACTTCACACCCTCCATGGCTCCAAAGGGCAAACGTCTAGTCTCCATCGCCGTCCCACCTCTTCTGACGTCGGAGAAGGTTTCGGGGATCCTGCAGAGCGCCAAACCAAGCATCGGGACGATCGTCTCCCAGAACTCATCGTCCCTTCGAATCTGCATCTCCTTAGGGTTCATGGATCCTTCACAAAGTTCATGCAACCACGCTATGTGGATTTTGTCTCTTTGGAGGACATGTTCCCAGACCTTCAGGCCCTTTTCGACGTTCAGGGCTGGACCACTTTCTCATGCTAGACCTCATCCGGCAATGCTTCCGTAATTCCAAGAGGTCAATGCCCTATGCTTGCCCCATTACCTCTCTCCTTCTCTTCATTGGCATCCACTCCTTCTCTCTTAAATCCCGCTGCTCCTTTGATCTCATAGCCGCCCATAGGATGGTTATAGGTTTATTGATGGGAAAGTCAGAAGGGACATAAAGGGCAAGGAGCAGGCCAGTGCAGAAGATTCTGATCATGAAGATGCTGATGCAGACTCCCACGCAGGGCCAATTGATGCTCAGGGAGATGATGATGAAGATGCAGAAGATGCTAAAGACCAAGCAGCAGAGCCTCAAGCACCATCTCTTGGAGCTTTCCTCACTGCTCAGATGGCCCACATGTAGCAATAGATCACCACTGGTTTTGCACATCTCAATGCCTGGGTTGATCACGTTGATACAAGGATGGATGCTTTGGCTGACACTAATGTGCAAATTCAGCACAGACTTACCAGGCACTCCACAGAGCATCATGGGATCCATCATCCCCCTGCTACTGGGAATGACGATGTCTATAGAGTCTAGGATTCAGTCTGGGTTATCTAGTTTTATTTCTAACTAGGATTGGTATCTTAGTTTGCTACGTTAGTCTTGTAATTTCCCTTCTTTTGCTTTTCTTCAGGTCAAGGTTATGTCATGCAACTCTTTCGTAACTGAGTGTACTAAATGCTCAATGAATGCAATTCACAGTTATCTACCTCATTTCTATTCATGATTGCATGGTTTATCTTTTGAATGTTGCCAAAAGGGGGAGAAACATCAATTGTGCATAAATTGAAAATTTTGTCATCATCAAAAAGGGGGAGAATGTTGGGTTCTCATGTGTGATGTTTGTGATTAAATGTTTTTGATGATGAACAATGTTAATTGATGTTGTATGAATGGTTGAAACATGGTGACAGTGAAAAAGTCAAGCAAGATACAATCATATCAAAACATGTTTCAATTGATAATCTATATATTTATTGTATCTCACTTAGAATGTTCTTCAATATATGTGTGAACATATACAAGACAAGCACTCAAATGCAAGAGAAAAAGCTCAAGAGATTGACTTCAAGCAAGCAGTTGTCGACAGCCCTGAAGGTCCCCATCGACAGATAAGCACAGGGAAGACAAACAAGGTTCAGGAAATACACATAGAGTCTACCTGTCGACAGCAAGAAATCGCCCGTCGACAGCTACACACAGATAAAGCCTTTCCCGCAAGACCATGGTTCAAGAAACTAAAAATCTGTCAGCATCTGTCGACAGACACAATACTGGCTGTCGACAGACGAAGAGAAAACTCAGTTACAAGATTTGGATATGTTTTATATTTGGGTGTTTCATTTTACCACGTCTCTCCAAACTTGGACACCTATATATATAGAACATATTGAGGTATTTTCGCAGCAAGAAGCCATCATACCAAAACCCTAAGCAAAACCCAAGAGAGAAAGCTTCTTCGTGCTACTCTGCTTCAACCCTCCATTCAGAGTGAAGAAGATCCGTCTTCCAAGCAGAGTTGAAGTCGGTTCGTCCATGTTTAAAGCTACTACGTCATCTCAGGGTCATCAAAGTGAAGCTTGGAGTTCTTCTGGACGACCAGCGACAAGAGTTCTTCATCTGGATTTGTTCTTTCATCTCAGAACTCCAGTCCTTTCATATTTCTCATACATCTGTGTGTGTGGTTGTGATTCAAGCATCCCCTGTGCTTGATTCACGTGTGGCTAGTTGTTCTGAATGCGTGTTTGCTTCAGACAACTTGAGTGTGTGTGTTGTAAGAGTCAAACTCGCTTATAAGCAGTCTTTCTGCATGTGTGTGTGGACGATGGACGTAGGATACACAAGTTGTATACTCTGAACCACCTTAAATCATCGTGTCTGTGGTTTGAACGTTTTACGTTAGATGCTTGGTAGGCACGTTGGTTTCTCACATGCTAGATAGGTTGTAATTTGTTCTGCTCATAATCAACACATACATCTTTGTTCGAATTGAGTGAAAATCTGTTTGAGATTTCGGCAACTCAGTGTTATCATCGAAAAGAAGGCCATAGTATTTTAATTTGTAGTAATCTATTCAACCCCCACCCCCCTTCTAGATTACCATTATAGATAGTTCCGCATATCTTTCATGCCATGCCGGCTCTCCCTCAAATTTATATACCTCCTTCGGAGATGCCAACGTACCGATTGTACAATGGCATGGGTAATCCCTACCTTCATGTCAAGGAGTTTCTCTATGAGTCCTCTCATTGGCAACGAGACCCAATCACCTTGGCATATTTATTTAGAAAATCTCTTGATGGCCCTGCACTCAAATGGTTCTACTCCCTAGAGCCAAGTGAGGCAGAAGACTTCCACCCCCTTCATAAAAAATTCCTTCAGAGGTACAAAGACCGCGTTAGTCCTTATCTCTCTATCATGGATCTAGCATCCGAGATGATGAGGGCCAACAAGGAATTTGTACAATTTGCTGACCGTTGGAGGTTAATGGCCACAAGAATGCAGCATGTGCCCTCGGAGTCGGAGCAAATCAAAATCATTATTTCCAACTCCACTCCGAGGTTAAAGCACATCCTGGACATGAACCAAATTGAGACGATGGAAGAGCTCTATGAGCGGGACGTTACATACAAACACATCTGATGGACACCCCGATCGTGGATCTTTTTCATCAAATTAATCTGAGAAAGAAAGGATCAGTGGACGCCATCCACCATCCCCCTCGCCACCATACAATATCCACATCATACACACCTCCACAAACTCCCATTTACCACAATATGCCTCCACCCAGGCGTCCACTGATTCATCCTCCTCGGACCCAACAACCGTCAACTAGGCCCTACGACACCCCTATCATTCATGAGGAAGCTCTTGCGCCCAATGTTGCACCTGCTCCGGTACCCATGCCAGCTCCCATACCTCCCCCACAACCACAACAACCTCCACCTCCATCACAGCCTGTTGGCTCGGGCCAAAGTTGCCAATGCCCAACCCATCTGCGAAACCACTTGGTGTTATGACGATGAACCTTCCAAGGTCATCTTCGTACAACATTTACCTACCCCTCCTACATTGCCATCCATTATCATCAAACCTTCCATTATTAAACCTCCACCCACCATTACACCAATCATTACACCTACCATCGTGCCAACACCATTGGAGACCCAACCCGAGCAAAGCCTCACTATCATACCCATTACACCTCCACTGGCTATACAGCCTTCCACTACCTCCCCATCCACCCCCATCCGACGGAGCGGGTGAGAGCTTTTAAAGAGTAACAACCAAGTACAACAGAAGGAAGTCCCGGGAACGGGCATGCTATTTAAAATCCAGGATTCCATTCCTCTCATGACAGTCATTGTTTCCATACCGGGCACATTTACTGAGCTGGAGTCCTCCCCTCCATTCATGGCCGCCAAGAGGCCTTTTAAAGCTATGCCAATCATCCCCGTTGCCAGCAAGCTTCACTTCAAAATACTCATAGGGATTCCCTCCCTCCAGGCTCTCATCACCCCTCACACTATCATTGTGAACCTTCCCACGCCAGTGAAAGGGTCAACCATTCAACTTATGCTCACCAACTCCAAGGCCAAATCATTGGCACATTCAATTACTCGAAGGGTCGTGCCCCCTTCCATATTCAACGCCTTACGATCTTTGGGCACGGTCCCCTTGTTGTTGCTTACAACTCCACCAGTGGAACTCCCCACTATTTCTCTAAACTACATTCCAGGGAGTTGCCACTGTTCCTTGAAACTCCGACAGAAGTCAACAATCCTCCAATCCTAGAGAGCCGTTCAATCAATGAGAGAAGAGCTAGACCATCCGCCTGCTGGGCACATTATGAGAGGAAGTATCTGAGGGTCAGAATGCCGACTCCCAAGCGGAAGCAAAAACACCGGGCAAGGCAAAAGACCAAGGGGCCTCCGCCACCTTCATCTATTTTATTCCAATCATCTTTTGTGCTACTTAGCACCTTCCCGTGGGTTCCCCACATTCTCTCCCCATGGGAGGCCTTTTATTTTCATTTTTTTTATGATCCATTCTCTTGCACCAGGCATCGGGCCCCCTTTTGGTAATCTTTACTCTCCCTTCCGTGCCCCACGAGGCACAACTCCTTTCCATGCCCACGTGGCACATCCCCTTTCTATGCCCCATGGACACATATCCTTTTCGTGCCCCACGCGGCACATCTCCTTCCCGTGCCCCACGCGGCACATCTCCTTCTTGTGCCTTACGTGGCACCTCTCCATCCTGCACCCCACGTGGCGCATTTTCCTTCTCGGCCCTCGCGGCCTACCTCTTCATTGTTTCCCTCCGGCCCATCCGAATCTTTTGTTCTTTTTTGGCACCGCGCCCTCCTTCATCAAATCCCTCCGGCCCCGCCAGAGTCTCCAAAGTCTTTCCGCAATTCTCTCCTTGCCATTTTCAATTAGGTCATCCGACCTTTCTCTCATTGTTTTTGGGGCTTCAGTCCCTATGTATCTTTCTAATTTCCGAATAAAACTATACATTCTTCATAGTATCTATGTCTCGCACCAGCACAGGGCATTCGTCCTCCTGTTATCCTCCGAACTCTTATTTTGAAAAAAAAATAGAAAGGGGGGGGGGGGGGGGGGTTACTGGTGCTATAGGACGATGCGCTGCAAAAACTAAATCTTCGCCACCAAAGCGTTGGAAATCCTGCACAGCTTGCCTGTCTTTGTCAGCTTTTCGTCCGCACCGCACCCTCCTTCTTCTTCAAATTCCTCTGGTCCCGCCGGAGTCTCCAAAGTCTTTCCGCAATTCTCTCCTCTCCATTTTCAATCAGGTCATCCGACCTTTCTCCCACTATTTTCGGGGCTTCAGTCCCCATGTATTTCTTTAAATTTCCAAATAAATTTATACATTCTTCAAAGCCCTGAGTCTCGCCCCAATGTAGGGCATTCGTCCTTCCTTTACCTTTCGAACCCTATTTTACTATTAGTGTCCAAAAAATCCAAAACAAAGAATGGATATTAAACATTGTCATGCTATCGCAGCATTTCTGTTATGAATTCCGCGCTAGGAGTTCAAAATTCCCTCCCGGGTCATTAAGGTTCGCCCTTAGCATGGGCACCTTCACACACACTACACGACGCCCTAGGCCAGTTGCCCCGGTAGACACCGTCACCGTCACAGCCCTGCCTGAAAGGTATAGACGTCTATTTCTCCCCTCATTCGGCCAAAATATGGGTAATAGAGGTAGTATGGGCAAAGCAACCAACCCAAAGCACTTCGTCATAAGAGAATGTCTCAAAATGGGCAAATCAAATGACAAATAAAAATCAAAATCAAAATGCATGTGAAGAGTGGCAAAGTCGTCGCAGGGATCCAAATGGACCTGGCTGTGAGCATGCAAAAATCAAAATCAATCGAAGGTAATAGGGCATGGCAAAGAGTGGCAAAGTCCCCGTGGAGATCCAAATGGACCCGGTCATACGCATGTCCATACAAACAAAATGGTCCTCAAATTAATTCCCAAAGTCCCAATAATCAAAATGAGACTGAATCTTCTGATGGTTGTGCCAAGGAAGAAGTCTAACCCAACTCTTCAATACCCATACAAGCTTATCTCCAAACTTTCTTCCCTTCTCCCTGCCAGACTAGTCGCCTTTTCAGGCATGGCTTTGGTAGTGACACTGTTAACCTCATGCAACCAGTCGTAGGGCGCCACCTTAAATGCACGCCTTACTCTAGGCATTCTTTAATGACACGGGAGGTAACGAGGACCCCTCGCCAGTCAATTTTCATAACCCTAATGCTGCCATGGCATGACAATATTTCCAAAATCACAAAAAGATGAAATTTTCAAAACTCCATAAAAATTCAAATATTTCGAAAAAAAAAAACACAAAAAATTCAAATCTTCCAAAAAATCAACAAAAATTCAATTTTTTTCAAAATCAACAAAAATTCAATTATTTTTAAAACCCCACAACAAAATTCAAATACTTTCAAAAACCACAAAATCCAAATATTTCAAAATCTTTATAAAAATTCAAATACTTTCAAAATCCCAAAAAAAATTGAATATCTCTAAAATCTAAAAAAAATCATGCTGGTATTTCATAAAGCAAGCACATTCTCTCTGCGTCAGATTGATGCAATTCTTCCCCTTCATGGGTTCCTCCCATCCTGAACTCCAATCTCTTTGGCCAAAAGATCACTTATCTCATGGTTTAAACAACAATTGAGTGAGCTATATCTGTTGTTGACTACTTTATCCATGCTCCCTGCTATGAATGTGTTATTCCATGATGTTTGTTATCTCTTGGCTAATGAGTTTGAGCGCAAGATTCGAGTTGCCTCATCCGGCGATGCATCAGGCTACAATGTGCCGCCCCTACCATCAGATTATCTATATGTTATACCTTTAGAGCACATCAAGGACATTGTGGCTATGAGGAATTTGGGATTTGAGGTCCCCTTCAACAAAAACAATGATTATCCTGAGGATCCTTAGCCACACGGATAGGCCGTCACGCTTGGCACATGAGGACAACAGACCAATGCATAAAAATCCTGTCCTGACTCACCGCCATCGTAAAAATAAATCCTTGATTTTTTTCTACTCCTCCTTATCCTTATTTTTCCTTTAGCCCAGCATGCATGCATATTGAAATCACAGTGGGAAACACTCTTCTAATGCACTTTGAGAGCCATTCGTGCTCCAACTCCAATGCAATTTGAAATATTCCATTCCGGGTCGAATACCCAACTCCCTTTGTTGTTACCTCCGGGCTGATTTCCTTAAGAACATTTGTTTGAATTTATCCCCCTTCATTTCGTCTTTGCTCCCAGAGATCCACCTGAGGCAGTGGCAGAACGCCCTTGATGGTGCAACCTCACGGATTGTGTCCTTAGGTACTTCCCCTACGCTGGAAGTTGATCTCCCCATGCGCCCCACGTGGCAGATTTCCTTCATGTACCACGTATACATCTCCAGTTGTGCCCTTCGTGTACCCTTTCCTCCTTTCCTCCAATCCAAACATTTTCTCCTTGTGGTCTTCTTCTTGGTGGTGACTTCCTTGGGTGTCGGTGAAAAACTCTCATTAGGTGGTGTTCACCCCAGTGTCACATGTGCTATTTTTCACCTTGGCGTCCACTTTTCAGTCCGCTCCACTGCACTCCACTCCGCTACGCTTCATTTATCTCATTCCATTTCATTCCATTCACTCCATTACATTCCACTTCGTATCCCTTCGCTTCGCTCCCTGGCAAAGTAGACGCCAAGGCATGGCAGCTGTAGACACGTGATTTTGACTCCACCGCGGGAATTTCATATTGCACCATAATGCCATAATGGCCCCCTATTTCCTTGCAAGAGTGTTTTCCAAATATTTATGGATCTCACCTATTCTTCCCCGGTGCTTCCCCTCCATTTCCAAGCCTCGCCGTCTGACATAGGCATTCATTTCAAGTCGCGCGGGTCTGATGGGCGCGTTTTCAAGTCACGACGGTGTCTGGGGACACATTCTAAAACACGTCCGACATGGTGGATGTGATTCCATTGATTCCCTTGTCGCGCCAGGCATGTTGACGCGACTAGGCCAAAAGGTCCTTATCACAACGGCCTTCTACGACGCGACAAGGATTTGCTTGTTTTATTTACAAAATATGCCCAAATTTCCAGTTTATGAACGTGTCCGCCATGGGTGATGCGATTATGATTATGCTTTTGCAGGTTTTTTAAATAAAATATGGAAATACTTTACCGCGTCGTGCCATGCCGACGCATTTCAAATCAAAGATGTGTCAGACCGTGCCGACGTGATTAGGCCCTAGTCCCAAAAGTCGTCGCTCTTGAGCACCCGTACCTCGAGTCCCGAGGAATCTCTGAATTGCATCTGCCTGAGCCGCCGCGATTAGGTCCTAGGCTTGAACCCTAGACCCCTGAAATTCGTCGCATTTATGAGCCCACGTGCCAAAATGAATTTGCGGCGGGGTAGGTCGATGCGTTTCAGGAACGCGGCGCGCCGTCCGATGTGATTCTGAAGATGGCCGCAGGCTAATCTTCATGCTATTGTCAAATCAAGGCTTGTAAATCGCGGCGCGCCGTGTGGACGCGTTCACTCTTATAGTCGCGGTGGCTGTACCCGACGCGATTCAAAGCTTTCATGCCTATAAATATAGACCAGAGGGTCAGTTCTTCACGGGGCCCTCAGACACGTCGAAGTCCTGCCGGATTCTCGCCTCGACTCCCGATCCAAGGTGGAGCATCTACCATTCCCACGGCGACCTACGACCTCCTTCATCAGCGTTCGGAGCCGGTGTCGTCCTCCATGCACTTTGGAGCGAAGCGGGAGCATCTTCCTCCGTCCATTCCGGCAGCGCCGCCGCGCCACGTCACCCACCATTGTGGAAGCACCCCCCTCCCCTTTCTCTTTCTCTTTGTTTATCCACCTCCTCCGGGCCCCATGTGCTCCTTTATACTCTTTTTTATACACACACATGCATGCATACACACACACACCTATCTTTAGGGGTTTAAAATCCCCCACCCAAGGTGTGTTCTTCCCTATGTCATTCTTTTCATTCTTTAATTGAGGACTTGTATACTACACGCGGTTACTCCCCTTTCCTTTTCATGTCTATTTTGTCAGGGTAATCATACAGAAAATGCCCTCTACCACGGCCGGCCATGCTCGTAGGAAGAGGATCCACGTCCCCCGCGCAATCTCCCTCCGTTCCAAAGGTACTTTTCGCGATCACTACTTCTTCCACCCGCACCCATTTTGCACGTGCATTCTCCATTCGGTCCCCTCGCGTACTTGGCGATCACGTTCTTTTCTTTTCCCCTGTTTATCATCCCTCTTTGTGGGCTATTTCTTTCTCTCTTCTTCAGACTTCCGAAGGAACCTCGGAGGAGTGAAAAGCGGCGTCCACAAAGTGGTCACCTGTCCACAGGCCCCAAGGCATGTGTCGCCAGATAGACCAATATAGAACAATCAAGCCTCAGGAGCACTTAAAAGTAGTAATTATCAACAACTGGAGTGCGCCTAACGGAAAATATGTTGCCTGTCGATAGCACCAAAATCGCCTATCGACAGATCCAGTTTTCCAGCAACAACATGGTTTTGGAAACCAGATGTCAACAATCTTGTCGACAGCTATGAAGCACCTATCGACAGACGCAGGGATAAGTCAGAAACGTGATAAGAATATGATCTATATTGGGATGTTCCCTTTAAGCACGACTCTCCATACTTGACACCACTATATATAGATTATATAGAGGAATTTTCGAAGCAAGGAGCCTTCATATCAAAACCCTAGCAAAGGCCAAGAAGAAAGGTCTTTCTCTGCTACTCCGCTTCAACTCTCCAGATTGTTCAAGGAAGATCCATCTCGTGAGAGGAGTTGAAGCTGGTCTGTCCACAAATCAAGCTTCGTCTACGACATCTGTTCATCATCAACTTCATGCCTGAAGTTCTTCTTGACGACCACATCGAAGTGTTCTCTATAGCATTTGATTCTTCACTCAGAACTCTTCCTTCTTTCTACTTTTCACTACTCTATGTGTGGGCATGGTTTGAGCATCCCTTGTGCTTGATCCCGTGGTGGTGGTTGTTCAGAGTGTGTGTTTGCCTCAGACAATATACATGTGTGTGATTCTAGGGTTGAACTCACTTATAAGCAGTTTTCTGTGTGTGTGGGTGTGTTTATTAGATCAAGGCTAGAGGATCTGATCTATTGTGGACTTGATCTAGCATGTGTGTGTGTCTGAGCCTGAGTGCTCGTGTGTGTGTTATACTCAGTTCTTGAGTAGTGTGTGCCTCATAGTGTGAGGGGTAGATGTAGGAGTCACGTGCTGTGATTTTTGAACCACCTAAAAATCTCTGTGCAATGGTTTGATATTGTTCTCATCGTTAGATGCATGCATAGGGGTTCGATTAAACTCTTAACATTCGCACACTAGTTCACATAATCTGATTGTTCAATTGTCTCACACACTTTGTGCACTGAATCACATCAGATCAGTGTGGTTTTTTGATTGAGTAGATCTATTATTCGAAGTAATTTTTAAATTGCTTAAGTTTCTGCTGAAATCTATTCAACCCCCCTTCTAGCTTTCCATTACCGAATATCCGATCCTATCACTGAGCAGGACAAGGTCAGCTTGGCCACCTATAGCTACAAATATTTATTAGTTAAATATGCTTGTATTTATGTTTAGTTAGATTTTCTAGATTGGTCCTTATGGGTGGTTTGATGCAGAGAGAGCCGATTGTGGTGGGCTTCTTCACTACGTACTCGGTTTGAGGACGGTTCTTTAGAGGTATCTGGGATGAGTTCGTGAGGCTCTTTCGGGCCAAGTTTTGTTCCCGAGCATATTCAAGACAAGATGGAGTAGGAGTTCCTCACTCTTACTCAGGGCTCCATGACGATACTTCAGTATGAGGCCAGGTTTATAGAATTATCTAAGAATGCACCTCACATAGTGGTTGATGAGTGCATGAAGGCGAGAAAATTTATGATGGGCCTTAAGCCATCACTGAGGTCGAGGCTGGTGGCATTCGACCATCGTACCTTAGATGAGGCTCTCATGCAGCATGCAGGCAGAAGAGTGAGATGGAGCAATATCTGCAAGAAAAAGGCTTCGCAGAAGAGATCTGCGCCCCGTTCCAGCGGCAGGACAGGAAGAAGGCGGCATACAGTCACCGCAGCGTCCTGTGGTAGTGAGTAGTCAGCAGGTAGTTGCACCGAGGTCCCCAAGCATCAGGCTAGTGGCAAGAAGGAGGGTCCTCACTGTGGAAGGACATGGTGGTACGAAGTGCTGGAAGTTAGCGGGGAAGTGCTTGAATGCGGTAGCACGAGCAACATATCAGAGACTGTCCTAGGCTTCAGTAGGGAGTTCAGCGTGGAGCGCCAACCCCAGCACGGCAGCAGCAGCAGCGCCAGTGACCCGGAAGATCAGGAAGGCCTCGAGCCCAAGCTCGAGTGTTTGCATTGGCGCGAGAGGATGTAGGGCAGGCAGAAAACGTCACGAAAGGTACGTTCTTTTCATGGGTGCACGCTCGGTTTTATTTGATACGGGTGCCACTCACTCGTTCAATTCTGAGCAGTTTGCTACACAGTTGGCTTTAGAGTCAGGATTAGAGGCTGAGGAGTTAGAGGTCCCTTTGTCTGTGGACACACTAGGACTGAGTCTTAGAAGGGTGCTTCTATTTGCTAATGATGAAGGACTATGATGCTATTCTTGGTCTGGATTGGCTACAGGAGCACTAGCTTTAGTAGATTGTCGTGGAAAGTAAGACCACTTTCTGTATTCTTGTTGAGGATGAGTTTAAGGAATGAGTGGGAAGGTTGTTATCTCCGCCATGAAGGCGATGGAGTGGTGAACAAGGGTTGTGACACTTTTCTTGCCAGCGTGGTATTAGTACCAAAGGCTGATCAGTCACCTACCCTTGGGGAGGTTGATGTAGTAAAGGAGTTTCTAGACGTATTTCCCGATGATTTGTCTGGATTGCCACCGGTTAGGGAGATAGAGTTTACCATAGAGTTGCTTCCAGGCACCTCTCCTATCACAAAGGCTCCATATCGGATGGCACCTACAGAGTTAGCAAAGTTGAGAAAGCAATTGCAGGATTTGCTAGACAAGGGATTTATTCGCCCTATTGTATCCCCTTGGGGCGCACCTGTATTATTTGTGAAGAAGAAGGATGGTTCACTTAGGTTGTGCATCGATTATAGAAAGCTCAACAGGTGACTGTGAAGAACAGGTATCGCTTACCGCGGATTGATGATATTTGACCAGTTGCAAATGTATCGGTATTTTTCATGATTGATCTATGGTCCAGCTATCATCAGTTGAGGATTAGGAGTGAAGATGTGTCCAAGACTGCCTTTAGGACTCGTTATGGACATTATGAGTTTTTAGTGCTTCCATTGGTCTAACCAACGCCCCTGCAGCGTTCATGGATCTTATGAACAAGGTGTTTAGACCTTATTTAGATAGTTTAGTAGTAGGTTCATCGATAATGTGCTAGTCTATTCTTGGATGAGGCTACACACCGTGAACATTTGAGGGTAGTGTTAGAAGTTCTCCGAGAGCACAAGCTGTATGCAAAGTTAAGCAAGTGTGATTTATGGATAAGCGAGGTTCATTCCTGGGCATGTTATCTCCAGTGTTGGTGTACCTATTTATCCAGTGAAGGTCCAGGCTATATTAGAATGAGAGATCCCCAGGACCCCATCGGAGATTCGTAGTTTCCTTGGTTTAGCGGGCTATTATCGGCGATTTATTGAGGGGTTTGCATCTATCGCCGCACCTTGACTAAGCTAACCAGGAAGGGTGTGAAGTTTGTTTGGTACGAGGAGTGTGAGAGTAGCTTTCAATTATTGAAGGCTAAGCTTACTTCTGCACCAGTGTTGATTTTGCCAAGTGATGTAGAGGGTTTTGACATCTACTTGGATGCATCTCGGATTGGTCTAGGATGTGTGTTGATGCAGCAGGGAAGGGCAGTGGCGTATATTCTCGCCAATTGAAGGAGCATGAGCGTAACTATCCGACTCATGATTTGGAGCTTACGACAGTGCTTCATGCGCTAAAGATCTGGAGCCACTATCTTTATGGTTTAAGATTTGAGGTGTTCACTGACCATAAGAGCTTGAGGTATCTCTTTTTGTAAAAGGAGTTAAACCTGCGGCTGAGGAGATGGATTAAGTTCCTCAAGTACTACGACTTCGATCTTGAGCATCATCCAGGGAAGGCAAATGTTGTTGCGGATGCTCTTAGTAGAAAGAGATCTTTGCTCCAGCACGATTGGAAGATGTTGGAGGATGCTGCATGTGCGATGACTGAGTTAGAGCCTTCGTTATGTCAGGCATTCGTAGGTCAGTTGTCCATTCGGTCTTTTTCTAAAAGTTTCACCTACTCGAGGTGTTGCCAGGTTTGGCAGGCATAACAAGTTGAGTCCTAGATTCATTGGCACATTTGAGATCCTTAGGTGGATGGGAAGCGTTGCATATGAGCTAGCTTTACCCCCAGGGCTAGCGAGTGTGCATCCATTTTTCACGTATCTTCAGGAGGTATGTACGTGATCCGTCTCATGTGATTAGTTACGAGCCAGTGGAGATCTAGCCAGATCTGTCGTATGTTGAGCAACCAGTAGTTATTCTTGATCGGAAGGTTCACCACCTCCGGAACAAGAGCATTGCATCCATAAAGGTGCTATGGTGGAACTTCTCGCGAGAGGAGGCTACTTGGGAGCTTGGGATGCTATGAAGAAAAAGTTCCCCAATTGTTTGAATAGTGTCATTCTAACTTCAAGGACGAAGTTTTCTTTAAGGGGGAGAGGGTGTAAGGTCCTCGAATTTTGCTCTTTTATTAGATTCTTGGTCATGTGATGTTTAGATGATGTGTATGTAGCTATGTGATATATGTATATGTGTAAATATGTATATTTATTTTTGTACATATTATAATTAAATAATGTTGTACATGTATATATGCTTGTTTATTTATGTACATATTGTTTCTTCAATTGTATAGATGGTGTTTATGTTATACCTTACATTGCATGTATATGTATATGGTGAATGTGTATTTCTGGTCATTTCTGTGTTCTGGCCGAAGTGCATGTAAACGTCAACATGCATGGACGTTTATGAGAGAGTCGACTTCCAAATCGAAGGACGCCAACTCCCAGTAAACGGCAACAGTGTGGCCATCTATTTCCCAGAAATTGTGTGGTTTTAGAAATGGAAATAGCTGCGTTTCCTCCGGTGTCTAATTTGGAAACTGTCTTCCAATGGTAGGATTCCTACCTAAATGCTAAATGGGTATCCCAACTCCCTTAGCATATAAAAACACCAGATTAGGATGATTAGGTTTTTTGGCTATTGTGAAAACCCTAGAACTGCTTAATGTGAAACCTGATCTGGGGAGGCTTCGATCCGGTGATTGGGGAGTCCTCTTGGCGATCTACATCGACTGGGAGATGCTACTAGCATTGGTGGATCTTCCCTGATTCCGGTGTGCAACCAGCATCAACACAGAACCAGTTTGGGAGGAGATTTAAGGCACTTCTTGGCTTGGCCGAGAAGGGCATCTTCAGAAATTTGATCCAATTTGACAATTTTTCTGAGGCAAGTAACCTTTGTACATCATCTCTACACATGTCGTCTAGGTCCCAGGTATTTTTATAGAATTTCCTCGTGTCCTGGAACCCCCATTCACCATGGTTTGTGTGTGCAGTCTGCACATCTGCAGATAGGAACTTAATGGCCAACTTACTACTGTTAACATCCAGAGTTGGCAAAAACCTATTGTGTCGTTAACCCCTGTTGGCGGCAACCCTTGTGCCGTCAAGTTCTTCAAGTGTTTACAAAATGTTTATTTGATCTTTGTGGTACATTTTCGGACTTCTGGATGTGTGTACATGTTGTAAGAATTATCTTGGGTCAAGTACATTCAGTAGGTCACATCATGAGGCTAAGACGAATTTCTATATCTTGTCCTACTGTGTATCATGTGTAAATGAATTTAATGATAAATATGATTGAAACATGTTTAATTGTGATAATTATTTTACAGGTCCAACAAATCTGAAAAATTGAGCATGTGACATGGTACTGTTTAGAATTGTGATAAAAATTGGTTCTATTTTG
Organism: Colocasia esculenta; assembly: GCA_014218235.1. Taxonomy (NCBI): domain Eukaryota; kingdom Viridiplantae; phylum Streptophyta; class Magnoliopsida; order Alismatales; family Araceae; genus Colocasia; species Colocasia esculenta. The sequence goes on from CM024763.1 coordinate 79,972,436, forward strand.
ATAACAAGAAATTTGATTATTAGTTTAACCATGGAAATTAGACATGTTGAACTATTAAGCTTATCGGGTATGATTTAGTAGTTACCAGCATGAATAGCTTGTGTTGAGTTTAATACATTATGAAACAGTAATAGCATGTACTGAAAACTGATCCATGTATATGTGTTAAAAGTGAATGTGTGTGTGTTCTAAATGTGTGAATAATATGACAATGTGATAACGTAAAATGTATAACTGTGCCGTAGTGACACTGCTACCATAGAGGGCTGTGGAACCATACCGTAGTAAAGTCCCTAGGGAAGGTTCAATGTGAGTGATATCCTAAGGGCTTTAGGATGAAATCCTGGAGGTAGACAAGTACCACTGGTTTGGGTGGAGAGTGCTTCTCCTGGTTCTGCGCAGTTAACCAAGATCTTCACTATGCTGCTTAGGTGATGGATATGTGTATGTGTTATGTGTGTCTAGTGGTGGTTTGGACTATGTGTCACGGCAACTAAGTGTAAAATGTGAATATGTTAATATAATCATGTAAATTGTGTAATGTGAAATATGACATGTGAAATGTTAAGTGAATGTGTTATCATGTGAAATAGTGTAATCCATGTGATGTGTTAAATTCATGTCAAAACAGCAAGAAAAATGTGTGTACAATTGTTGTTAAGTACATGAGAAAATGAATAAAATTCATGCTAGGTATGCTATTTACTTTATGTATAGTTCCATGCTTAATTTATATATAGTTGCAAAATGGTTTGAATGAGATTAAATCTTTGAAGCATGATGAATAAAAGGTGTATACACTACAAGAAAAATCGGAAATAGAGACCGAAATATTCGGTCTCTATTCGGTCTCTATTCGGTCCCTAAATAGCTCAGAGACCGAATAGTGACCGAAATTTTTCGGTCAAGAACTTCTGGTCACAAATCTGTGACCGACTAAATTCGGTCCCTATTCGGTCACTAAATAGGGACCGAATAGGGACGAATCAGGTCGGTCCCTATTTGGGACCGAACTTATTCGGTCCCAGTTCGGTCCTAAAATAGAGACCGAATAGGGACCGGATATTCGGTCCCTATTTAGGGACTGAACTGAGCGGTCACTATTCGGTCCCTATGTTAAGGACCGAATAGGGACGAATATTCGGTCCCTATTTAGGGACCGAACTGAGTGGTCCCAATTCAGTACTAAAATAGGGACTGAATTGGGACCGAATCATTTCGGTCACTATTAGGGACCAAAATAATTCGGTCCCTATTCGGTCCCTATTTTAGGGACCGAATAGGGACCGAATAAGTTCGGTCCCTAAATAGGGACCGACCTGATTCGGTCCCGATTTTTAGGGACTGAATTGGGACCAACTCAGTTCGGTCCCTAAATAGGGACCGAATATTCGGTCCCTATTCGGTCCCTAAAATAGGGACCAATAGCGACTGATTATAATCGGTCACTAATCGATCTCTATTTTTTAATATTTTTTAAAAATATATACATTTGTAGGAAATAACCTGCGTAAAATAAATAATATCCACAACAATAATAATTGTCCACAATAAAAATGTCTACACACAAAAAAATATAAATATCCACAACAAAACAATAATAAAATGTCCACAACATCAACAATAATAAAATGTCTACACATCAACAATAATAAAAATATCCGCAACACAACAATAATAAAATGTCCACAACATCAGAATAATAAAATGTCCACAATAAGAATAAAAATATCCACAACATCAAAATAATAAAATACCACAACAATAATAAAAAAGTCTACAACAATAATAATAATGAAATGAAAATCATGAATCCTCGTCCATCGTGCTTTCTCCTCCCACTCCACCCGATGACGGAACCTACAATACATTATAACAATAATAAGTTAAAATAAATACTATTATAAGCAAACTTATTTTAGAAGCATAAATTAATACTATTATAAGCAATAAATTATTTAATTCATAGATTTTTATTCACTCACTTTCGGTCAATTTTTGATCGCACTATATATTTTTGTCACACAAATCGGGAGTCCGAATTGAAGTCCGTCAGTTACCACAAATCACACTCATCGCTCCAACCGTGCTTGAACAAACCATAGGCCATCGAATGAGTATTTCTAATTTGGACCCACAAACCTAAGTTTTTCATTTCTTAACTAAACTAACTTGTTATTGTGACTTTGAGCGTCGAGTTCAAACGAGAGTCCGAATTGAACTCCGTTAGTTTCCACAAGTCACACTCATCGCCCGACCGTGCTGGAACAAACCGGAGGCCAATCGGATGAGTATTTTAATTTTGGACCCACAAACCTAAGTTTTTCATTTCCAAACTAAATTAACTTGTTTATTGTGACTTTGAGCGTCGAGCTCAACACGGGAGTCCGAATTGAACTCGTCAGTTTCCACAAGTCACACTCATCGTCCGACCGTGGGAACAAACCGGAGGTCAATCGGATGAGTATTCTTAATTTTGGACCACAAACCTAAGTTTTTCATTTCTTAACTAAACTAACTTATTTATTGTGACTTGAGCGCCGAGCTCAAACTGGAGTCCGAATTGAACTCCATTAGTTTCCACAAGTCACACTCATTGCCCTGACCGTGCTGAACAACCGGAGGCCAACGGATGAGTTTTAATTTTTGACCCACAACCTAAATTTTCATTTTCTAAACTAATTAACTTGTTATTGTGACTTTGAGCGCCGAGCTCAAACGGAGTCTGAATTGAACTCCGGGGTTTCCACAAGTGACACTCATCGCCCGGACCATGCTGGAAAAAACGGAGGCCAATCGGATGAGTATTTCTAATTTTGGACCCAAAACCTAAGTTTTTCATTTCTAACTAAACTAACTTGTTTATTATGACTTTGAGCGCCGAGCTCAAAACTGGAGTCCGAATGAACTCCGTCGATTTCCACAAGCACACTCATCGCCCCAACCGTGCTGGAACAAACCGGAGGCCAATCGGATGAGTATTTCTTATTTCGGACCCACAAACCTATGTTTTTCATTTCTTAACTAAACTAACTTGTTTATTGTGACTTTGAGCGTCAAGCTCAAACCGGGAGTCCGAATTGAACTCCGTCAGTTTCCACAAGTCACACTCATCGCCCTGACCGTGCTAGAACAAACCGGAGGCCAATCGGATGAGTATTTCTAATTTTGGACCCACAAATCTAAGTTTTTTATTTCTTAACTAAACTAACTTTTTATTATGACTTTGAGCGCCGAGCTCAAACTGGGAGTCCGAATTGAACTCCGTCGATTTCCACAAGTCACACTCATCGCCCCGACCGTGCTTGAACAAACCGGAGGCCAATCGGATGAGTATTTCTAATTTCTGACCCACAAACCTAAGTTTTCATTTCCAAACTAAATTAACTTGTTTATTGTGACTTTGAGCGTCGAGCTCAAACCGGGAGCCCGAATCTCCGTCAGTTTCCACAAGGGGTAAATATGATAGATACTCATATTCAAGATCCTAACAAAGATAGAGACATGAAGGAAAGGAGATAAAGAAATATTCCTACATGATGATCACACAATTTCAGAAATCATATAGTAGCCTTTAAAAATAAAAACTTCAGATGGAACATTTGTTTTTCATTTATATTAACTGAAGTTCTTGACTTATAAACTTGATTAAAGATCAAGAAAAAATTTATTATCTTAAGGTAATGTGAGGGTACCTACCGTACACCTTATTTCCTTCTTCTTTATTTCCAGAAAATCAAGTTAGCTCATTTTCCTTACGCGAAAACTCCTCCCTTCCTCGCGTTTCTTCCTCTCCCAATGCTTCCACCGCCAACCCCTTTCTATATACTCTTATATATATATATATATATATATTATGCTTGCACATGCATATAAACACTTCCACACTCTCCACGTAGCTATTTATCTCATCATTACCCCCACTTTCTTTAAGACCTTACACACTCCCATGTGACACTAATTAACAAGCACGTACACTTCACGTATAGCATGCAGAAAGTTTATCCATTTCGTTGACATTATTTTATCTTTTCTTTTAACACACACACACAACACACACACACATATATATAATATATATATACTAATAATATATACACTTTTACACATACATGCCACTACCTACACATGTTCACATTTAGATGCAGGTTAAATCTTACGTAAACAAGTTATGTAACTAGATTACTATATATTCTTTTAATTAGGTCTCTTTGGAATCTTAATTTAATATGTAAATGACATCAAATAAAATAAAATTTCAACCATTGTCTAATTACAATGTGGTAAGTTTATGATAATTTTTATTTAAAATTTTCCTGAAAAAATATTTATCAAGTATAAATTGTCCTAAAAATAGATAAAGCATATTTACCTCATTACCTGTGCATAAAAAATTCTCAATATCCACATTTTTGGTATCAACATATTTTTTTGATAATTATGGTATTTCAAACTAAATTTTATTACCAAAATCCAGTGACACCTTGTCAGTGTACATATGTGCAGAAATGGTAACGACGAAACAATATAAATCTTTAAATGTTTTCTGCTGCAAATGCTAGGGGCTTCATACTTGGTATTAATTTGAGTTGTCACAAAATTTTCTCACATCATTGAGAATTTGTGATGAAATATTGCGGGTCTCTATATTGGGACCGAAATAATTCAGTCCCTAAATAGGGACCGAATGAGGGACCGAAAATATTCGGTTCCCAAATATAGAGACCGAAATATGTGGTCCCTATTCGGTCCCTAAATAGGGACCGATAGGGACCGATTTTGAATCGGTCTCTAAACATTTATTTAGAGACCGATTCATTGCAGTTGACAATTCGGTCACTAGTTGGGACCGAAATATTTCGGTCTCTATTTCGGTCTCTATTACCGCTTTTTCTTGTAGTGGTAGAAAGCCTGTTATAGGCTTTTATACTTAATTTTTAAGTAATATAAAGCATATGTACCATATTTTCCTTAATGGTTAGAAATCTAGCATGTGTAGGTGATATGTTTATGGTTAGTGTTCATGGATTGCTTGCTGGGTCTATTAGACTCATACTGCTTCGCGTACAGGTGTGACAGGTGCCTCCACTTTAGAGGAGGAGATAGTTAGGAACGACTCCGAGCGGGAGGAGTAGCTATTGTTGTGGAGAGTTCTATATTGTACTTCACTTCATAAGTATGTATCAATAATGATGTATTTCATATGTACAATGTAAATTATGTTGGAGTTGTAATATGTGGGCATATGTATTCTTTTTATGCTATATGGACTGTGGATAGAATGATGATGATGGAATATGGTAGTTCTTTTATTTCCGTTGTAATATTTTGTTATTCATGTACATCTCAATCTAATGTTAATGTGGGTTAAATGTCCCACGTGACGGCGTTCTTTGTACCGACGTGAATTGGTATAATTTTACCAGTATTAAGGAGGGTCGTTACGTGAAATTTGGGTAGAAGCCATAGACTAGACATATAATGTCCCTTAATAAATGTTTATAAGATTTGTAAGCTACAAGCAAAGAGCAAAAGAGAACCTGACAATCTTGGTCATTTATTTTGAAGGACTTAGACGAATGACAACTGAAAAACATCTACAACACTTATGGACGGGCTGAGGTCAGTTCAAAAGATAACCAAGTATTACGATGAGCTTCCTAACTGCTAGATAATGCTTTGGAATCGACTAGGACTTCAAACCCATAGCTAGAAAGAACCAGACCAACAATAGTAACAGACCCCAAAAGAAGAAGCCCAGAAGAAGGGTAAACAATTGGCTCGTGTACATGATGGAAGTGTTGTCACTAAATGGGACACAAGATTGAAGCGTGTTGGAGAAAGAATGGAGCATGCCTACGGTTGGTGGAGGTGTGGTTCACAAGATCTATGATTTGTTCAGAAATGAAAGGAAAAGAATCCTCAAAGAAGAACCAAATGGTCCTGAGCAGTTAGAATCATTTTGAATTTTTGAGTTGTAATCTTATTTAGAAGAACATGTAAATCTTGGTACTTTTGAAGAATCTTCTATGGAATTGAATAGTATTTTGATGAAGGATATGTGCATGCATGTATGCCCCTCCAAGAAATCTTACCATAAAAAATGTCTTGCCGATCTAAGTCTTAAGTGGGGGAGATTTGAGGATCATTTAGTGATTACAATTTATTAGTTCATGTGAATTTGGGAACCAAATCTTTTAAGTGAGGGAGGGTGTAACAACCTAAATTTTTAAATCCAAATAATGATGATAAATTAATGGACAAGATTGAGTAAGGCCTCAATCAGGATAATTAAAGTAAAGGAGCAAACGAAAGAAGTCTTCGGTTGAGTGGGAATTTCATGAAAGGGAACGCTAACCACCAGCACTTTGACTGGTCTAGAAGATAACATTGTCAGTCGAAGCAGAAGTTTCATATATGGCAAAGTACCAATCGATTACCTTCTATGTAATCTTTGTTTTCTTCAGTAATCAATGTTCGAATGAACAATCGATGTTTTTCCTTCAATAATCAATGTTCTAATGAGCAATCAATGTTTTTTCTTCAAGTAATGATGTTCAAATTAATAATTGATGTTTTTCCTTCAGTAATCGATGTTCTAAATGAGCAATCAATATTTTCCCTTCAAGTAATCGATTTTCAACTAAACAATCGATCTTTTTCCTTCATTAATCGATGTTCAAATGAACAATCAATATTTTTCCTTCAATAATCAATGTTAATGAGCAATCAATGTTTTCCTTCAGCAATCGATGTAACGACCCGACAACCCGACCCTCGGCCCACGCCGAGGACCTGATTTTCGCGGTCGCCGCCCACGGACCAGGGGGACCCGGAAGGGCTATAACACGCGTCTGACAGGATATGTAACGGAAGTAAACGTCAACTGCTAAGCTAGAAGCGTACAAGCGGAAACAGGAAAGTAAAGCGAGACCGCTGCGTACCGCTCTAAGTACAGTCCCAACGCACGCACACTAGTGCAAGTAAGGAAAGGGGAGAGACAAGTCCCTTAGGGGCATACCCCGAGGGTGACGTACACTGAGAGGGGGAACCACTGCTAGCTACGGGGACCAAGACTACCGCCCCGTCTCCTCCGCCCAACGCGCACCCTGCCGCTGCTGGGAAGACTCACCTGGAAAACAGAGGGATGAGCTTCACAACAGAAGCTCAGTAGGGACTACCAATCTCCTACTGGCTCAAAACAGGCAGAGGAACATATACAACTATTAATAAAGGAAAGACGGCAATTTATATCTTTCTACCTACAAAAGGAAGTGCGGAAGCGAAGCTAAAGCTAACACGGTACGGAAAGTACTCTCGATCGGAAACTCCGTACGACTGCTCGTCGTGACCACCACACAGCTAGTAAAACACAGACAGAGGGAACTCCGCCTGGACAAGTAACACTAGCTACAGGAACAACACCACTAGTCAGACGGTCAGGTGCGTCCACAGACGTCTTATCCTCGACCTAGGTCCTGGCCCTCGCGTCTCGTCAGAGCGAGGTAGGACACAAGTACAACAACAGTAACCGCCGTAGTCTGGCCGGACTACAGTCCCACGCCTGACCTCTCCAAACGGTTCCGGGGCCGTAAGGAGCGAGGCAGTGAGAAGAAGGACTGGCTGGCCTGCGCGGGTAGAACTCCAAACTGTCCTCGGCGTCCCAGACCAACCACGAGAGCTCTGCAAGCGACTCACACGCCACTGTCCTAACCACCGTTTTCCCCTCAGCTCTAGAGTCCGCCTATGCGGCTGCCAACTCAACAGGCTCCCGAGGACGAGGGTCCCAGGTAACGGTAACAACCTCTCGCACGGGACAAGCCCTCAAGTGCCGCGCACCGGGCGAACGACTAGTGTGAGACCGTACTAGGGAACTAGCACAGGTGCCACGGGTACAGTAAAGTGAAAAAGGAAGCGGCGGAAGCACAACCTGCCTCTGACTGAGAAGGCGACATAGGCCTGTCGCCTTCAAGAAGGCGACATAGGGTGTCGCCTTACCAGGGACTGAGAAGGCGACATAGGCTCTGTCGCCTTCAAGAAGGCGACATAGGGGTTGTCTCTTTACCAGTCAGAAGGCGACACAGGGTATGTCGCCTTCAGGCCAGTCGGGGGTTCCGGAGATTCTTCTTCCGGGAACCTCCCCGAAACGGGAGAAACACCACACACGGGGGAGGGGAGCATGCTTATCATGCTAGAAAGCCATTAAACACACAAACCACCCTCGAACACCCCAAGAACATGGATTCTACGCTCGGAGGAAACCTCACTCACACGAGCATGGAGTTCTCACACTCCCCAAACCCCAATCACACGAGAACCACGGTCTAGACGGGGAGGGGATCATGCTTAGGGCGAAGGAGTCGGGTGTCCCTACCTCCACGCGAAGAACACACTCGTTGGGGCCTTCTCGTAGGTTTGGCCGTCTCCTCCTCGCACCGCATGGCACGAACACGACCCCTGCACGAACGGAGCGTCATGCTTCTTAGCACGGCCGCCTCAACACAGGGGAGGCACCCAAAACCGCCGGAAGCTCCGAGAGGGTGAGAAAAAGAGAGGGGGAAAGAGAGGTGCGAAAAAGGGGGAAGGGGCTCGGGCGGCCGGGCTTTAAGCCCGCGGTCCTGAGAAGGTGACACACCTTGTGTCGCCTTGGGAAGCAGAAGGCGACAGTGGGTGTGTCGCCTTCAAGAAGGCGACATACCCCCTGTCGCAATTCCACTGACAACGGTCAAATCTCGGAATTCGAAAAAGTGAAGGCGACAGCCATCTTGTCGCGTTCACCCGACACCGCCAGAGCCGTACTGACACAAAGGACGCCTGTCACGTCTGTCAGACTGCGTTGGGGCGACGCGATGGGAAGGCGACATAGGCCATGTCGCCTTCAAGAAGGCGACATCCCCATGGCGCCATCCATTCAAACCAGAAGGCGACAATGGGTATGTCGTCTTCAAGAAGGCGGCATACCCCCTGTCGCAATCCCAAACAGAACTAGAACTTGATGCGATCGGAACCACGTCGCGACAGTCGCCCTGCCGCGACCCAGAGGACGGGGCCAAGGGCCCAAGGGGCCGGGGGTGTTACAATCGATGTTCCTAACAATCGATGTTGGTCAGTAATCGATGTTTTCTCCTTCAGCAATCAATCATGTTCCTAACCAACGATGTTGGTCAATAATCGATGTTTCTCCTTCAATAATCGATGTTTACCTTCAGCAATCGATGTTCTTGACCAATCGATGTTGGTCAGTAATCGATGTTTCCTTCAGCAATCGATGTTCCTGACCAATTGATGTTGGTCAGTAATCGATGTTTTTCCTTCACCAATCGATTGCCTTGTTATTTGACAATCGATTGCCTTTTTTCTCAGCAATCGATAGGAGTCTGTGTATCGATTTGCCTTGTTTGCGAACCGATTGACTATAGTGCCCTAGTTTTTGAAGGATTGAATGATGCAATTGTGTATGTGTTTTCCGCATTAACAATATACTGTAACTTTGATGAACTTGACGTCATATCTACTGACGTTGACTACAGTTAGTGGCATGATCGATTGCCGTCTACTGTCTGTAATGACAGGGATTGTGTCGTTTATTATTTTCTAAATATTTAGTTTTTTGGGCAATAAGTTGATGACAAGATCGATGGACGTCTATTTCATGGTCGACGACAACAAGGGTTGTCGTTAACCTCACTTGCCAATTTTTGTTGTTACCGTTCCGGGGAGAAGAGATCGGCCGTTTCCAAAGCATTTATTACGAAGATCGGGGCATTTCTGGTTCAAGGGCGAGGATTGAGGCTTAGATGATCCGTAGGAATCCTTATAAGATCGCGATTTGTCCATTGGGAAAGGGGTTTTGGTTTTCTTGGAGGAGAGAAAAGAGGGCCGAAGAAAAGGGTTGCAGAGCCTTGTTCATGCAACTGGAGCAAGTTGGACCAAGGGAGAACTTCAAGGATTCTGAACAGAAGAATCTCCATGCGTGGTTGCTGTGCTAGAGGCCAGATTGGGCGATTGAAGATGGATTGAAGGACTACCTCGTTGCCAAGGCGGGCATCTTCAAATCTTTCTTCGTCCTCCAGAAGAAGGGTTAGAGGAAAGTAGCATGGGGGAATGGTTTAGGATATTACATTCTTTAGATTTTCCATTTTACATATTTTTAACCATGAAATAAAATGTGGTAAGGGGTTAAAGTTCTGTCATTTCATGTGCAGTTTTGTGGGTTTTCTGGTCGGATGAACTAAACGTCCACATCGACCTCTGTTTAATTAATGTAAACGTCAAGCTGTTGGATGCCTACTATATATTAACGGTGCTATGTGCCGCCGTCAACTGATGTTAACGACATAGTATGTTGACGTTAACCTCTGTAAACGTCACATACCTTGTCGTTAAGTTCATCAGTGTTGTTTTCTGCCATGATTCTGATGTTCTGTGGATTTATGAAATCTATACATGAGTAGGGTGTTCGGTTAGACTCTATCAGGTATGAATTGTTAATGTTACGCAGCAGGAAATAGTGGAAATGATGTATGAGTTATGTGTGATATTTTAAAGCATTTTCATTGCTTAATTAAATAGAAAATGAAATAGTTACAAACCGATCCATGTTGTGATGTTTTAATTGGGATTCATACTGTTGTTGGATGGAACTTCAGAACCGTTGTGCTCAGTCTTTACACAGAAAATTGCATGATCCTTCACTATTGTACATGCTAATTGGTTTATGTTTATGAGAATTAACCGAAAAATGATACAGAACTCATAAAAGTATGAAAATTTAAATGTGTAAAGCATGATTTGAATTAGAATTTATGTCAAAATTTGGAATTTTCTGACAACTATACACACTGTTATGATTTTCTGAATGGAAAGAATGTGCATAGAAATCAATTAATGGAGAAAAGAGCATGAATGATAAACCATGATGAAATCAGTATAGGTAGTGTCATGTTAGGTTACTGTTGTATAGTAGAGTATTGACTTCAGAAGAAAGAACATGTATTATATAATCTTGCATCATAGTTTAACTAGTTATGCATGAATTTATGAATTGCATAAAGTAATTTCATAATTGCATGAAAACATGTATATTATATTTCTGAAATAATATGGCCAATAAGACATTGCTATTATAGAGATATCTACATGGAACTACACCATGGATGCCCCTATGGTAATGGTTCACCTACATGAATTGACTACATGAATCCGTGGACAACAGATTGAAATCCTGGAGGTAGACATGTTCTACTGGTTAAGGTGGGAGGACTTTCCCCGGTATTGCACAATAACCAAAACTTTATCGCTGTTATGCCTAGGTAATAAGTGAATGTTTTCTCTACATGATCTCTATTAATAGTGGGGCTGTGTCTTGGCAACTATTCTTACACGATAAATGATCTACATGCTATATGTCAAATGAACTACATGCTTTATGTTAATTAACTACATGCTATATGATGATTGACTACATATTACAAGATATGAACATGTTACATGATATGGATTATATGCTACTTCAAATTGATTACATGCTACATGACATTGAACACATATTATAAGACTTGAATATATGCCATGCCACATGAAAATGTTTAAATCATTTGTTTTACTATGAGATGTAAGCCACATGTTACATGAAATCATTTTATTCTTCATGATGAATAACCATGCCATGTAAAGAGTGATTGCCAAATGAATTAGAGCATGTTGATAGGAAGAGTTATATGGTATCAAGGATATGAAAAGAACTAAGCTATCATGTTTTAAAGTTACTATATGATAAATCTTGAACTATCTTTCCTGTTGCTTGCTGGGTCTAGTAGACTCACACTTGATTAACATTTCAGGAGAGACTGAGGATACTCAGGAGTTAGTACACTCTGACTGGAGCGTGAGGACATGGAGGAGTAGTTCTTTCCTTTGTGTGTGTGTTGTGAGAGACTATGTATGTGAGAATAAGTTGTACTTTGAGCATTATGTATTTGGACTTATGAACTATTATAACTTTGGACTATTGTAATTTCTCCTTTTATGCTTTGGACTTGGTATTTGAAAGCAATGTTGATTGAAAATTTTAGTTCCATATTCCGCTGCAACTTGTTGGAATTTAAATTTGTCATTTATGTATATCTCAATCTGAACCGATTATTGTTGGATATTCTCCACTGTAATACCTCTATTGGATCCAATGTGAGTTGGAACAACTATACTGGGTCCAAGAGGGGCGTTACAGAGATTGGTATCAGAGCGTTCCAGGTTGAGCATGTACATGAATGGAATATCAACACTGTGTTCATATACTTAAGTCTGCATAAAGAATTAGTCCAAGATTTATGTAGAATAGTAGGTTATTATAATAAATGCTTATTTTGCAGACTATGGCTACCCGTGGTCGTGGAGGAGCAGGCTCGGCCTGAGACGATGAGTTAGCGGGGGTTCGCAGGCTCCAGCTCAGTAGGCGACAGATTAGACAGGCGTACCTTTACCACCCCACCACCACTTGTGGACTATGGAGCGTTGATGCAAGGACTTGTGCACGCGATGCAGACCCAGGTACAGACGGCAGCTGCTTTCCAAGCGCAAGTGCAGGCTCAGGTTGGTACTTAGGAAGAGTTACGAAGTTGTCAAATTGAAGAATCCAACTAAGAACTCGACTTGGATATAGGTGCAGGCACCTGCTCACGAGGTAGGCCTTGGAGGTGTCTCGATGATGGAGCGATTCAAGCAGATGACCCCACCTTTCTTCAAGGGGAGAGTGATCCAATCATGGCAGATAGTTGGCTACGGGAGACAGAGAAGATCCTTCATGCTATACGATGCGCAGAAGAGGAGAGGGTGACATTAGCCACCTATATGTTGCAGGTAATGATGATTCTAGAAGGGTTATGTGTGTTATTCCTATTACACCTATATATTACTTAGCTTCTTTTGTAGGAGTGTGCTGATGTGTGGTGGTCGTCAGTACTATGTACACAGTTCGGGGATGGAGCTGTTGAGATTGCATGAACTGAGTTTGTTCACCTGTTCAAGGCGAAGTATATTCCAGAGCATGTGTAGGATTGTATGGAGCATGAGTTTCTGACATTGACCCAAGGGTCAATGAGTGTGCTTGAGTACGAGGCTAGATTTGCAGAGCTGTCGAAGTATGCACCTCACATAGTAGCTGATGAGCAGAGGAAAGTGAAGAAATTTATTATGAGGTTGAGGTTGTCCCTGAGGACCAGACTGCTGGCATTCGGGCATCGATCGATGGAGGAGGCATTGTCAGCGGCATGCATGCAAGAAGCCGAGATGGAGGTATATCTGGAGGAGAAGAGGGCTTCTTTGAAGAGGCCTGGATCAGCGTTTCAGTGGAAGGACAAGAAGAAGAAGACCGTATGCCCAGCATTATTCTGCCAGGCGTGGCACCTGCGAGAGTGGCTGCACCGACTATGAGCAGTGGCATAGTTGTGGAGAAGCCTTTGTGTTCTTAGTGTGGAAAGCGTCACGGAGGAGATGTTTGTTAGGTGACTTCTTTTAGATGCTTGAGGTGTGGTGACAAGAACAAAAGATCCGTTATTGTCTGAAGATGGCACAGCAGTATGCAGTGGCAGCACACCAACAACAGCTAAACCAACACCGAAGTAGCAGGGAGACCGAGGGCTCAGGCTCGAGTATTTGCTTTGGCAAGAGATGAGGCTGAGTTGGCAGAGCACGTCACGGAAGGTACAATTTTGATTATGGAATGCATGCTTATGTTTATTGATACTGGTGCTATGCATAGCTTTATCTCCGAGAAATTTGCTAAGGTCTTGATGAAGGAGAGGGATTTGGTTCCTGAGGTGTTGGAGGTTCCGTTATCTGTTCATACTCCAGCCGAAACTATGTTGACTGGGCAGTGTTATTCTTCTCTACATGTGAATATTGAAGAACGAGATTTGTCTAGTAGCTTTTATCTGTTCAAGATGAAGGACTACGATGCTATTTTGGGCTTAGACTGGCTCGAGGAGCATTATGCCCTTATGGATTATAGGAAGAAGATCATTATTTTTTGGATTCCTTGTGAAGATGAGTTCTTCCCCCTTACCCAAGAACATGACGGGTAAGTTTGTGATTTCAGCCTGAAGGCAACCTAGATGTTGAACAAGTGTTGTAGTGGTTTTCTTGCTAGCGTGGTGATGTCTGGAGATTCGTAGAAGGCTTTGACCGTGGAAGATATAGAGATTGTCCGAGATTTCAGTGATGTTTTTCCTGAGGACTTGTCTGGTTTGCCCCCCTACAAGGGAGATTGAGTTTGGTATTGAGTTAGTACCTTGTACTGCACCTATATCTATTGCTCCTTACCGTATGGCACCAGTAGAAATGGCGGAATTGCAGAAGCAACTGCAAGAATTGCTAGACAAGGGTTTTCTTCAGCCAAGTGTATCACCTTGGGGAGCACCTGTACTTTTTGTGAAGAAGAAGGATGGTTCAATGAGGCTATGCATTGGCTACCGCAAGCTAAATCAAGTGACTATTAAGAACAAGTATCATTTGCCTTGAATAGATGACTTGTTTGACCAGTTGTGTGGAGCTTCTGTGTTTTCTAAGATAGATCTTCGTTCTGGCTATCATCAACTCCGAATCAAGCCAGAGGATTCTTCTAAAAATGCTTTTTGGACGAGATATGGCCATTATGAGTTCCTGGTCTTACCATTTGGTTTGACGAATGCTCCAGCAGTTTTCATGGATTTAATGAACACAGTTTTTCAGCAAGATCTTGACTCTTTGTTGTGGTTTTTATTGATGATCTGCTGATCTATTCATCTGATGAGGAGACTCATAGGGAGCATTTGAATATTGTACTTGATGTCTTGAGAGCGCACAAACTTTATGCTAAATTCAATAAGTGCAATTTCTGGATGAAGGAGGTTCACTTCTTGGGCATGTTATTTATGGAGATGGTGTTTCTGTAGATTGACAAAGGTAGTAGCTGTCCTTGATTAGGAGACACCTAGATCATTATCCGATATCAGGAGTTTCCTGGCTTAGCTGGTTACTATAGAAGGTTCATTGAGGGATTCTCTTCTATTGCGGCTACTTTGAGAAGGTTGACGAGGAACGGAGTTATGTTCGAGTGGACCGAAGCTTGTGAAAGAAGTTTCCTGGAGCTGAAGTGTAAGGTCTCGGGTCTTTAGTGGATCCTTATTGGGTCTGTAGTGGTTCTGTGCGGTCGACGACAAGACCATTGTCGTTGACTTGGGGTTGACGGCCAGGGCTTGCCGTTGAGTCAGAGTCAGCGTCCAGCGATGTGGACGTCTGATGTTGAACTCAACGACATGGTATCTGGACGTCAGTCTATAGGCGGTTCAGTAGGCGACCAGTGATGTTGACGTCGACTGGTCGGGCCTGTTGAAATAGGGCAGCCCGAGAGCAGAACCTATCTTTCTCCTTTCCTCTCCTTCCCTCCACCTTTGCTTTTCTTGATTTCCGCAGCTTCTGTTGGGTGACTTGAGCTCGTGGAAGCCCCTGGATCGTGTGGCGTTGCTTGATCGAGCGGAAACGCGAGATTTTGGTGTGATTCGCGCGAGTCTTCGGGGAAATTCGGCGCGATTAGTGGCTGTTTGGGGATTCTTAAGGCTTTTTGAGGTAGGGACTTAACCCCTATAACCTTCCCCAGCAAACCAGCATGTCCAATTAAGTGAATTGGTGTGCAAATCATGGATTAGGGTTTGGGTTATATCATGCCGGGATTTTGGGTAAATTGGACAATCTAGGTGTTAGAATGTTTGTTTCTGATGTTCTGGTAGTGTGGATTGATGAGAGGATGTGTTTCCCTCCATCAGTCGGAATGTTATTGAGTTTTGCTGCCCATTTGAACTGATTCGGTTCAGTTCTGGGTTTAGGGACTGAAGATATCAACGTCCACATCTGTTGACGTTGAGATCTTCAGGGGTGATTTAAACGACAAGGTCGATTGCCGTTTAATCAGGATAAACGACATGGTGAGTGTCGTTTACCTCATATTGGCGGCAATCGATGTTCCGTTAATCTCCTGTCTCCCAGCAGACTTGAGTTGTGTGATTAGAGGCGATTGACATGTGATGTCTGCCCTAATAGCACATGTAAGCCAGGCTTGGAGTGGACTCTGCCTGTGCGCATGAGAGACTATTTGTGACTCGAGGTGTTTACTTACTGTACGGAGTTTCAGGTGTTGAGTGTATTCCGTCAGTTATACGCGCGTTGCGTTACCGCGTGCCCGTTTCTGTTGTGTTACCTAGGCGTGGGTGCGACTCCGTCTAGATGACTAGCGTTGGTTGTCCTCCGCTAGTGAGCCAGGACGCCGAGTGCGACTCTGTCCTGTGCGTACTCCTTGTGGTGGTTTTGAGCCGGTCTCCGTGGAGCCCCTTCTCTACCGCTAGGGTCAAGCGTAGGGGAAAAACCGGTCGTGGACCAGACGCGAGAGAGAGCGTCTGTAGTGTGCACACGTGGCTGGGGTTGAGAGCCTCTGTGGTGACGGACGCCGAGCCACAGACCCTAGCTGAGTCCTACTTGCTGTGTGTGTGGTGTGTGTTACTGAGCCACGGTGTTTACAGTTTTGTGTTGTGGTGCGACGTGTACTTACTTTCAGTTTTTACTTTCCGCACTTTAGTTCAGTTACCGGTGGGGTTACTTTTCCCTACTGGGTCTCTTTTCTTGAGACTCACTCCCTTCCCTTTCAGGTGGGTCTTCGTCGACTCCCATTCCAGGCGAGTCTAGCCACTCCGTGTTGGTGCTCCCTAGCTGCAGTGAGTAGTACATTTTGTTGTACTTCTGTACTCTGTACTTTGCTCAGACTCTGAGGTTGTAATGATATGTTCATATAGTGGAATTTTACAGCTTTGCATGGTGTGTATCTTCTTACATATAGTCTCCTCGGACTTTCACTTCCTACCCTTCCGAGCTTGTCTCGTGGGTTAGCGGGTCAGAATTTGGGTTACTGGTTGTTACTGGTAATGCGGATTCTGGGTCGTTACATGAAGACTCGATTGACTACAGCGCTATTGCTTGTGTTGCCCAATGGTGTGGATCCTTTTTCTATCTACACGGATGCTTCAAAGATTGGGCTTGGCTGTGTTCTAATGCAGGGTGGAAGAGTGGTTGCATATGCTTCTAGGCAACTTAAAGAGCATGAGCGTAATTATCCCACTCATGATTTGGAGCTGGCGGCAGTGGTCTTTGCTTTGAAAATCTGAAGGCACTATTTGTATGGGGTGAGATTTGAAGTTTTCTCTAACCACAAGAGTCTTAATATCTATTCTCCCAGAAGGAGTTGAATCTGAGGCAGCGGAGATGGATTGAATTCTTGAAGGACTATGATTTTGAGCTCACTTACCACCCAGGGAAAGCTAATGTGGTGGTTGATGCATTAAGCAGAAGGAGGGCAATCAATGCGGCAAGACTGAAGATGTTGAAAGATGCAACAGGATCTTTGGCCATTCTAGAGCCACAATTGTGCAACATGTTCTTAGCTCAGTTGACAATTAATCTTCTGTGCATGACAGGGTTGATGCTTTGCATAAAGATGACCACTATTGCAAGAGTTGGTTGGGAAATCTGGCATAGTAAGAAATGAAGATGGTGTGATTCGTTTGAACCATCGAGTATGTGTCCCTAATGATGTGGATTTGCGAAAGGAGATTCTGGAGGAAGTGCATAGGTCACAGTTTTTATTCACCTAGGCAGTGGAAAGATGTATCAGGATCTGAAGCGTTCTTTTTGGTGGTCCAGCATGAAGCGAGATGTTGCAGATGTTGTAGCTAAATGTTTGATATGTCAGCAGAGCAGATAACTATGGATTTTGTGACTGGATTGCCTAGATCAGCTAGAGGGAATGACGCTATATGGGTAATTGTGGATAGATTCTCGAAGAGTGCCCATTTTCTTGCTATGAAGAAGGAGCAGTCCATAGAGAGTTTGGCTAGACTATACATTGATAGTATTGTGAAGTTGCATGGTATTCTAAAGTTGATTATCTCAGATCATGATCCGAGATTTACATCTAGATTTTGGTAGAGTTTGCAGCAAGCTTTTGGCAGTCAATTGAAGTTGAGTTCGGCATTTTATCAACAAACAGATGGACAGTTTGAGAGGACTATTCAGACGTTAGAGGACATGCTTAGGGCTTGTGTTCTTGATTGGAGAGGAGATTGGAACACCATCTAGCTCTTGTGGAATTTGCATACAATAATAGTTTCCACTCGAGTATAGGTATGGCGCCATTTGAGGCTTTGTATGGGAGACCTTGTAGATCCCCATTGTGTAAGGAAGAAGCAGGAGATCGACATTTGGTTGAGCCGGAAGTGGTGCAGGAAAGATCGGCGAAGATCCTTTTCATGTATCCATGTTGAGAATGTATGTTCGGGATCGGCTCATGTGATTAGCTACGAACCGATGCAGTTTCAGCCAATTTTGTTTTATGCGGACAGCCTGTGTAGAGATAATGGATCAGAACGTGCAAGAGTTGAGGTCGAAGTCCATTCCTTTCGTGAAAGTTTGATAAAGGAATTTCTCACATGAAGAAGCAACTTGGGACTGAAGATATGATGAATAAGCAAATCCATCGTTTGTTCGGTAAGTGGTCTAACTCCAATCATCGAGGACGAAGATTATTTTAAGGGGGAGAGGGTGTAGTGCCCTAGTTTTTGCTGGATTGAATGATGCAAGGTGTATGTGTTTTCTGCATGACATATACTATAACTTTGATGAAACTTGACGTCAATATCTACTGACGTTGACTACAGTTAGCGGCATGATCCATTGTCGTCTACTGTCTATTAATGACAGGGGATTGTGCGTTTATTATTTTTGAATATTTGCTTTTTCGGGCAAAATAAGTCAATGACATGATCGATGGCGTCTACTGCATGGTCGATGACAACAGGGGTTGACGTTAACCTGACTTGTCAGTTTTTGTTGTTACCGTTCCGAGGAGAAGAGATCGGCTGTTTCGAACGCATTAATAGGAAGATCGGGGCGTTCTGGTTCAAGGGCTAGGATTGAGGCTTAGATGATCCATAGGAATCTTATAAGACCTCGTTTGTCCATTGGGAAAGGGGGTTTGCGTTTTCTTGGAGGAGGGAAAAGAAGGCGGAAGGAAAGGGTTGTAGAGCCTTGTTCGTGCGATCTGGAGCAAGTTGAACCAAGGGAGAACTTCAAGGATCGTGAGTAGAAGAATCTCCAAGCGTGGGTGCTGTGCTAAAGGCCAGATTGGGCGATTGAAGACGGAGTGAAGGACTGCCTTGTTGCCAAGGCAAGCATCTTCAATCTTTCTTCATCACTCCAGAAGGAGGGTTAGAGGCAAGTAGCATGGGGGAATGGTTTAGGATATTACATTCTTTAGATTTTCCATTTTTACATATTTTTAAACCCATGAAATAAAATGTCGGAAAGGGTTAAAGTTCTGTCACTTCATGTGCAGTTTTCTGCATCTCTAGTCGAATGAACTAAACGTCCACATCGACCGCCGTTTAATTCATGTAAACGTCAAGCTTTTGGATGCCTACTATATATTAACAGTGCTATGTGCCACTGTCAACTGGTGTTAATGACATAGTATGTTGACGTTAACCTGTGTAAAAGTCACATACCTTGCCGTTAAGTTCATCAGTGTTGTTTTCTGCCAAGATTCTAATGTTCTGTTCATTTTATGTAATCTATGCATGAGTAGGGTGTTCGGTTAGACTCTGTCAGGTATGAATGTTACTGTTACGTAGCAGGAAATAGTGGAAATGATGTATGATATTTTAAAGAATTTTCTTTGCTTAATTAAATAGAAAACAAAATAGTTACAAACTGATCCATGTTGTGATGTATTAATTGGGATTCATACTGCTGTTGGATGGAACTTCAGAACCATTGTGCTCAGTCTTTACACAGAAAATTGCATGATCCTTCACTGTTGTACCATGCTATTAGTTCAAGTTTATGAGAATTAATCATGAAAATGATACATAACTCATAAAATTATTAAATTTACATGTGTGAAGAATGATTTGAGTGAGAATTATGTCAAAATTTTGGAATTTCTGAGCGCCGTACACACTGTTATGATCTAACTGAAAAGAATGTGCATAGAAATCAATTAATGGAGAAAAGAGCATGAATGATAAACCATTATGAAATCATTATAGGCAGTGTCATGTCAGGTTACTATTGTGTAGTAGAGTAATGACTTCAGAAGAAAGAAAATGTATTATGTAATCTTGCATATAGTTTAATAGTTATGCATGAATTTATGAATTGCATAAAGTAATTCATAATTGCATGAAAACATGTATATTATATTTCTGAAATAATATGTCCATAAGACATTACTATTATAGAGATGTCTACATGGAACTACACCATGAAATGCCCCTATGGTAATGGTTAACCTACATGAATCCGTGAGCAACGGATTGAAATCCTGGAGGTAGACATATTCTACTGGCTAAGGTGGGAATGACTTTCCCCAGTATTGCGCAATAACCAAGACTTTATCACTATTTTTCCTAGGTGATAAGTGAATGTTTTTTGTAATGATCTCTATAATAGTGGGGCTATGTCTTGGCAACTATTCTTACATGATAAATGATCTACATGCTATATGTCA
The DNA here is from genome assembly GCA_014218235.1 of Colocasia esculenta. Lineage (NCBI taxonomy): Eukaryota > Viridiplantae > Streptophyta > Magnoliopsida > Alismatales > Araceae > Colocasia > Colocasia esculenta. Next base: position 79,993,023 of record CM024763.1, read on the forward strand.
AATGAATACACGCTACATGTTAATTGACTACATGCTATATGATGAATGACTACATGTTACAAGATATAAACTACATGTTACATGATATGGATTATATGCTACATGAAATTGATTACATGCTACATGACATTGAATACATATTATAAGACTTGACTATATGCCATGCCACATGAAAATGTTTAAATCATTTGTTTTACTATGAGATGTAAGCCACATATTACATGAAATCATTTTATTCTTCATGATGAATAACCATGCCATGTATAGATTGATTGCCAAATGAATTAGAGCATGTTGATAGGAAGAGTTATATGGTATCAAGGATAAGAAAAGAAATAAGCTATCATGTTTAAAGTTACTATATGATAAATCTTGAACTGTCTTCCTTGTTGCTTGCTGGGTCTAGTAGACTCACACTTGATTAACATTTCAGAGAGATGATGATACTCAAGACTTAGTACACTCTGATTCGGAGCGTGAGGACGTGGAGGCGTAGTTCTTTCCTTTGTATGTGTGTTGAGAGAGACTATGTATGTGAGAATAAGTTGTACTTTGAGCATATGTATTTGACTTATGAACTGTTATAACTTTGGACTATTGTAACTTCTCCTTTTATGCTTTGGACTTGGTATTTGAATGCAATGTTGATTGAAAAATTTAGTTCCATATTCCGCTGCAACTTGTTGGAATTTAAATTTGTCATTTATGTATATCTCAATCTGAACTGATTATTGTTGGATATTCTCCACTATAATACCTCTATTGGATCCAATGGAGTCGGAAACAACTGTACTGGGTGCAAGAGGGGCGTTACATTGACCATTTAATATGGGCTATTAAACAACAGTCGATGGAGGATTTTGTTCTCCCATCGAGGTATGCCCTTCAACAATCAATTGTGAGCTTCATCAGTAATCGATGTGGTTCTTGAACGCCATGGAAGGGGGCCTTGTCCTCCCATCATAATTGGACTACCTAGAGACTTGATATGGGCAAGGATTTGAAGAATCTGTACATGGAACTGACCCTTGACATATCACCTTAGGAGTTAATAAAAAGGCATGGCCATGGTATGGTGGGTCTATCCTTTTTCAGACCAAGTCAAGGGTAAGTATGACAAGGGTATGACCTGAATATGAGAAATCTTGTTGTCTGTCCTTCTTGCATACCAAGTCAATATTAAGTATGGCAGAGTATGGTTTGGACGTGGCCTATCTATGTCCAGATTGGACTTTCTGTCTCCTTCTGTCCCTATATAGGAATAAAGAAAGAGTCCTAAATGTGACCAAAGACCCCTTAAATAAGCCTTATGGCCCTTCTTGGCCGAACCTTATGATTTTCCTATCCAGAAGGCAGTTTGGAGCCTTTCCCTCTACATACCCATTTGCCTTAACCTGAATAGACCCAAGGGTAATCTTGGAGCTTGAGAGCTTCCTTCTACCCTTCCTTGAAAGCAACTTGTGAAGAAGCTTGGAGGCCTGACATAATGGAAAACTTCAAAGCTAGAGGGATGATCATGCAGCTTGGAGCTTGCAAGAGTTCTTGTCAAGTCCCGAGAATTACGTAGCGGAAATAATTGGATTAAATTCGATATTCCGAGAAGTGAGCAGTCGGCAAATAAGCCTTTAGCTAGCGAGCATGAGATGTGTATCAACACAAACGTAAGGGCCCATATAATGAAATAGTCAACTCTTCTTGATTAACTCATAATGTTGAATACAACTCCATTGACATTAAATATAATGGCTCAAGAAAAGGGAAAATTACATATATCCTCATTACCTACTACAATAGTCTAACTCTCAAAGTAAACTAATGGTAGACGCGTGTGGTTGGAACATGCTCATCACTCTGACGCATTCCCATCAAAATCATGTCCTTCAGCTCCTCTTCAATGTCACCTATGATGGTGAAAAGTGGGAATGAGCAAACTAACTCAGTAGGATTTTATATCTAATGTGTGATCAATGATATAAGTGATTAACAATTTAGAACGAGGCTGGCATGATTAACTCGATATGCATGAATGATAAACTCATATAAATACGATACATGAACAAGATAGATTGAACAATGGGGATTGAATAGATAATGTAACAAGATAGCAGTAGTAGTAGAACACTATGGTAAGCACGCAAGATATCACTTAATTATAAGAACACATGATGTCAATAGCTTGCAAGAACATAGGATGGCCATATCACGCAAGCAAGCACGCACGCATGTGGGAGAACGTTTATCACTTAACACTTAATGAGGTACAAAGCCATTAACGTGCACTAAGGATCTATGCCAATTGGAATGCACATTAGAAACATGTATGTGGATATTGTATCTAGCATAAACACGACACTTTCCCAGCGCAGATGCAATGCCAGTAATATTTATACCCCATGGTTAACAATATTTATGACTCACCATCATTGGGGCAGACTGGAGCCCTTGGATAGTCACCGTGCTCGGTCAGCATCTATCAATTTTAAATGTAGATACTGTGACGGCCCTGGGTACTTATGCCCAATAAGGCCCATATCCAAATCCGCCTCCCGCGAACGGACTGAAGTCTCGCAAGGGATAGCTCGTACATGTGTCCAGTAAGAATATAAAACACAACCACAACAGTATAAGACACAAGAAAGCACATGTGCTCATACCTGCATAACACTTTACAACTGTCCCATTAATTATTACATGTAATTAAAAAGAGTACAACTACCTGGGGCATACCCGAGGGAGCACAAGCTCACACAACTCAACTAACACTACTGCTGGTGGTACAAGTCTGCCACAACATCTTCGCAAGCCATACCAATGGTAATCCCTAAAAAAGAACTACAGCGGAGTGAGCCTCAAGAGTCATCGGCTCAGTAGGGGACCACCCAAAACCACACCCAACACAGGAGAACCTCAAGCCCAGCTGGTCTCATTGGAAACATGATAGCCAACCCATTACATGATCACAACAAAGCATAATTAACAAATACTAAACATAATTACATCAGTTATGTAAATCCCAAAAAAGAGGAGGAACAACACCACTAGTCCGCTCAACAACAGCAGTGCCTAGGCCACAAGCTTCACGGGCACACCACCTCAAGAACTAGTCGCCTAAGTTGCAAGCCACACAGGCAAACCACTGCCTAGGCTAAGCTTCAATGGGAACCTCAAACACGTGGGTAACAGGATTGCTAATCAAGAGTTAGTCTTTTATACCCTTAAACCGCGATATATCGAATGTCACACTTAAAATGACTGGTTGCCACGATGCCAATCTATCACACATTAAAACCTTATTCGAAGTTTACCCAAGGAAGGGTAAAACACAGCAAGTGGAAGGTCTCACCACATGACCTCCACGGAGCACAGCTCCACTACACCACCTAAAAAGGCTGGTACACATGTACCACCACAAACCACTACCCACACTGGGTACAGGTACCTAGTACCACGAGGGTACCACTACAGAAAACACAAGTAAGCTTGTGCCACAACTAGGCACACTATGGAAAGACAAACCACAACCTCAACTGTGTCAACACCAGGGCACACCTCAACGAGTAAAACCTCAACCCGCGAGTCACACACACACGAGCACAGCCAGCGGCAAAGCCGAGTTGGAAAGGAACGACGCCACCCCGGGAACGGACTACTGGTTCATGATGCTAGAATCCAACTCGGACAGCATAGCACCAGAACTACCTCTCAGTCTCGCGGCCACAGACGTAAGGTCCAGCTGCCGCTCCACAACCACAAGTAAATCCAAAGAACTATGGAGACCAACCAAACCACCACACTGTGGACCACACTGTCGTAGGCCCATGCTTGGCACCTTTAGAGACTCTGGACTGAGCCCTCTAAAGTGAGGCACTGGAAACTAGGACTAGTCGGGGCCCAGTAGTCTACCAGTGTCCGTAACCCCGCAACTACGAGCGCGCTACAAGAGACCAAACAACAAACTCTCATAAGTCACTGCCCTCTGTCAGACGACAACACTCCCCGAGAGTGATGGTGTCCAGGAAGACGACAAGACCTCGACGGTACCACTGTACCGGGACAAGCCCTGAGCGCACACACGTGCCTAGCTCACACAGAACCTGGGGCACCCAACTGAAGAGGTATTCTAGAATAGGCGCCAGACCACCACACTCGGCAATGCACAAACCACGACTATATATATATATATATATATATATATATATACTTACATATTCTTATTATAAACCGCGGTACAAGTGTCGGGAATAGCTTGTCCCGGTCACCCTATGACCTACAAGCTAACCCACACAAACACACATATAATCCACGGTAACCAATCATAACCTGGCCTATCATTGGTCATCATGTGACCTCCTTGCCACATAATACAATATACAATATTTACACACCAACTCTTAACCTTACTCACATTATACTAGTAAAACCATCTTTATCAACCTATAAAAGACGTCACAAGACTGAAGCTAGGTTCACGCCGGAACCTCATTGCCCAGCCACCACCAAGAACACACAGACACCACAAAAACACCATACTAATTACATAAACAAACACTAACCATGTGGGCAACACACTCACAAAACGCTACAGGTGCCAATGCACCACTCACCAAAACCCTACACTTCAAATACCGATAATCAGATTACCAAATCACCGTAACCATGCAAAGCAGGACCTCACGACTGAGGTCGTGACGTGAGGGAACGTCGCCTTCAAATCGCGACACCCCGATCTGTCGTGTTAGGGAATCCTAACACGATGGGTCGGCCTGTCATGACCTGATCGCAACAGGAGGGTTTGTCACCTTCTGGACGCGACACCCGACATGTCGCGATCGCACACCTTATCGCGACGGGTCGGCCTGTCACGTCCTTGTCGCGACAGGGGGTTCTGTCGCCTTCACAGACAGAAACCTAATCCAGACTGCTCACTGTGGATTACCACCCCAAACCATGCAAACCACGTTTAATCTCGTTTTTCATGCTTTAATGAATACCCTAACATGGTATCTACTGTTCTTAAAGCATTAAACAATTCAAACATGCTCCACGGCAATCCACGCAACAAGGTAAGGTGGAAACTCCCTACATCCACGAACAAACACAAACCGGCTAGACATGATGTCTCCCCACTCCATACGACGTCCTCGTGTGAGAGCACGTCGAAATCTACGCGCGGACTGTTGAATCATCCGAAGAAACAGCAGTAGCTCCTTCCCTGGTCGAGCAGAGCTTGTGAAAGCTTTGTTCGGCCAACCTTCTTTAAAAACGCACATCAGTTGGGAACGCGACGTGGACCTGCATCGCGACCTGATCGCGACGTAGAAGGTCGTCGCCTTTCCACTCCCGACGTCAGCAAGCCCTACCCTGCGCGCGACACGCAGCGCGCATGCAGACGTTGACCCAACCAGCGGCAACAAGAATGCAACCACCAGGGCCGTCGCGTTCAGAACGCGACGCACACCCCTATCGCGTTCACAACCAGTGAACCAAAGGTGCTCTGGGCCTAACCTGCTGGCCCACTAAGCCCCGCGCAACACTCAGAAACCACGACCGAGGCCCAATGACCCCATATTGGTCATGAGCACCACAACAAAGCCAATAAATACAGATCTGAATGACCACTAAACGACGATCCACGAGGATCTGAAAAATGCGCTACGTTACATTACTATCACCTAAAAAGGAATGTCATCCTCGACATTCAAAACAAACCATAATAAACCGGACTATCACCTTAAAAGAAACAAAGCCATATACATAACAAGTTGGATACGCTTCCTTGCATCTTCCTTTCAAACTATCTATGCTAACTGATCCATCTATCCATTTCCATGCTTGTTCTGCCTTTCCTTTCCTTTTTAATTTATTCCACAACCGCTTTATTCCGTGGAATCAATTCACCATTCCTTACCTTTCGACTGTAAGCAATTCTACCCTGCAGTTATCTTTATCTCCTTGGACTCAACTACTTCCACATTTTCTTGGTTGTGTTTGCAACATTCTTTCTGGGCCTTTTTTCTTACTCAAATCCTTTTTTTTTTTAACTTTATGCTACTACCTTTAAATGCTCTACCGTACTAAACCTGCTTAAATTTTCGGATTTCTCAGTGTCGTTCTATTATGCTTGTCATTACTAACCATACTTTGCTTTATCTATATTCATGTTTTTCAATTGCTATTTCTTGTAAAATTTGCATTATCACCTTTGGATTTTTTGCCTCTTCTGATCATTCTGCAGCAGCAGCTTTATCACTATTTGACGAGAAACCCTTGCCTCTCTACTCAACTGTGCACAAACCTTAAACTTTCTTTTAATTATTTAACCGTCAGATAACTTATGAATATCCAGCTTTCCATAAATTCTGATCTCATATCTAACTTTACTGGCTTCTCAATTTATCTTATTTATCCACTTAATGCTGACAGAAATGCTGGTATTTCTAATATGCTTTCTTACTATTTCTATTTAATCGAACCACTTTCTTCATTTTTAAATTCTGCCATACCACTAGAAACATTTCTTGCTTTAAATCATACTTTCCAATTGACATTACATTTCTCTTATCATATAATATTACCACTTAATTGACTCTACCCATATTCTATCTTCTACTATATTTATACCACACTAAATTCTGAATCTTGTCATAGTATTATTGATATACTTCCCTCTTTATATATTTTCTTCGCTTCAAACAATATTCTCTAATTAACTCAACAAATCTAACTCATATCTTTTCACAATTTCCATTCTCACTGCTGCACATACCTGAAGATTTGCCTTTACCTTTACCCAAACCTTGCTGAATTATATGATATCAAATTTCAACATTTCTTTACCACTAAATGATCATACTGCTCCTCACTTTTCCTGTTCCTTTTGCTATACTTAATCTGCTCGCTATTCCTTAACTAATTTATTATGACTTTACTTCAAATTTTGGAAATATTCTTATAACATAATCATTATTCATCTAGATCATCTACTGCAACACCATTACGCAGATTCCTACTGCACATTTCTTGAACCATCTGATTATCGCTATTCTATAATCTGCCACACTCTTTTTCCTCATCTGGTCATTAATACTAGGCATTATCTTTACTACCAATAATATAATACCATTTCTGCAAAATATTTCTCTTAACTATTCTGCTAACTGACTAGTCTCAAGGTGCCATTCATACTGTAATCCCTCTTATTAGAATATTGTCATAGCTATAAACTGAAACTATTTCCTTTAAACACAATAATTTACTCAACCTAATTCCTTTATTCCACATTGCTGATTTACTGCCAATCATAAACAATTTCACTGTTATGACTCATTTACAAATATCCTTTCACAACCTACTTTGTTGTTCCTCATTACTTCTCAATGGACTTAACCCCTCTCTTTTTTTTCTATTCCGACTTGCATAACTCGAACTTACTCTAATTATTTAGCTTTAACCTTATATGTTTCTGACTTCAACTTTCCTTTTCCATTCCCACCAACTACACATAATTACTGATGCAACCTTACACAAGTCTCCCTGCGAAATCTTTACCCACTACCTCTTACTAAACAGACATCTCTTCACACACTTACATGGGTCTCCATATTACATTTTCTATTATCCTCATTATTCATAATAGCACTGCCCTTAAACTCTTTACTACAACTATTTCTAATCACAAATCACACTTAAACCATCTGAATCACTATTCCCCTACTTGCCAGCATCTCACCTCAAGTAAAACTATTTCACTCAATTATTTCAAACCTAACATGCCACTAATCATGTTATTATCCAAATTGTTCCTTAACACTTTATTAACATAAATCTCAACCTCAATGACTATCTCTGCTACAGTTCTCAACCACAATTCACCTATTTAACAGCCCTAGTCACACAGCCCTATTCCTCATCATAACACTATTCCCTCTGCTATTCCATCACATCACTACCTTTACCTATCTCTGCCAACTCTGATCCTCACTAAGACATTCTCACTGGTTTTCATGACTGAATTCACTATTCCCTTAATTTTCTCTATTGAGAACCTTTAATCAACTATTCTTTAACGCAACTGGCACCCTATTAACCACTCACACTACACCACTAACCATACCATTCCTCTGCCATTACCCATAGCTACAAATCTGACCAACTATACACATAATTCACATATCAAAACTCACGTGAAAACCGTACTAAAAGCAACAGAAACCACAGACTAACTACTAGCAGTAGACATTAATCCATGTATTGGGATTGTAATCTTAATGTCTTTTCATATCCTAACTGGACCATGCTCTGATACCAACTGTGACGGCCCTGGATACTTATGCCCAATAAGGCTCCATATCCAGTTTTGCCTCCTGCAAACAGACCAAAATCTCGAAAGGGATAGCTCGTACATGTGTCCAGTAAGAATATAAGAGACAACAACAATAGTATAAGACACAAGAAAGCACATGTGCTCATACCTGCATAACAATTTACAACTGTCCCATTACATTATTACATGTCCAAATTAAAAAGAGTACAACTACCTTGGGCATACCCGAGGGAGCACAAGCTCACAAAACTCAACTAACACTACTACTAGTGGTACAAGTCTGCCACAACGTCTTCGCAAGCCATACCAATGGTAAACCCTGAAAAAAACTGTAGGGGAGTGAGCCTCAACAAGTCACCTGCTCAGTAGGGGACCACCGAAAACCACACCCAACACTGGAGAACCTCAACCCCAGCGGGTCTCATTGGAAACACCGATAGCCAACCCATTACATGATCACAAGAAAGCATAATTAACAAATAATAAACATAATTACATCAGTTTATGTAAATCCCAGAAAAAAGAGGAGGAACAACAGGACTAGCACAACACCACTAGTCCGCTCAACAACAGTAGTGCCTAGGCCGTAAGCCTCACAGGCACACCACCTCAACAACTAGTCGCCTAAGCTGCAAGCCACACAGGCAAACAACTGCCTAGGCTACAAGCTTCACTGGCGAACGTCAAACACGTGGGTAACAGGATTACTAATCAAGAGTTAGTCATTCATACCCTTAAACCACGATATATCGAATGTCACACTTAAGTAACAGGACTGACTGCCACGATGTCAATCCATCACACATTAAAACCTTATTCGAAAGTTTACACAAGGAAGGGTAAAACACAACAAGTGCAAGGTCTCACCGCATGACCTCTACGGAGCACAGCTCCACTACACCACCTAAAAAGGTTGGTACACAATGTACCACCACAAACCACTACCCACACTGGGTACATGTACCTACTACCCCGAGGTACCACCACAGAAACCACAAGTAAGCTTGTGCCACAACCAGGCACACTATGGCAAGACAAACCACAGCCTGAAGCTAAATGGTGACGGTGCTTTTAACAAGCAGTCTGGTGAAGCTGGAGGTGGTGGTATCCTCAGGGACCACATGGGGACATGCATGGGCTTTTGCTACCCCCTGCCATGATCTGAAAGCCAGTCTTGCTGCTGAGGCCCTCACATTAAGGATGGACTGCGTTGTGCTCCAAATGGATGCCAGAGTGAGGTGCAGATTGAGATTGATTCCTTAAACCTTGTGCATATTGTAACCACACAAACCCCCAGGGCCGTGGGATCTCTCCTTCATTTTGCAGGAGAGTTGTTGTGCTGCTGCTAAGGTCAAGGGCGAGATCATGTACCCCGAGGAAAGGTAACAAGGTGGCGGACTGCCCTTGCAGAATTTGCTATTTCTGTGGCTTGTTTCACACTTTTGGACCGTGGGCTGACCTCCCCAGCAATGTAATGGATTCCTGCCGCCATGATAAGGTAGGACATCTGCCCAGGAGCCCCGAGTCCTTTTGTACTCCTCCCCATCCCCCTTTTCAGCACACTCTTAATGAAATTATCCTTAGCCGCCTGGTGAAGGTAGTGGCACCCTCAGTAGTGAGGGCGTCCCTACCCTCTCTTCTAAGTTCGGATAGATTGAAAAAATAAAAAAACCACAGCCTCAACTGTGTCAACACCAAGGACACCTCAACGAGTAAAACCTCAACCCGCGAGTCACACACACACGTCCACAGCCAGCGGCAAAGCACGAGTCGGAAAGGAACGACGCCACCACATGGGAACAGACTACTGGTCATGACGCCAGTATCCAACCTGTACAACACAACATAAGAACTAACTCTCAATCTGCAGCCACAAACGTAAGGTCCAGCTGCCGCTCCACAACACAAGTAAAGCCAAAGAAATATGGAGACAACTAAACCACCACACCTGTGGACCACCTACCGCAGGCCCATGGGGGCACTTTAGAGACTCTGGCCTGAGCCCTCTAAAGTGAGGCACTGGAGACTAGGACTAGCGGGGGCCAATACGTCTACTGGAGTCCGTAACCCCCCAGCTACGACCGCGCTACAAGCGACCAAACAACAAACTCTCACAAGTCGTTGCCCTCTGCCGTCTTTCCCTCTGCCGGATGACAACTCACCCGAGAGCGAGGGGGTCTAGAAGACGGACAAGACCCACGGTACCACTGTACCGGGACAAGCCCCGAGCACACAACGTGCCTGGCTCACACAGAACCTGGGGCACCCAACTGAAGAGGTATTCTGAAATAGGCGCCGGACCACCACACTCAACAATGCACAAACCACGACTATATATATATATATACTTACATATTCTTTATTATAAGCCATGGTACAAGTGTCAGGAATAGCTTGTCCTCGGTCACCCTATGACCTACAAGCTAACCCACATAAACACACATATAATCCACGGTAACCAATCATAACCTGGCCTATCATTGGTCATCATGTGACCTCCTTGCCACATAAATACAATATACAAAATTTACACACAAATTCTTAACCTTACTCACATTATACTAGTAAAACCATCTTTATCAACCTATAAAAGACGTCACAAGACTGAAGCTAGGTTCACGCCGGAACCTCACTGCCCAACCACCACCAAGCACACACAGACCACAAAAACAATACCAATTACATAAACAGCACACTAACCATGTGGCACACACTCACAAAACGCTACAGGTGCCAATGCACCACTCACCAAAACCCTACACTTCAAATACCGATAATCGAATAACAAAATCACCGAAACCATGCAAAGCAAGACCTTACGACTGAGGTCGCGACGTGAGGTAACGTCGCCTTTAGATCGCAACACACGCAACTAGGTAAGGTGGAAACTCCCTACCTCCATGAAGAACACGCAAACCGGCTATGGCATGACGTCTCCCCCGCTCCATACGACGTCCTCGCGTCGAGAGCACCACGAAATCCACGCCGGAATGCCAAATCACCCGAAGAAACCAACCTTCTTTAAAAACGCACAGTGGTTGGGAACACGACATGGACCTGTATCGCGACCTGATCGCGACGTAGAAGGTCGTCACCTTCCCACTCCCAACGTAAGCAAGCCCTGCCCTGCGCACAATACATGGCGCGTATGCAGACGTCGACCCAACCAGCGGCAACAAGAACGCGACCACCAGGGCCGTCGCATTCAAAACGCAATGCACACCCCCATCACATTCACAACCAGTGAACCAACGGGTGCTCTGGGCCTAACCTGCTGACCCACTAAGCCCTGCGCAACACTCGGATGTTGAGTTCAGTGTGTTTTGGAATTTCCTAAAGTTGTATTTTAATGATGACCAATGGACATCACTCATACCTTGATTTTGATGATGACATATTTAACATGTTATACATTTTATACATATCACAACAATGCTTAAACAACATATTTTTGATGTTCAATATCTCACATTTTAATGATAATATCTTGTATTAATGGTTTACACTTTATATTTTCAGATTTACACAAATTTGACACAGTGGTATCGACACAGTCCACCTATGTGTCGACACTAGCTGACTTCCCAGAAGCATGTTTGAGAGAAGCAACTAGTGGTGTCGACACAGTCCACCTGTGTGTTGACACTAGATGACTGTCCCAGGAAGCAGTCAGAACAGTTGAAGCCAGTCAGTGTGTTTTGGAATTTCCTAAAGTTGTATTTTAATGATGACAAATGGACATCACTCATACTTGATTTTGATGATGACATTTTAACATGTTATACATTTTATAATATCACAACAATGCTTAAACAACATATTTTGATGTTCAATATCTCACATTTTAATGATAATATCTTGTATTAATGGTTTACACTTTATATTTCAGGTTTACACAAATTTGACACAGTGGTATCGACATAGTCCACCTAGTGTCGAACTAGCTGACTTTCCCAGAAGCATGTTTGAGAGAAGCAACTAGCGGTGTCAACACAGTCACCTGGGTGTTGACACTAGATGACTGTCCCAGGAAGCAGTCAGAACAGTTGAAAGCCAGTGGTGTCGACACAGTCTGCCTGTGTGTCGACCCACTTCGACTAAAGCTCAAAAACGAGAATTTTTCTAGACACGTGGCTGCTTAGGAATCAGGGGATTTGACCTAGATTTCCATGCCCATGCACCCCAAGGCACTTATGGACATATGGGGCTATAAATACCCATGATCCTGTACCCCAAAGGGAATGAGCCCATACAACTCCCAGAAAACCTTTTTGGCGGCAAAAGGGGCTCTTCCAGTCTTGCTCCATCTCCAGAAGCTGCAGGCCAACCTTTCAAGAGGAAGGACATGGGATTCAAGGCCATCTCTGGAGAGAAGTGTGATGTGCTGAGAAAGGGAGCAGATCCAACTGAAGAGCAGCAGTAGAAGAAGGTTTCTGGCAATTCAGATGCCAGTGAGAGAGCAGAGCATCAAAATTGAAGCGGATCTTCATCGAATTCTTTCAAGTCTCATCAATTCAAGCTTCTGCAAGACCTCTTCACCAGGAACATCCAATCTACATCTTTTTCCCATTCTTGGATTGTTCTTCTCACTTTGTCTGTGAGATCTGTGCATGAAGTTCTGTACATATTTCTATGTACGATTGAGTCTGTGAATCAGATCATTGCTAGAGGATCTGATTTCTTTTGTGTTTGATCTAGCCTTTGTGGTTTGAGCCATCATGCTCAATTGGAGTCATTGTGTCCTTGTGTGGTTGAGCCGTCGTGCTCAATTTGGAGTCGTTGTGCTCCTGTGTGGTTTGAGCCGTTGTGCTCAGTTTTGGAGTCGTTGTGCTCCAGCTTGTGTGTTTGAGCCGTCGAGCTCAAGGGTGTTGGAGTCGTCGTGCTCCGGTGTGAGTTGTACTCTTTTGAGTAGTGGAGCCTCACTGTGTGAGGGGTGGATGTAGGAATGACTGGTGTGATTTTCGAACCACCTAAAAATCCTTTGTGCAATGGTTTGATCTGCTTGTCTGCGCTAGAGCTTGCATAGGATTTCTTTCACACTCAGTGTTATTGCTTCACACATAATCTACACCACCCACACTTCAGATCAGTAAATTGTTTGTCTGAATTGATCTCTGATTCGAAGTAATTTTGAATTGCTTAAGCTTCGCAGTAATTTGTGTCAGATCTATTCAACCCCCCTTCTAGATCTGATCCATCCACCTATTCGATCCTATAATTGGTATCAGAGCGGTTAATATCTATTTCTGATCTGATTTGATTGCTTCTGTTTGATCTCTAGTTAATTGGTTGAATTGTTTACTTGCTCTTCATTGTCTCTCATTGTGATTGATGGATTCTCGAGGATTTATAGCTGAGGGCCATTCCATTAATAGACCACCATTTTTTGATGGGTCTGATTACTCCTATTGGAAGAACATGCAAGTTTTTCTAAGGGCATAAAACTATGAAATCTGGAAAATAGTTGATAAGGGTCCTTATGAAAATCAGGGAGATGAGGAGAATTGGACTAGAGAGCAGATTAGGAAAAAGCTACTCTTAATTATAGTGCCATGAATATGCTTCAGTGTGTGTCCACCCTAAAGAATATTCAAGAATATCCATGTGTAAATCAGCTAAAGAAATGTGGGATAAACTTGAATTAATGTATGAAGGAACATCTCAAGTTAGGGAAACCAAAGCAAACATACTTGTTTCTGAATATGAATTGTTTATGATGAAATCTGATGAATCAATTTCTGAAATGTTGCTAGGTTTATGATAATTGTCAATGGACTGAAGGCACTAGGTAAGGAATACACTGATGCTGATCTGGTAAGAAAAATTTTGCATTCTCTATCATCCATTTGGCACACAAAGGCTACAGTGATTGAAGATTCTAAGGATTTATCCAAAATTTCTTTGGATGAACTCATAGGATCTTTAATGACTTATGAAATAAATCTGAAAAGAAGTGAAGAACATATGCTTAAAGCTAAACCAGTAGCACTTAAGGCTTCATCAAGTATAAAGAGAAAAATCAAGACAAATCAAGTTTGATGAGTCTGAGTCTAATGAGGATGAACTTGCCCTCATGACTAGGCAATTCAGAAAATTTTAAAATCAAGAAGAGGAAAATTCAATGGAAAGAAAAAAATATTCCTCTGGTAAAAGGAATGCTTCTTCTTCAAATTTTAATGCTGGTAGAAATCAAAAAACTGATGAAGGTAATTTGCTACAGGTGCAACAAGATGGACACATGAAGGGTGAGTGTCCTGAGATAAAAAAGGACAAATACAAGAAGAACAACAAATTGAAGAAGCCAAAAGCCATGATAGCAACTTGTTGGATGAAGACCAAAGTGAAGATGAAGAAGAGAACTCCTCAAGTTCTGTAAATGAGGAGTTATGCTTTATGGCAAACAGCAGTGATGGAAAGGTAAGTCCTTCTTTTGAACAATATACTATGAAGATTGGCAAGATGCATATGCGAGTTGGTTGAAAAATATTCTGAAATAAGAAAAGAAAATAAACATCTGAAAAAGAAAATTGAAAATTTCATGCATGATACTTCCTTAAATAGAAGAATTTCTGAACTAGAAAATGAAATATCTGAACTTAATGAAGGAAAGGAAGACCTTCTGAATGAAATTGATGAATTTAAAATGCATCTCAAAAGGCCAACAATGATTTTGAAAAGCTTTCTGAAAGAATGGAATTGCAACAAAAAGAAAAGCAACAAGCTATTGATGAAATTCAGAAACTAAGAAGTTGTTGGGTGAAAAGGAACAAGTGATAAAAAACTTCACAAATGGAAAAGAAAATCTTGATGCATTGTTAGGACTTAGAATGAATGCTGAAAAACATGGACTAGGTTTCCCCAGAAAAATCATTGAAGAATAAATCTGGTGAAAAGAAAGAAAAACCTTCAAAAATTCCTTTGATAAAATTTGTCAAAAGTACTAGTCCAGAAAACAAAAAAAAACAAGTGTCAAAGAAAACATCTGAAATAATCAAAAACCAAGTGAAAAGAATGTTTCCAATCAAAAGAAACAAAATAGGTCGACACACATTGATGTTAGGTCGACACCAGATAACCACAAGTTCAAAACTGTGGCTGCTGAGTCGACACTACCTCAACACAGGTCGACCTACCCGTTTCTAAACAACAAAAAGATGTTTCACAAAATTCAAAAAAAATATGAAAAATCATAAAAACAAAAACAAACTTTCATGATGATTATTGGAGATCCAAGACATCATATCAATCTAATTGGATTAATTCTTGGAATCAATGGTATCATAATCCTTATTGGTACCATTCACAATCGTTTTATCCAAAATTTCCAAGATATCAACAGAATCCTTGGTTTGAATTTCCATACATGAACAATCATGCCAAAATGCATAATTTCCATGCTTATGAAAGGAAGAACACTGGTGTTTCATTCCAAATCAGAATGTTAAAATGCAAAAAGGGAAATCATTGCTGAAACAAAACAAAAACCAAAAACAACTCAAATATGGATCAGAAAAGATTATTGTTTTTGCTCAAACAAACTGATGGTCCCAACAATGTTTGGGTACCAAAATCTTTTCTTCTCTGATCTGATTTATGCAGGAAGGTCGTGCACCCAGCTCCAATGTGTGGTTTCTTGATAGTGGGTGTTCACGACACATGACAGGAGAGACAAAACAAAATTTCATTTCTGATTGAAAAGGAAGGAGGATCTGTCACATTTGGAGGTAAAAATAAGAGGAAAATCATTGGATCTGGAAAGGTTGGTAAATCCTCCTCAAACTCAATTGAAAATGTTCTGTTAGTGATGGTTTAGACTACAATCTTTTGAGTATAAGCCAATTGTGACAAAGGTCACAAGTTGTTTTGAATCTGATTTCTGCAAAATAATTGATTCTTCAACTGAAAAAATAAAATTCTTGGTAAAAGAGAAAACAATGTCTACATGATCAATCTTGATAAAAACTTTGCTGAAAACATTTGTTTGGTGGCAAATAAAAAAAATTGCATGGACATGGCACAAAAGACTTGGTCATGCAAGTTTCAACACAATAAATAAACTCTTAAGGCTAAATCTGGTTAAAGACTTCTTGAATCTTTTCCAAATGTTGAAAATCAACTTTGTGGGATATGTGCTCAAGGAAAACAAACCAGAAAATCTTTTAAAATTTTCAATGATGTACTCACTTCTAAGCCACTAGAATTACTTCATATGGACCTTTTTGGGCCAACAAGAATTCTTAGTCTTAGTGGTAAAAGATATGGATTTGTCATCATTGATGATTTTACTAGATACACTTGGGTCATATTTCTATCCCACAAAAGTGATACTTGTTTAGAATTCAGAAATTTCTGCACCACTGTCTTAATGGATTTTTCACATAAAATCAAATCCATTTTGACTGATCATGGGGGAGAATTTGAGAACAAAGCTTTTTCTGATTTATGTGCTGAACTGAACATTTTCACAAATTCTCTTCTCCAAGAACTCCAGAACAAAATGGAGTTGTGGAAAGGAAGAATAGAACTCTGTGGAAATGGCTAGATTTATGCATTGGAAAGTAAATTCCCAAATCCTTCTGGGCTGAAGCTGTGAACACAGCAAATCACATCTTGAACAGAGCATTGGTCAGACCAAAAATCAGAAAAACCCCTATGAACTTTTGAAAAAAAAAGCCAACTTGTCTTATTTTAAAATCTTTGGTTGCAAGTGTTTGTACATAACAACAATAAAGAAAATCTTGATAAATTTGATGCCAAAAGCCATGAAGCCATTTTCTTGGCTATTCAGAAATTTCTAGAGCTTATAGAGTTTACATTCTCAAGAATAAAACTGTGGAGGAATCTCCACATGTAGTTTTTGATGAAAACTCATATCAAACTGATGACTCTACATCTTGCAGGGTCCCTCAAAATAATGAAGAGGATGACTTCATTGTCGAATCTTCACCAACTGTGAAGAGGATGAAGATCCATTTGAAAATCTGGACAATCAATCACCTACCACAAGTGGTTCAGGTAATATTGTTCCAGAACTGAATGCATCCCAAGAGGTAATTCCTGAAAACAGATTTTTAAGAGATCATCCAATTGAGAATGTAGTTGGTAATGTACATGATAGAGTTAGAACTAGATCATCTTTTCTAAATGCAATAAATGAAGACCGACTAGCACTAATTTCCCAAATTGAACCCAAGTCAATGATGAAGCTCTAACTAGTGAGGATTGGATCAATGCAATGCATGATGAACTTCATCAATTTGACAGAAATCAAGGTTGGAAATTAGTACCTAGACCTAGTGACCAATGTTATTGGTACTAGATGGGTGTTCAGAAATAAATTGAATGAAAATGGACAGGTTGTTAGGAATAAAGCTAGACTAGTTGCCAAGGGGTACAATCAAGAGTTTGGAATTGATTTTGAAGAATCATATGCCCTGTAGCTAGACTAGAAGCTGTGAGAATATTTCTTACTTTTGCATCATCCCTGAAATTTAAAGTTTATCAAATGGATGTGAAGAGTGCTTTCTTGAATGGATACATCAAAGAAAATATTTTTGTAGCACAACCTCCAGGTTTTGAAAATCAAAATATCATGATCATGTTTTCAAACTCAATAAGGCTCTTTATGGTCTTAAGCAAGCTCCAAGAGCTTGGTATGACCATTTGAGCTCATTTTGTTGAATAAAGGTTACACAAGAGTAATGTAGATCAAACCCTGTTTACAAGAATTGTCAATAATCAAATCATTGCTGTCCAAATCTATGTTGATGACATAATTTTGGGTCTACAAATAAAGAACTGTGTACTGAATTTGCTGATCACTTGAAAACTGAATTTGAAATGAGTTTGATGGGAGACTTACAATTCTTTTTGGGATTGCAGGTACATCAAACCAGTGAAGGGATTTTATAAGTCAAAAAAATATGTGAAAGAACTTCTGAAAAGATTTGACTTTCAGCACCTCAAGCATTAAGCACACAATGGCAATAAATGTAAGACTAGAGGAAGATTCATTTGGTCAGTCAGTAGATCCAAAGACCTACAGAGGTATGATTGGTTCTCTACTTTACTCACCACCTCTAGACCAGATATTCAGTATAGTGTGTGTATGTGTGCTAGATTCAAGCCAATCTAAAGAAAGTCACATGTTAGCTGTCAAAAGATTTTAAATATCTTGTTGGAACATGTGAACTTGGAATTTGTATCCTTCTGCTTGCAAGTTAGATTTAATTACTACTGTGATGCTGATTATGCTGGTTGTAAGCTTGATAGAAAAACTACTACTGATTATTGAAATAAGGCACCATTTTCTAAGGGATAAGGTTGCCAAGAAATCCTTTAAATTCACTTCATTGAAACTGAAAAAAAGTTGTAGATATTTTCACTAAGCCTTCCAAACAAAATTCTCATCTTTAAGAAGAGAGCTTGGTTTTGTGCAAATTTCCACATTCTTGATATCTCTATCTCTTTTTGCAAATAAAAGTCTTCATGTTCTTGCAAACAAATTTCTCACTCTCACATTGCATTGGTATTCTTGGTATATCAAATGGTGATTTGAAGAAAGACAAGTCAGGCTTGTCTGGACTTTCACTATGCATGAGTGTATGTCTCCGCCAAGTATCAAGAGTCTTGTATGCAATTGTTGAGGGGGAGTCATGTCTTTCAATAAAACATTCTTGTTCATTCCATTGCTATTTCTTCAATAATAATCTCATATTCACCTTGTGAGGGGGAGATACATGAAAGGGGGAGTCATTGTACATCCTTGACCTCTTGTCTATCTTGAACCCCAAACTCATCAGAAATTTTGAGTCATTGTGCTATTTTCTTATGAGAGAATTAAGACATTGAAACTAAACTCATTGTGCATTTAGTTTAATTTCAAAGATTCATTATCATTTCAAGGTTAAGCAATCTTAATACTGAATGTCTTTAAAATGACTTACAAAACACTTGTAGGCACATGAGTGGCTTTACTATTTAACATGTGCATGTTTAAGCTTCATTTTTACCACATGTTAAGAATAATTTTCTAAATTCGTAGTCATGACTTTTTCTGGTCAAAGCAAACATATTCCGGCAAAATATCAAAAGAAAATGTTCAACAATCTGGAAAGATACAAACAGAGCAATGCAAATTATTGAACCACTGAGTAACCGGGCCATTTCACCTAAAAGTGATTTGTTTCGCGTCAAAGAGTGGAAATCAAAATTTCAACTCTGTATAAGATAATGAAAGTTAAACCACTGAGTAATCAGGAGGTCTTGCATCTGATCAATATGATCTCTTGCACTGAAAAGTGAGATTTAGCTAATTATTCTTGTATTCTTTCCCAGTTTAAAAAAATTGAAAGAAAATCAAATTGACAGGATGGAAAAGCTTAAGAGCTTAATAAAGTTCATGTATACTGAGTTTAGACCTATTATTCTACATTGTGTTAAAATTAAAGCTCCTAACATCCTTGTTAAATACTTTTGCCACTCATATAGGTCACTTTACTTCACATTTGCATCATTATTTTAACACATTCAGATCATTATATCTTGTAATACCTTGTGTTGAGTGTCTTTGTGATTAAACTTTGTTGCACAGTAACCAAAACACAATAACCTCTCTCATATGTCAATATCACTTTGCCTCATTTATTTTGATCAATTGTGACCATTCATTCCTCCATTTCATTCTTGATCTCGTACAATCTTTGTTTCTCTCTCTTATCTATCTTTTTTATGCTGTCAAAAAGGGGGAGAAAGCTCTTTAAAGGGAGAAAGTTTCTTATGGGAGAAAGTTCAAAGGGTGAACATGGTCAAGGGGAGTTATTGCGGTCAAGGGAGTCAGGCTATTGGGAGATTGTGCATATATTTGTCTTCATCAGAAAGGCGGAGAATGTTGGGTTGAGTGTGTTTTGGAATTTCCTAAGTTGAATTTAATGACAACCAATGAACATCACTCATACCTTGATTTTAATGATGACATATTGAACATGTTATACATTTTATACATACAACAATGCTTAAACAACATGTTTTTTATGTTTAATATCTCACATTTTAATATAATATCTTGTAATGGTTTACACTTATATTTTCAGGTTTACACAAATTTGTCACAGTGGTGTCGACAAAGTCACCTGTGTGTCAACACTAGTTGACTGTCCCAGAAGCATATTCTGAGAGAAGCAGCCAGTGGTGTCGACACAGTCCACCTGTTGTCGACACTAGATGACTGTCCCAGGAAGCAGTCAGAATAGTTTAACACAGTGGTGTCAACACACTTCGACTAATGCTAAAAAATGAGATTTTTTCTGAACACGTGGTTGCTTAGGAATCAGGGGATTTGACCTAGATTTCCATGCCCATGCACCCCAAGGCACTTTATGGACATATGGGGCTATAAATACCCATGATCCTCGTACCCCAAAGGGAACCAAGCCCATACAACTCCCAGAAAAGCTTTTGGCGGAAAAGGGGCTCTTCCAGGTCTTGCTCCATCTCCAGAAGCTGCAGGCCATCCTTTTAAGAGGAAGGACATGGGATTCAAGGCCAATCTCTGGAGAGAAGTTGATGTGCTGAGAAAGGGAGCAGACCGAATTGAAGAGCAGCAGCAGAAGAAGAGTTTCTAGCAATTCAGATGCTAGTGGAACAGAGCATCGCAAATTGAAGGGGATCTTCATCGAATTTTTCAAGTCTCTTCAATTCGAGCTTCTGCAAGACCTCTTCACCAAGAAACGTCCAATCTACATCTATTTTCCCATTTCTTGGATTATTCTTTCACTTTCGTCTATGAGATCTGTGCATGAAGTTCTGTACAGATTTCTATGTATGATTGAGTCTGTAAATTAGATCATTGCTAGAGGATCTGATTTCTTTTGTGTTTGATCTAGCCTTTTGTGTTTGAGCCGTCGTGCTCAATTTGGAGTCGTTGTGCTCCTATTGTGGTTTGAGCTATTGTGCTTAGTTTTTGGAGTCGTTGTGCTCCAGTTGTGTGTTTGAGCCTTCGAGCTCAAGGGTGTTTCGAGTCATCGTGCTTCGGTGTGAGTTGTACTCTTTGAGTAGTGGAGCCTCACTGTGTGAGCGGTGGATGTAGGAATCACTGGTGTGATTTCTGAACCACCTAAAAATTCTTTGTGCAATGGTTTGATCTACTTGTCTGCGCTAGATGCTTGCATAGGATTTCGCTTTCACACTCAGTGTTTAATTGCTTCACACATAATCTACACACACCCAAACTTCAGATCAGTAAATGTTTGTCTGAATTGATCTATGATTCGAAGTAATTTTGAATTGCTTAAGCTTCCGCAGTAAATTGTGTCAAATCTATTCAACCCCCCTTCTAGATCTGATCCATCCACCTATTCGATCCTACATCGGACACCATGACCAAGGCCCAATGACCCCATATTGGTCATGAGCACCACACCAAAGCCAGTAAAGTAGATCCGAACGACCACTAAATGACGATACACGGATATGAAAATCATGCTACATTACAGATACCCTCAGTCATTCATTGCCAATAACAAAAGTTTCAAGAAGTATACATTGCAAATCATGTCATGATGATTTTGAAGAAACAAGTCATGTGAACATGATTTCATGAGAAACCAATAGTCAAAAGAAAGTTTCAGCAGCATAACGAATAATTTACACTTTTGGTTAAATCATTACATTAATGGCTTTAGTCTATGATTATAAATCCGCACTCATGAGAATGAGACAAGAAAGGAAGTGCACGCTACCTCCAGGGAACTTCAATGGTACAACAACTTAGTCTCCATAATGGAATCCACGGAGTATGGAGAATTACGGAGGTCTTAGAGAAAATGTCACTAGTCTGTCGATACGGAATGACCGACAGAGAGTTTCCAATTCCCAAGAAAGGGTTGCCTGAAATATTGCGAAAAAACTGCTATGAAGAAATCTAGAAGGGGAGGGGGGTTGAATATATTTCTTTGGATTTAAAAATGACTCGATTAGAATCTTAGAGAAATTGAATTAAGACTTAAATCTAACGCTCAATCACAATTCTGAACAATTCAGACATGTTAGATGGTGAAGTACTAACGAGCCTATCAAGCATCTAGCGCAAAGACAATCAAACCACAGAGACAAAGAGATTTAGGGTGGTTCGGATTACACAATTGTGTATCCTACATCCACCATCCACACACACAGACAAGGTGGCTTATCTTGCCAGTTCAGAAAAGACACTGAACAACACACACACTCTGAGATGCAGAGATTTCAGATCTAACCACACACATGTGAAATTTGGCACAAGGATTGCTCCAATCACAAACCACACATAATAGGATGAGTTTGAAGTAAAGAACCAGACTAAACAATTGAATTCAATTTGGGGATGTCTGGTTCGAATCTCCTTATTTTGCTTCGAGGGGGAGATCAGCTCTTCTACTTCAACTCCAGGATGAAGGCTCTAAAGTCTAGAAATCCTTCTTGAGATGGATCATCGAAGATGCACGAAGCTTCAATTCCTTCAGATCTGGAAGCAATTCTCCAGGATGAAGCCTTCTTCTGGAATCGTCTGAAAATTTCTAGAGTTGGAAGAACTGATGTGTGTTACCCCCAAGTGAAGTGGATAAGGGGCATTTATAGTCCCATGAGTCCAAAAAATCTCTTGGGATTTGGGGGCACAAAGATTCCCTCTCAAAAGCCCTCAATCAAGACCATCCACGTGTCCCTGCATTTGATATCTAGAATAATATCCGAGGTGTGTCGACACCACACAAGCATGTGTCGACACACAATGCACTGGCTTCAAACTGGGGTTCTGGGAGGGACAGTGTGTGTCGACACACAGGCAGACTGTGTCGACACCACTGGTCACTGGCTTCATATCAAGCTCCTGGGAGGGACAGTGAGTGTTGACACACAGGCAGACTGTGTCGACACCACTGGCCACTTCTTCCTTTACTGATTTGCTGGATGCATGAGCTGTGTCGACACCACTTGAAATGTGCCGACACAACTGGCTTGCCTGATAATTGCACTGAAAATGCACTATGTGTCGACACACTATCGGGATTGTGTCGACACCACTGTCATTACTTGAACATTTATTTGAGCTACACATGGAAAATATTGTTAAATATAAATGAAGCATGATATCCACATTTGTATGAATCATATTTAAACATCATCAAAACAAGAGATCCAACAATCTCCCCTTTTTGATGATGGCAACTATGATTCATTAAACATTTTTGTTTTCTCACACATGAGACTTTAAAGCATTCATTCACATTATTCCTTCGCATTATTCCATGACATACCAAACAAATGACAATGACATCCAGATTTTCATCACATCAAAAACAACTATGTCATTCAATTTCCACTTTCCAGAAAGATAAAGCATACAAGCATAAAGTATAATGTGTAATTCAACAATCAAAAGAAACAAGAAACTGCAGAGTAGCATCCAGTAGCATCCATTGGCATCCCTTGCATAAAAAATAACCCTTCTGCCCCTTTGACATCATCTAAAGATAAAGGCGTCATGAAGATGGTGGAAGAGGGAGTAATATGCTTTCAATGCCTCATCCTTGTGTCCAGAGCACCTAGATTGGATCTCAGTTGATCCTTGTGTCCAGAGCACCTAGATTGGATCTCAGTTGAGTGCAAAGTAGTCTTGTATGCAAAAGTTCTTCCATCCTCTGAAGGTTTTCATAAATATTTTCTTGGAAGATATTGAATCCTTTTGTCATGGGTGGAGGACCAGATGATGAGCTAGGAGTTGTGCATTCTGCCAAATGTTGCTAAAATCATTCCGGGGAGTTGCTATCTCCTGATCAATATGTGCAGTGTGAGCCTTCATTCGATCCATGTCTTCAACAATGTGATCAAATGATAGGCGGCACTTAGACACTTGACTTACAGCATCTTTGCTAGTTTGAATACTTTGTTGAGTGTTTTCCAAAATAGTGGATAAAATAGCTTGCAAATCAAATTGGAGACCTTGTAACTGAGTAGAAGCATCTCCCAAGGTTCCAACAAGTCTATTGAATCTTCTAGTGGCATGCTCAGCCATCTCTTGCTGCCTCAAAAACTGTCCATTTGCCATATTTTCCAATCTTTGAATTCGAAGTTCAAAACTAGCAGACATTCTCTCATGGATGAGGGAGATTATCAAATTGAACTTGACGAAATTTATGAAGTTCTGGGGGGACAGAGGATCCACCAGATGAAGTGGAGGTTGAACTGTGATATTAGTGGAAAAAATTTGAAGGGACAAGCACATCAGAAGGAGGTGGAGATGCATGAGGAGTAGGGGGAACTGGCATATCATGTGGAACTTCAGGATCAACATGTGGTTGTTCCACCGGATCAACTTGAGGAGCTTCAACATCTGGAGCATGTTCTTCTCTACATGTTCTGCCAGTGGTTCCACAATAGGCCCTCTAAGCACCTGATCACCTTCAACTCTGAACCTCATAAATTTTTGCAGATGATGCAAACAATAGATATTGTTCTGATGAATCTTTGAACATTTTCATTCAGAAAAGAAACTCCAAAATGCTTGAAGACAGCTGTCAGATAAGCAACATATGGCAAGGATCAGTGAAGATCATTCCTAATTGTTGTTGAACCACTCCTATATTTTACCCTAATATTTTGGTGATAACAAAATTTATGATTAATTAAATATTATTAAAAATATTTAATATCATGTTAAATTTATGGTTTTGGTGGTAATAAAACTTATGATTAATTAAATATTATTAAATATATTCAATATATATTTTTCTAATAAATATAAATTTATGGAATTATCGTTGTGTGTTTTGCACTAAAAAGCTAAATCGATGTCCATTCAATATACATCGATTTCAGTTCACTATGTGCCACATCAATTCGGTCTCATAAGGATTTGATAAGTGCCACATCGATTTGGTGTGATAAGGATTTGATAAGTGCCACATCGATTCGGTCTCATAAGGATTTGATAAGTGACTCAATCGATTTGGTCTCATAAGGATTCGATAAGTGACTCTCACATCGATTTGGTCTCATAAGGATTTGATAAGTGACTCTCACATCGATTTGGTCTCATAAGGATTCGATAAGTGACCCTCACATCGATTTGGTCTCATAAGGATTCGATAAGTGACTCTCACATCGATTTGGTCTCATAAGGATTCGATAAGTGACCCTTACATCGATTTGGTCTTATAAGGATTTGATAAGTGACTCTCACATAGATTTGCTCTCATAAGGATTTGCTAAGTGACTCTCACATGGATTTGCTCTCACATGGATTTGCTTTCAACATGGATTTCACTTAAACATCGATTTCCTTATATTTCAAAATATATTTTGACATCTAGTAAAAATGTCAAATATTTTTGATTTGCGTAATCTTCTATCTTTCTGAAAGGAGATCTTTTTTCTTATCTCTCTACATCTCTTTTCCTGCCAACAAAAAGGTGGTCACTTACCACTTTTGGGAGACAACAGAAAACATAGAGATATGAACCTTTTTGGCAGTAACACTCTTTTAACTAAACACTTTCATCTAGGCTTGTAGACCTCGTAGACCACAAAATTTCAGAAGAAAGAGAAGATGAGCAACGGCTAGAACTCCAACGGATTTGTTCAAAGCTGCTCATATAAAAGATGAAGCAAGGCTAAAGAAGAAAAAGAGAGCTTTCCTGAAGATCTTAAAAAGAGTGTACATCAGTGAAGAACCAAAAACTCCACATACACTCAAAGGAAAAGAGAGAAAGAGCCCGAGCCCAAGAAGAAGTGTTCAAGCATCTGAAGGCCTCAAGCTTCAAACCCCTTCTCCTCTCTTCACTCTCTCTGTGTGCATCTTTGTAATCTGGTCAGAGAGTCTTTTCGCTAAGAGTTTTCTTGTAGTGGTGTTCATCTGTTCCAACTCTCAGCTTGTTGTTTCTTTTCTAAGAAAGATTTCTGTCCAGCTGTAGGACTGTATACATTGTAGAACCTAGCTAGGAGTTTGTGTCTAGCAGAACCACACTGGGGTTTGTACCAGGAGGTGGCTTCTTGACCTGTAAAAGAAGTGGGCTTCCTTCTTGCCGGGAAAGAGAAGAAGACTAGCTGGGTGCTGGGTGTTGTATTGTCCTTGAGGGGGACTGTACCTTGGTTAGTAAAATCCCAAGAGGTTGCTTGGGAATGGACATAGGACTTCTATGTGGGAAAGGCCGAACCAGGATAAATTCCTTGTGTCCTATGTGTGATTGTTTATTTGCTTCTGCACTGCTACTCTAAACTAACCAAACATTTCAAGTGATAATTTTCTATGTTTAAGTTTCTATTTCAGATTTCAGAAAAACCTATTCACCCCCCTCTTGATTACCTTGCTGCGTACCAAAAGGGCCAACAAGTGGTATCAGAGTGAGGTTCTTGATCATGCAAGAAGATCCAATGATCATAGAGAAGATCCATGGCAGCTTAAGGATTTGTTGAAGGTCAATCAGTCACCAGACCTCCATTCTTCGATGGAGAGGATTACCAATACTGGAAGATGAGAATGGAATGCTTCATCGAGGCACAGACTTTGATCTGTGGCAAGTAATAGAGGTAGGTGATTATGTTTATTCATCCTAAAGGTACTACTGCTATTACAACAGTAGATAAAATTAAATTATCTTTAAACTTTAAGGCTAAGAACTATCTATGTTGCGCTTTATCTAAAAGAGAATTCAGTAGAGTATCTGCATATAAATCTGCTAAAGAAATATGGGATAAACTACAGATAACTTATGAAGGAACAAATAAAGTAAAACAAACTAGGATAGATATTCTTGTTTCATAATACGAACAATTAAAATGCTTCCAAACGAAAACATTACTACTATGTATAATATATTTTCAAGCATAGTAGTAGGTTTAAATTCTTTTGGTAAAACTCTTTTTAATGTGGAAACTGTTAGAAAGATACTTAGGTCTTTAACTCTTTCATGGACACCTAAAGTAACTACTATTGAAGAAGCCCATGACTTAACCAAACTTTCTATTGATAACTTAATAGGTTCCCTCATGGCACATGAAATATATGGAGAGACTATCTGAATGCTCATCAAAGAAAAAATGTACTAATGCTCTTAAAGTTGTAGTTTCTCCTTCCACATCTTCTTCTTCTAGTTAAAAATGCAGATTCTGAAGATAGTGACGTAGATGATGTACTGTCCATGCTTCAGAAAATTCTTAAGAAGAAGAAAAATGGATCAAGAAGGATTCAAAAGAAAGAGAAAAAGGAGAAAGAACCAGTCCGTATGAATGCAGAAAATTGGACATCTAAGACCAGATTGTCCTAAACTCAAGAAGACTGGTCAACCAGAAAAAATCCATGAAGCAGCACAAGAAATTCAAAAGAAAAGCTATGGTGGCTGCTTCGAAAAATGATGAAGCCACAACATCAGAATCATCAAGCTTTGAATCGGAGAAAGAGCAAGTAAGTCTAGCCCTCATGTTAGGACTGGATGAGGTACATTCTAACTCATCTTTTAATTCTTGCATAGATTCAGGATCAGAATTGAAGATCTAGAACAAGTTTTTAATGAACTTTATGATAAACACAAGGTTGTTGTAAAAGAATTAAAAATATCAAGAGCAACCTTGTTTGTTTGGAAAACACTAATTCTGATCTTAAATTAGAAATAGAACAATTGGAAAAATATTGAAGGAAAGTAAAGATAATAATCTTGTGAATGAAATTTAAGGAGCAAATAATGAAAAATTAGAGTTAGAAGAAAAATAAAAAACTTAACTGAAGAAAATCTTTATTTAAAAGAATCAGTTAGAAAGCTAAACTAAAGGGAAAACATCTCTAGCCCTATGCTTAAAAGGATGAAAATTTGAAATAACAAACAAGGGCTTGGTTACATACCTCTGGAAAAAGGAAAACAAGCCATAAATTCAGGAAAATATCCATTACCAAAATTTGTAAAAGAAACCAAGATGCCTCAGAAAAAGGCCCCTCTAGAAGAAAAGGCTTCCAAAAATTGTGTTCTAAACAGACATTACAAATATAATAAGAACCGCAAAACAAATTATATTCATTGTTGTTCACATTGCAACAAATTAGGACACACTGTAAACACCTGCCACAACAAGGCACCTAGTATGGATCCCGAAAGGATATTTTTATGGATCTAACCATCAAGGACCTAAAAAGATTTGGGTACCTACTGTGATAAGTTGTTTGCATGATAGCCTTAGAGCATCAGGAATAAAGGATGCTCATGGCAATGATGACTGCCAGCTCTTCATCTAACTCACATTTGGAGATGGGCGTAATCACTATTTATTTTTAAATTTAAATATTACTAACAACTATTTGCAAGTCTCATTCAGGTGGAGTCTCTCATTCAGGGGGAGCACAGACTAAGGGGGAGTTTTTTTTTAATATCAATCATTGTTGAACCCCTCAATGGTTAAGAAATTTTCACAAAGGGGAGAAAATGCATGGTAGATCATTCGTTTTGGTTAGTGACCAAAAGGGGGAGAGAATTATCCAAGTACTTTTGTCATTTTCTATGTTTTAAGTATTTTTGTCATTTTCTATGCTTAAGTATTTTGTCAGAAAATTCTCGTAAATTTTGTCATCACCAAAAAAGGGGAGATTGTGAACAACTCTATATTTTACCCTTATATTTTGGTGATAACAAAATTATGATTAATTAAATATATTAAAAATATTTAATATCATGCTAAATTTATGGTATTTTAGTGATAATAAAACTTATGATTAATTAAATATATTAAATATATTCAATATTATTCTTCTAATAATAAAAATTTATGGAATTATCGTTGTGTGTTTTGCACTAAAAGCTAAATCGATGTCCATTCAATATCATTGATTTCAGTTCACTAAGTGCCACATCGATTCAGTCTCATAAGGATTTGATAGTGACTCTCACATCGATTTGGTCTCATAAGGATTCGATAAGTGACTCTCACATCGATTTGGTCTCATAAGATTCGATAAGTGACCCTCACATCGATTTGGTCTCATAAGGATTAGATAAGTGTCTATCACATCGATTCGTCTCATAATGAGCGATAAGTGACCCTCACATCGATTTGGTTCATAAGATTTGATAAGTGACTCTCACATGGATTTGCTCTCACATGGATTTGCTTTCAACATGGATTTCACTTAAACATCGATTTCCTTATATTTCAAAATGTTTTTTGGCATCTAGTGAAAAAGTCAAATATTTTGACTTGCGTAATCTTCTATCTTTCTGACATGAGATCTTTTTGCTTATCTCTCTAGATCACTTTTCCTGCCAATAAAAAGGTAGTACTTACCACTTTTGGCAGACAGGAAACATAGAGGTATGAACCTTTTTGACAGTAACACTCTTTAAACTAAACACTTTTTTCTATGCTTGCAGACCTCGTAGACACAAAATATCAGAAGAAAGAGAAGATGAGCAACAACTAGAACTCCAACAGATTTGTTCAAGCTACTATATAAAAGATGAAGCAAGGATAAATAAGAAGAGATAGCTTTCCTAAAGATCTTAAAAAGAGTGTACATCCAGTGAAGAACAAAAAACTCACATACACTCAAAGGAAAAAGAGAGAGAAAGAGCCGAGTCCAAGAAGAAGTGTTCAAGCATCTAAAGGCATCAAGCTTCAAGCTCCTTCTCCTCTCTTCACTCTCTCTGTATGCATCTTTGTAATCTGGGGAGAGAGTCTTTTTGTTGAGAGTTTCCTGTAGTTGGGTTCATCTGTTCCAACTCTCAGCTTTGTTCTTTCTTTTCTATGAAAGATTTCTATCTAGCTGTAGGACGTATACAGTGTAGAACCTAGCTAGGGGTTTGTGTCTAGCAGAACCACACTGGGGTTTGTACAAGGAGGATGGGCTTTTTGACCTGGAAAAGAAGTGGGCTGCTTCTTGCTCGGGAAAGAGATGAAGACCAGCTTGGGTGTTGGGTGTTGTATGTCCTTGAGGGGGACTGTACCATTGGTTAGTAAAATCCAAGAGGTTGCTTGGGGACTGGACGTAGGACTTCCATGTAGGAAGGGCCGAACCAGGATAGTTCCATGTATCCTCTGTGATTGTTTATTTGCCACACTGCTACTTTAAACTAACCAAACTTTCAAGTTATAATTTATGTGTTTAAGTTTCTATTTCAGATTCAGAAAAACCTATTCACCCCTCCTCTAGGTTATCCTTCTGTCGTACCAAAAGGGGCCAACAATTGTCTCAGACATGATTTGAGACATGATCAAATTTAGGTTGACTTTGACCATTTTCTTCATGCAATACATCACAATCTTTGATCATCTGTAAGCCTATTTCTACCACCACCTTGAGGAGTGATAATAGTGGTAAGGATGTGATTGTACCAATCTGAGTGTAGGAGAGAAATGATTGGTGTTGAACCGAGTAACATGAGTTGTCTGGAATCTTTCTTATCATGAGGTAGCGAGTGAGAAGAGTGTAGGCCTCATGATGGGTAAGCTCATATACTTACAGTAATCCTAACTAGAATTGGGAAATGAAATAGTTCAGAGGCTAATTCAGGAGTGAAAAGAATTGAAACCCCTTTAACCTCTGACCTGAAACCTTATGTAGCATCCACAATATTCAGGTAAAATTCTTGAACCAATGAGAGTAGAAAAGTTTTGAATTCAGAGATAAATTGAAGCCATCCTTGAAATTCAAAGAAAGAGACAACCTCAAGGAAGCTCAGCAAATGCTTGGTCAGATAAATCCATTGTCCTAGGTTTGAGATTGGATCTCCTTGCAGTGGCAGTCTAAGATGGGTGTGACTACTGGAGTCCCAGATTGTGTCAGAAGAAGACTCAGAGGATGAACCTTCTTCATCGGAGTCACTAGAATCAGGAAGTAGCTTTTTCTAGGGTATCTAGATGGCATGGGGTGACTTGCCTTTGCTTGTGGGATGACCTACCCTGCTTGGATAGAGTGCCAGATGGACTAGAATCTGCCTTCCTCTTGACGGATCATGCCGAAACTTGCTTCTTCTCTCTGGTTGGGGTTCCTTGATGACCACTCCCCTTGCAGCCGCCCTGGACTTGGCCCTCGCTTTGGAGTTTGCTTGGAAGGCATGATTGAAGGTGAGGAGAAGAGAGGAAGAAGCTTGGATGTTGAAAGAAGAAGATTTTGGAAAACACAGAGGATCGTTTCTAGGGATGTTGGAGGAGGGAGAAGTTCAAACGCTTGGGAAACAGAAAGAGGTAGGGTCGACCTAGGAGTTGAGTCCTTTATGAATGGATCGACCAAAAGAGAGGAGGTAAGATGAACCCCCAATCGATTAAACCTAAATTGGAACCAGCGGCTAGGTCTAGTGGTGTCGACACATAGAGATGTGTGTCCCACCTAACAGGGTATGGGGTCGACACATAATGAGAGTGTGTCGACCTGATTTGGCAAAGTTGTGGAATTTTTGTGAAAAAGACGAGAAGGAAAAATCTTTATTATGATAAAGTAGTCTAAAACCAATTATTCAATGATTTTAATATGTTAAGATTCATATCTAATTTTTCATCATCATTTCCTTACAAATTCACTGTGGAGGAATATCATTCAAGATTGATCATTGAAAAATTATGAAGCATTTGGATGACAACTTTATTGAAATAAGGTACTCTCTGTAGGATAACTTTATTTTAATAAGGAATGTCATTCAAGATTTACACCTTACTAAAACCAAGTAATGTGATTCTGTAGGATAATTTAATTTGTATTGAAGTTAAACACCCTTAAAAGATTTGATTTAGGTATAATTGTTATTTGTTTGATTGATTTTTTCTTTAAATTGAAGCAATAAGCATTCAAATGTAGTAATCTTTTTCACTCAAGTACACATGTTTTTTATACACCAGAGTCTCTGGTTACTGAGATTTACTAAATATCTTACTTCAAGGGATTAATGAAACCTTTACATGGAAATATACATTTATCAGATGCCAATACTTCCAGTTACCTCATTAACATGAAATTGAATATTATAATTTTATCCCTTAGAACGAGATAATATAACACCTCATGACATGCATAGCTCTCATTTTGTTTGTGAAGGGGTGGCAGTTTCTCAGTGAATATGCCATTGCTTGCTAGAAAAACAAATTATTATAGAACTCAGGAGGTTGACACAACTTTAACATCATCAATCTCAAAAGAATTGTGTAATAAAGTCAATACCACTTTAACATATTTCAACTAAAGAAATCAACTTACTTTAGAAGTTCAGAAAATAAAAGAATATGATTGGAAAGTGTTATGACAATTAAGAATTCATTCCATGTTGTATTCATAATAATTAATGAACATTTCATGAATGATATGTCATCAAATCACTGAATTAGATTTGGTTTGATGAGAGGAAAAAGTAATGAACCTTTAGCTCCCCTGAAATTTGATCTTATCAAAATTTCATCAAAATTAAAGAAAAATCCTTCTTCAACCAAAGAATTTACAGTAGCACCCCGAAAATTTTAATCACAAAAAATTTCAAATAAATGGAAATAAATATTTTTCATAATATCAGAGTATTTAAAACATACGTATCATTATCGTATGTGGTAAAACATGTCAGAAAATTTCGTACAAATTATAAATCAACCCCACACATTATTCCTAAGTGTTCCACGAAGAATTCGTGCGACGAAAAAACTGATAACCAGTGTATATCACATGGT